>OU896723.1:4321823-4352823 GCA_918026855.4 Phaedon cochleariae
AGACTGTTGCTGAATATTCCAACTGTTTCTTTTTGATTTTGTCGAATAGCTCGGCACGCGAATAATGGTTACATTGAAAAGTGTTTTTGAAATTAATGAATGAAGCAATAATTCTCCGAAAAAAATTGGCAACCACGCATTTCCTCACCATGGAAATCGGATTTTTCTTTACTCGTTACCATGACGATCGTTGCCATGGCAATAGTTTTTCCATAACTGATTTCAGCCAAACTAAACCCAATACAACTTGACCACGCATTTCCTCACCACGGGAATCGGGTTTTTGTCATATACGTATCAATAATCAATATGGATAATCTCTATCTGTTTCCATAGCGAAACATGAAGCCGATTTTTGAAGACAAATGACTATCCATAAGGAAAAGTTTTGAAACGATCATACACATACTGCTTTGATTGAAAGGCTAGTAAACGTCCACCGAAACGCATGTCTTTGATGATCCTGGCACCCGTTATGATCCGTATAGTTTATTAATACGTATATTTATGGTGTTTGTTTACTCCTTACCATGATCGTTGCCATGGCAACAGTTTTTCCCTAACCGATTTCAGCTATACTAAACCCTATACAATTTGGCAAGCACGCATTTCCTCACCACGGGAATCGGGTTTTTGTTTACTCCTTATCATGACGATCGTTGCCATAGCAACAGTTTTTTCATAACTGATTTCAGCTAAACGAAACTTGGGCCAAAAAAAGTATAGAAATTTACCAAAATTCACCATATCTCCCTTTTTAGCAATATTTTATCAAGTCAAGTTATGACTCAAATTGTAATGTTTTAATGTCAAACATCTACCACACTTCTATGTACAATTATTTAAGGTCCACCCTATATATTCAGAAAGTACAAGCAATTCAATGATGGAATTTATTTATGATAGAAATTTTGACCTTTGAAAACAAGGTCATTGGTAGTGATTCTATAAAGCCACTTGAACTTTGATAGGCTACAAGGTTCTGTGATGTGAGGACAAAAACAAAGACAAATTGATTGTGAATGACTATTTCAAAGAGAAATCAATTTATAGTTTTCATTCATGGATTTTTTTACTGAATTCACTTCCTGAGGTGGAAAAAAATATTTATAATTTTGACAAATCTGCATTCAGCAAATTAAAATGTTCAAAAAGCACTTGCTCAATTTTGATTCAAGAAGGCTTCCTTATGGACAAAAATATCCTCCAGAAAAATCCAACAAAAATTTCCCAATGGTATTTACCTACCTAAGATAATTGATTCAATCAAGTAATTACATTTCAACTTCAAATCTCAACAGATTTTCAAATCTGACAATAAGTTTACTCTTTCTTTTACTTCATGTTTAGTGAAAAGTTTACTAGTGGAAGGTACCTAAGAAGATCTCCCACAAAACTTGGATCACACTAACTCATTCACCATATGTACCTAGTAGCTGAGATAATTCATAAGACCTCAGCACATAATTTTCACCGTTTCCTCTTTCATTAACCATTATTATGAAAGGGAACAAGAAAACTTTGTTTCTGAAAGCTATATATACCTATAATAAAGGAAGTAATCAAGTAATTTGGACACCCATGTTACTACCTTGATCCTTGATTCAAATTACATTGAAACGGGCTACAAAGCTAGGGTGACAGTCGAGGGTGACAGTAGAATAGTTCATCACTGTCAAGGTCAAAAATATTATGGACTATTGATAGAACTCACCTGAAGAACATTATCTTCATAGGTTTTCAGTAACAACAACAATAGTTCTCCTAAAGAAGTATCAATAAGTCTTTCCAACTCGGGTCCTACTATTATATTTTGGTGAACCATCTTAATTTGGAACAATTATTTTATAAAATCTGCAGGTCAATTTCAAATCAATAAAAAATGTAAGTAGGTATTAAAGTGTTTCAGTGGGCACAAAATGAGATAATCTTAATCTTATCACATATCCAATATCTATCATATCTTCAGAATGATTCAGAGATAATGGAAAACTGATTAATCAATCACTTTACAATATTTATAAAATTATAACCAAACTATTTTATTATTATTTACTTCCGTTCCGTGGACATGACAAATCATACGAAAGCTTGCAGATAGCTCCCGTACAATACATCCAATATTCTGGCTTCCAACACAATTACATATAACCTGAAGGTAGATATTCCTTATCTACTCACTGAATCGAAAGTGGTTGTTTGCTCCCTCATTTAAGGAACCAAATTTGTTAATTTACTCGCACATGAGGTGAAAAATATCAACTCCCGTGGGAGTCACACAAATCAATTAATTCATTATGACAGAAGTGTCAAATTGACTTTCGTTCAAATGCCGTGAATTGACCATGAAATACTATATCTTTGTATTATAATGATTTGGATTGAGAGAAAACAAAATATTACCTCCCTTGGGAGCAAAAATAAATTGGCTCCATCTTGCTGATATGAAACATAAAAAAGAAGGCGCAATCGATGTTTTTCGCCAACGTTCCGAAATTATCCGCAAGTGTTTGGAACTAGTGTCGGACTCAAAAACAACAGAAAATAATGATGAACTCAAAGTCACCTGAATTATATTATCTAAAATGGTAAATATAGGTATAGGTATAGTTTGTTTTCTAGCCTGGTTTTTATAAGACATGCATATTATCTCGTTATACAACAAGCACTGAGGGATTTCAAATATTCGTGATCTATTTTCCTGAAGGCACATTGTGATATATTCAAGGAGAGAAAATCTAGAAAATTACGCTGCCAATTTGAACTCGTACAAATATAGGCTCAAGTTTCGTTTAGCTGAAATCAGTTATGAAAAAACTGTTGCTATGGCAACGACCGTCATGATAACGAGTAAACAAAAACCCGATTCCCGTGGTGAGGAAATGCGTGGTTGCCAAGTTGTATCGGGTTTAGTATAGCTGAAATCAGTTAGGGAAAAACTGTTGCCATGGCAACGATCGTCATGGTGAGGAGTAAACAAAAACCCAATTCCCGTGGTGAGGAAATGCGTGGTTGCCAAGTTGTATTGAGTTTAGTTTGACTGAAATCAGTTATGGGAAAATTATTGCCATGGCAGCGATCGTCATGGTAAAGAGTAAAGAAAATATCCGATTTCCAAGGTGAGGAAATGCGTGGTTGCCAATTTGTATCGGAGAATTATTGCTTCATTCATTTATTTCAAAAACACTCTTCAATGTAACCATTCTTCGCGTGCCGAGCTATTCGACAAAATCAAAAAGAAACAGAGACATTTTGGAATATTCAGCAACAGTCTTCAAACATACACGAACGATGCCTTGCTACCAAATCTGAACGATGTTGGTAAATATATGTTTTTCAAGAAGAAGGTTGATTTAAGTCGAGTTAGGTTAGATTGTTTGGAAAAAGTAGTGTCCTTTTTTATGCAGTCTTCAAACACACACGAACGATGCCTTGCTACCAAATCTGATCGATGTTGAAAAATATATTTTTTCTAAGAAGGTTCATTTAAGCCGAGTTAGGTCAGATTGTTTAAAAAAAGTAGTTTCCTTCCTTATGCGCTATTTGTTCCGCACTATTTTGTCGCTCGCTATTTTGTCTAGCTCTGTTCAATAACAAAGCCAATTTTTTCCTGACGTTATTTCCATATAGATCGTCAGAGAAGTAGTAATTCGGGAATTAATCAACGACGAACAGTCTTCAAGAAATTGATAAGAAGGGTATTCATTCGAATCAAGTTATTGTTTGAATACTAGCAGAAAAAAATTTGAGGTTCGAAGATTGCGCTGATTCCAACTATACTAAACCCGATACAACTTGGCAACCACGCATTTCCTCACCACTGGATTCGGATTTTTGTTTACTCGTTACCATGACGATCGTTGCTATGGCAATAGTTTTTCCATAACTGATTTCAGTCAAACAAAACCCGATACAACTTGGCAACCACGCATTTCCTCACCACGGGAATCGGGTTTTTGTTCACTCCTTACGATGACGATCGTTGCCATGGCAACAGTTTTTCCATAACTGATTTCAGCTATACTAAACCCGATACAACTTGGCAACCATGCATTTCCTCACCACGGGATTTTGTTTTCTGTTAACCTGTTACCATGACAACGGTTGCCATAGCAACAAATTTTCCATAACTGATTTCAGCTAAACGAAACTTGAATCCAAATATAATTTAAAATGAAAAATATTCAATGGTTCACTTCATCTTCTTCATCGCTAAAATTAGAGCCCTCTTCACTATCATCTGCCAAATTGATAATAAATCGATTCTGACCGTTCAGATGGGTAGCACCCAGATTTTCATATAT
Source organism: Phaedon cochleariae (assembly GCA_918026855.4). Taxonomy (NCBI): domain Eukaryota; kingdom Metazoa; phylum Arthropoda; class Insecta; order Coleoptera; family Chrysomelidae; genus Phaedon; species Phaedon cochleariae. The sequence goes on from OU896723.1 coordinate 4,326,128, forward strand.
TATATTCTTCGAATCTAAAAGTTTTATTCACTCTTTCATGCCAATCAATAATAATTTTGTTAGGCAATTTCGTTCACTGAGCTCCACATCGTACATCTGCATTGTGAAAAGCTGCGTGGTCAATAAATACTCTTGAACTATTCTCGATTTTCATTTCTTTCCTACCTTCACAGGAATCTGTATCCAAGAACTTATAAAGAAAACACACAACGAAGAAAAATTGTTTGAGATGGGGTATCGATACATCTAAATTCTTAAATATTATATACTAGACGATCACATGAAAGATAGTTATACAAGGTGGCATTGGAATAAGTGCCAATATTTCAATAAATCAAGGAACAAAATACAATTTGAGGTTATACCTTTTTCCCACCCAAAGTTCTAAACTGTAGCAAATCTGACGTCATTTCTGTTCAAATTTCCACGCAGTAGGCACAATCACGCGGAGTTCAATCATTTAAATTGTTTTAAAGTGACGTACTTGATTGTTTGCTCGTATTTTCTTCAATTTTTGGAATGTGATTTCTCGTTAATTGGAAGAATCAGAAAAAAATCTGATATCATGGTAATATTCCTTAGATATGTTCACTTATTTCAAAAACACCTTGTATAGTTCCATACCCAGACAACACCCGGATATATATGGTTACATATACAGGGTGTTCCTAATATTCAAGGGGCCGATTCATCGACTCATTCCAAGAATAAAACTTCACATGAACGAATGTCGTGAACGTCCTAACTTTTGAGATACAGGGTGTCAATGTTGAAAATATGCATAGATTATTTTTTTGTCCACCCTGTATAGCTCTCCGTGATGGCAAAATTCAGTCTGCTATGTGACTGAATCGGTATAAAAATTTCAAAATATTACATACTGTGGTTATTCAGTAATGGATGTTCTGAATGGAGAACTCAGACATCAAAATTTGAAGTCTGGTCTCGTTTTTCCGTCTTTTCTCGCAAACGAAGCTTTCTATCGAGTTCCAACAGGTGGATCTTTTTTGTACATAATTAAATATCCTTTCATGACAATGTATAAAATTTGAAATTTTTTCGTCGTTGCTCACTTTTAAGTAAAATATAAACATTTATATCTCCGTAACGGTACCATTGGTAACAAATTTCATGAAGATGTATACAATATTGTCTCAGTTATAAAAAAAAACTGAATATTATTCAGAACTTTATCACCCTGTATCTCAAGATTTCAGACTTTTTATGACATACGTTCGTTCATATGGAGTTTTTTTCTTGAAATGAGTCAAACAATCACTCCCTCGGATATAAGCATGTCTTCAAGGAACACCCTGTATATCATATAATAATATAAAAGTAGTAGTAATATGATTTTTCCTGAGACTACTACTGTAAGTGATGAATATTGTACACAAAACAATGGCAGTAAGCTTCTCCTTACACACGTGTGCGTAAAGAGAGCGATCGCACGGTTTCCATAGGTATGTTGATAGATGACTTTGCTTTTTTGCTTAGGCGATGTGTCAATAACAATTAACTATTTCAGTAATGTCACTAGCTATGACGATGAGCAGATTATTTCTACACCACGTGAAATGTTGGAAAAAGCTAGAATGGCTGAAAATGAGTTGCTACCCGCTAAGTCTCGTGAATAATACGAAATAGCACATTAAAAATACCTGGACTAGAGAATTAGAAAAATAATACCGTGTCGTTTTCGGAACATAACTTTTTAGTATATTATTCTCAAGAATTATCAAATTCGATGAAATCATCATCATTCTGGTCGATGTATTCCATGTTACGATCAACACTAAATATCAATCACAATATTAATATAGCAACATATCCCATTTCCTCGAAAGGAAATCGGATGGATTCCGAAGTAAAAAATCGAAAATACTTAATGCTGAACAGATCAATTAGGTATTTTCTGCAGATTGCTCCTGTTGATGAATATCTATTCATGAAGGTAATTTTTCAAATAACATATATACTCAACATATTGAATTGATGAATTCCTTTTACTTCAAATAACAGGAATAATTTTAGAAAAGATCAATTGTCGAAATCATATTTATAAAATATCTACTGATCCCAAGTAATGGTGATGGCTCAGTTGTTGAAAGCGCTGGCTCCGAGTCCAAAGGTCGGTGGATCAGAGCACAGTTGGAGAACTTTTTTTTATTATTTTCAATAACGATTACAGAATCTCTCGTTCTGCACTGTTACAATAAATAACCATTATGAATGTTAATCTCATATTTTTATATAATGTGTTTTTGGCTATTAATAAAGTTGTTTAGATATGAAAAACGGCTCCTCGAACGGCTCCATTTCAGTTCGAATTGAGGAAAATGTCTCGGTATGCATTGTATCAATAAACAAATCCAAGAATTTTGATTTGTCACTCTTCATGCAGCTGGGTTAGTCACGGGAGACGTGTATATATAGGTATTCGTCATTTGTGCCTTAATGCAATATCTGCACTATCCGGAAGAAAATATAGTGTGGTCGTAGAAAAAGTATAGTACAATTCTCGAGTTGTAAAGCAATTACGCACTTGTGGAGTTACACACTCGCCGCTATGCGGCATCGTGTGTAACTCTCTCCACTTCGTGCGTAATATGCGTTTTACAACTCTTGTTATGTAATATACTATTGATTCTTCCTATGAATGATACGGAAGCTGAAATCTTTGTTATCGTATATTTGTGGTCTTTCATCAGCGCTGAAAGAGCATTCTCTTCACAGTGCATCAGTGTGACATCCATTATATCAGCGCACCCGAGTATTGAGTTCATTGGTAAAGAGTCGTAATGGTGCAAGGTTAGTAGAATGGTGGATTTGAAAACTCAGCTCAACTAAAAACTTACAATTACATTGAGAATTCTAGAAGCTGATTTGTTGAATAATCTGAGTATCCTCAAGTGTGCTCCTTTGTTTTAGGAGAAACATATCCCGGACCCGTTACCGCGAGTGGGATCTCCCCTCTCGCCGGCGACAGCCCCCGAATATTCCTGCCGCGATCCTCTTATTAAATTCAGAAGTGGCAATGGTGGCAATGGCAACATTGGCAACCTGTAACCTGAACCTGGCAACCTTGCCACCATCGCCATTTTGATTATAGAATTTGTTCTTTTTGGAAGATTCGAAAAGTGTTATCGTTTTAATTCTCTACTTTAGGTGTATATTTCCTTTATCAGCGCTGATTGAGCGTACTCTCGAGTGTATCAGTGTAGTTTCATACGGTCAAAAATATCCAGGAACAGGTAAATGCATGCAATACACATAACCGAAAGTCCATAGCTTATTTTGGGTGTGCTCAAGCGGTGGTGTATAAATAGTCGTAAAGATGGATTTTAAAGATTTTACATACTGAACTAAACTGAATTAACAATTGAATTAATTGTTGAATAATTAGAATCATTAATCAGCTTCCAAAGATTCTTTGAATTGTAAAGTCTAGATGAGTTTTTGAATCCAACAAGCCTTTTAAAATTTCATATCTTTTAAAAGAAACATGTCCCGTTACCGTGAGTGGGACCTCTCGTGCAAAGTGTACGTGGGCAACTTGGGCTCCTCTGCCAGCAAGCACGAAATCGAGAGCGCTTTCGGCAAATACGGGCCCCTGCGGAACGTGTGGGTGGCGAGGAATCCCCCGGGCTTCGCTTTCGTAGAGTACGAAGACCCGCGGGATGCTGAAGACGCGGTTAGAGGCTTAGATGGAACGTAAGTGTTTTTTGAGCTCTACAGGTGGTAGATTTTTTGTATTGTTGTGTCAAGTTTATAAAATCCTATTGAACTTTGAGGTGGGAATCATGCAACATTCATTATAAAATATGAGTATTAGTATCACATTATGCAACTCATTTACAGAAGATACTGGCTACTGCACGGTCCGACCGTTCACTAATTTAGCGTTCGGGGCCGGTCCGACCGTACAATAACATTTTGTTCGGGGCCGGTCCGACCGTACAATAACATTTTGTTGGGGGCCGGTCCGACCGTACAATAACATTTTGTTCGGGGCCGGTCCGACCGTACAATAATAATATATTGTTCATACTTCCTCTCGTAAGCAACTGGTTGGCTCAGTAAGCAGAGCATCGGCATGCCAAGCCGGTGGGCCGGGGTTCGAATCCGTGCGAGGTTCATCTTTTTTTTATTTTTTTCTTGTTCTCAAGTGATTTCTAAAAAATATTCTCTATGGGAAATAGGTTTATTTAGGGGTTTTCTATGTTTAGGCCAGAGGTGAGGTTCGGTTAGGTTAGGTTAGAATAGAATAGAATATTTTATTTGGTGTTAATACAAGTACAGATATACTCATAAATAGTATATGTACCGCCGAAGCGAGTACATATACTAAAAATGTGGAACGCTTTACGATTTTGCGTGTCATCCTTGCGCAGGGGCCATGCTAATCTTCTCTGTATCGTTCCAATTTTTAGTATATGTACCGCCTTCTCATTTTTTATGCAGAAACAATAGTTTCCTTCCTCAAGAAAAATTCTCCTTCTTCAAGAAAAAAGGTTCATCTAGGTCGATTGATTGTTAAAAAAAAATTCAATTTTTCAATTCTGTCAATTTATGCTGCCTGGCCAAGACGAGTGTCGAAGTATTCGGACCGGCTCCGAACAAAATGTTACTGTACGGTCGGACCGGCCCCGAACGCTAAATTAGTGAATGGTCAGACCGTGCAGTAGCCAGTCCCTTTACAGAATTAACTCATTATTTGAGGTTAATGTAGGTAATTTTGTACTTATCATGTGTTGTTTTTTTTTTCAATATTTTTTTGTAACATGTATTGTCATCTGAAAAACACGAATTTCTCATTAAAATGGTAAAACTGCATTTATCATGCCATGGGTTTTTTTTTTCAGAAAAGTTTTTTTTGGTACTTAATTATTTTTAAAACAGGAATTTGATAAATGTGAACAAATCATTAAGATATTTGACTAAAGTTACAAATTTCACCTTCTTTTTCGCCTGTCTTCTGGATGGCATTTAGAACAAGTATCCCTTCTTCTTTCATCATATTGGACAATTTATATGTAACAATGTATGACACATTTTTTTCTATTATATAATTCAACTATAAATTTGATTTTCTTGAGATTTATCCATATTTAGTGAAAAGAAGGAATATTATCATTTGAAATAATGGCATGTGTAATGTCATTCCAAAGCAATCTATTGACATTTGACATAATAATAATAATAATTTTTATTTTCCAATGGACATGATATACATGTATAGGAATAGTCAAAAAATAGTCAAATATACCTGACAGAGGCACTAATAAATATAGGAAGTGATAAAATATTGTAGAACATAATATAAAGGAGCAATACACAAAGATATACAATAAAGAGTAAGATACAAAAATTATAAGTGGTTGAGAATTGAGATGAACTAACATGAATAAAATGAAAACATTAACCCTGTACATGTGGAGCAAAATACTCCTCTAATGTATAGGGACATTTTTCAATGAGGAAATATTTTAACCTATATTTCAAAACTATTCAAGCTCACATTATTTTTGACCTCACGGGGGGAGATGATTGAATACTCTCAGTCCTCAGTTTTTGGAACCTTTGAAATTTTTTTTAGCTCACTCATGTATTTTTGTCTGAAAAACGTTAATTTCATAATAAAAATGTGAACAAACCTCTATTTATCAAGATATTTCAGGAAAAAGTTTAATATTTCACTTTTTACCACCACCTTCTTTTTCCATCACTGGACACTTAATATACTCACATTGTACTTCAATCACACATTTAATTGCCTAAAATCAACAAGAAGTATGATTTATATGGAATATTTTCAAGATGGGTTGCAAAAGAAGGTAAAATTTCAAACTCTTTTGTAAAATATCTGGTTAAATAGTGGTTTGTTCACATTTTCATTGTTAAATTCATGACTTTTAGATGAAAATCTGTAAATACCAAACTAAATTTCTCCTTCTTGTCCCACCTGTCTTGGATAGGCATTCACAGCTACTTGCCCCTCTTATTTTGTCATTGGTCATTTAATTTACTCATGATGTACCTAAAACACATTTTATATTCCAGACAAGGAGGCTTTAGTCATATCATAGCCTGTGACAGTTCTGACACTGTGATACAATTATGTTCTTGACAATGGATCAGTCAGCTGCAGATCAGTTACAAAAATTGTGTATTCAAAAGTGTATTTTATATATCCCAAAAAGTGTATAACTCAGGTTCTATCAGTTCATTGTCAGTCCACAAATCCTTACAAAATATTTGTTTTTGCCAGTTCTTCATTATATTGAATATATTATATTCAGTGATCAACAACCATACCACCTGATCAGTTTTTTCAATTATCAAAGACATAAGCTATAATGCTACAATAGATAGGAGTTGTTGTGAAATAAAGCTCAACTATCATCAGATGAGCAGGAACACAAATTTAGGATAAATATTTTTGAATGATGTATGGAAAAATCACAGAAACATTAAATTTTTAGTTGATTTTTGTATATAAAATGTGTCATTGAAATACATATTGTGTAAGTATAAAAATTGTCCAATGATGATAAATAAGGAAAAAGAGTTGTAAATGCATATCCAAGAGGAGCCAAAGGGGATATTTTGAACTCTTTTTTGTGTAATATCTGAATAAATAGTGGTTTGTTCATATTTTCCCATTTTCATTACCTAATTCCTGTTTTACAGACAAAAATGAGTGACACTAAAATTTTGAAAAAAAAAAAACTCGTTAAAATAAGAAGTACAAGATTATCTCATTGTAGGTTGCAATGTATGTGTCTGTTTCTGAAAAATTTAATTGCTTTGTGGAATAAATGTTCAAGTTCAATAATATCGTGATGTTAATATGAATGAAAAACATTTTTCATGAGTTTTTCCTTCATTTTTAGCCGATGCTGTGGCTCTAGAGTTAGAGTGGAAATGTCTAGTGGCCGTGCCAGAAGAGGTGGTGGCGGGGGTGGTGGAAGAAGGGGTCGTTATTCCAGGTCAGTACAATGGATATTGTTGTTTTAATAAAATTTTCAACATTCTGTAGAAACCAAAAATGTGGCTTCAGTTTTGTTTAATGCCATGTATTATAAATAATATTAACCTCTTTCAGATTTAGGTTCCTCTGAAATCCTAAACTACTATGGTACTAGATGATTCAAAATGTTTAGTATGATTTTCTAGGAAAAAAAAACAAATATTTGGCAGATTATTTTTCTTACATATTTGATCTATTCAGGAAAAAAATAACCTTCAAGAATTCTACCTGATGTAGGTTATAAACCAATTGACTCAGAAGATACAGTACTATAATAACAAATAGGATAATATTGGTCTGGTGAATATTTTTTGTGAATTTGTATTTTACATCACATGTTCTATGCATCCATGCCAAGACAATATGAATCTGACAGTTGACAACTTCATAAATAATGAATAGGGGTACAGTTTTCAATAATACCTAGAGTTGTAAAAGTATGTTTTAATTTGAAAGTATTAACCTATTCTAACTCACTATCACAAACTGTTATCCTGAGTGCATTGTATTTTTCTCTTAATCATTGAAGTCGGCAATATTTCGAATGAGAAAATGTTTTCAACAGAAAATCAAATCGGCGATTTCACAAAATTTTAATAAACTGTCATTATCAATATATTTGCAATGCCATTTCATTTCCTTGAATTGACTAAAAGCCTAATAAGTATATAAAATATTTCCCAAAATTCCCTGAAATTCCCGGAATTTTCCAAAGTTCATTGAATTCACCTAAAATGTCTTCATTTTCCCTTCATTTTCCACTGGGTGGGTATACGATTCCTTTGCTCAAAATTTCATGGAATTCATAAAGTTACTTCAAAATCCACCAAAATGACTTCCTATCCACGTTATTTTTCACCAAATGCACCAGAAATCCCTCTGAACTCTCCTCGAAATTCCCCAAATTTTGAAAAATTTTTCAATAATTTCCGTATTATTACCCACTTAGTTCTAGAAATTCTTCAAAATCCCACGAAATTCCTTCATTTTGCAATAAGTGGACGAAAAGTCCTCCGAAAATTTCCCGACACTTTCCCGTCATTTCTCACTGTGTACGAGAGGTTCCTCAGAAATTCTACAAAATTCCCTGTAATTTACTTAAATTTCTTGAAATTTTAGGATCTATCCTACATTTTTACCCAAATTTATGATAAATTTCTCTGGAAATGAATAAAATAAAAGTTTTTTGAAATTAAATGATCCAAATTTTATCCATTTTGATATATGTATTAATGATGTATATTTTTGAATTCAGAAAAACTTTTTTTCTGAGCCACCCTATTTGGATATATGGGGTGACACATTTAAATATTTAAATGGGACACCCTGTACTAGAAATTCATTGGAGGAAATCGCTCAATTACTTCTATTTATCTATCATTTCCTACTGTTTACTGAAATTCTCCTAAATTACTGGAATTTCCTTTGCTGTGATCCCCCCGCGCTTGTTATAGATGAAATAATCACTATTGTGTATATTTGCCTAATTCACAGTTAACCGTTATATAAATAGATAATGTATTTGTCTTTTAGATGCATCCATAAGAATACAAATTAGATCACATATACATATAGGTTATGAATATTATAAAAACCAAGTGGTTAAAACTAGAAATTTATAGGTGAAGTAAAAATTAAAAACCTAAAGAAAAGTCTGTGTCAGTACATACATATGATATACAGGCTATGCATGATAAATACTGTATGAAAAGTAATGTTTGAAAAAAATAATAGATAAAAAATAATACATGAGAAAGTATAAAATACATTGGATGTCAAATATGAATGCATGGGTTTTTTGAAACTCTTGAAACTCAATGCTTTGACGTAAGTGGGTAGTATGTAATCTGAATTTAGATGATCTTATCAAATGACAGCCTCCAGTGTTGTAAGTATGGAAATCAGCATTCTTTTCGTGATTATTTTTGTTATTATGTATCTCTTAAATGGATTGATAGATATAAATGGACAGTAACGTCATAATACTGAGTAGTAGCAGTACAGGAATCGGTAAACCCTGACCCACATATTATTCTTAATGCCTTTTTTGTAACAAGAAAACGTCTTTAGCATTAACGCTATTTCCTCAAAGTATTATACCATATGAAATTCTTGAGTGGAAGAAAGCATAATACGCTGATAATACAGCTTGCAAACTAATGATAGTCTTCAGTTTGCGGAGTAGACATAAGTATTTTGAGATATTCAACAGTTTGACAGTTTCACCAAATAATGCTCTTGAGTTGTTTGTAGATAATATGTTTTGTTTTATTTTTATTCAATTTTAGATTGTTACTTCTGAACCAATTGTACTTTCATGTGAGCAAATGCAATACAACCATGAGGGTATAGCCATCGTAGTATTGATTTTTTAAAATAAATAATTCCATTATCAGGTCAATATGTTTGATACATTCCAAAAAAAAAACAGAGTGTCATTTAAAAAACAACCTGAAATGGAATTCTCCATGTGATTATCCTATTTGTTATTAACTTTTTGAATGGTATTGTATCTTCTGAGTCCTGTGGTTTGGACATACAAGTGATTGCTTTTGGAACTAACAATATGTTTGGTATTCGAACGTTCATATATTTTTTTACAGTGGGTCTTCGTATTTTTCTTTGTGCAATTGATTTTTCTCAAACCTTGCTTCCTATTTTCCCATATTTTTTTTTAAGAGAAAACAATCAAATTTCTATCACTTGTTTTTGTGCTGACCTGAAAATTCTAAATGCAGAATAACATGAAATTTAATGAATATAATTCTGGAATGGTTCAGGGTGAAATCGAAAAGGTTTTAATTTCACTTGTAATTTTTATGATTTGAAAATTGAATTTTTTCTTCCCTTGCAATTCAGTATTCAATTCAAATGATAAACGTACTTCAGGTAATTTATTTGATCATCCAAATTTTATTTACTTTTACCAATAGTAAGCCAAGTTACAAATATTTTTTTATTCCGAGTACTTTGAAAAGTTGCTTTTGTATTATCCAAAATTCTGTATTTTGATTTATTTTTTAGGTTTCATCTTTTGTCTTTGAAAGTGAAGAAAATTAAATATTCATTTTGAGGATAAAATGTTCCAAATCAAGGTTTTTTTCACGAAAAAAACATGTTTTATGCAGATTCATGACACATATGTCAAATCATAAACTTTTACTGGTGGAACCAATAAGTATTAATTTTTACTAATAGACCTCAATTAGTGATGTTTCAATGAATATTACAGAATGATTGAGTAATAAATTATTAATTTTGAAAAACTAACAATAGTCTTCCTTTCAATAGACATGAAACCGAAAAATAAAGCAAACTTATTCAGATGATTGGAAACATGTTATCCAATGAGAAAAAATTAAAAATACAATTCATTATTTTGATTCATTCTGTTCATTCCAGAAAATGAAGTTTATTTAACCTTGTGTTGAATTCCAATTTAATTGGTTTCAAATGAACAGGGTTAGGTTTTTCGATTGTGGCTGTCCGAAAAATATACCGACTCAAAACGATTCATACTAAAGAGTGGAAAAAAATCTCTTGTATAATTGTTGAAAATAATGAATCGTGTTTCAGCCTCTTATTATTGTATTGATTGAATAGTTATCTAGATTTATTTCTATTTTTTTAATGACCTATGAATCATTTTTCAAACATGGTGTGTACAGGATAACAGTAACAACGAAAACACACTAACCCTGTATAACGATTATCACGATTATTGGAAGCAGAGTTTTTTTTTTCATTTGCAACAATTTTATGTATACATGGTGGTTCATATTTAACATTGAATATGTTGACATGACCTTCTTTCCTTCGTTCTGGTTCTGAAATATACAAGAATACACTTCACACTCGATTCTAAAAAAGTTACGGGGTGTCGAAGTTAACAAAACTGGAACACTTTTCACCGTAACATCGTGAAAAAGGCTGCAAATCTAAGGAATTTCGGACAGCATTGATAGTTTGATCCATTGTTCACAAAATCGTCGCCGTTTGGAAAAAGTATCTTGTCAAAATATTCAATGTCGATTTGCGCCACCTTGTACCGGGTGACACTTTATGAAGTACTGCCCCCATAATTTTATTTTTGACAATGGAAAAAAAAAACAGTCTCACGAGTGAATTTTTTTACTCCTTGAATCAACAGATACACATTTTTTCTTATGTGAAATGATATTCAGGGAGCAGCAGAAAGTTTACAAACTTTGAATTGAACATCCTATATATTTCCTCAACAGTGGAATGACCTTTGGAAGATAAATAAAATAACCCGCGCAATAAAATTATCTTCCTTATTTCTCAATTTATGGACAGCCAAAACTAACAGAGTTTAATACATTTCTGAACGATTGTTGAGAGAAGGTATGAAATAATAGGTTGCATATCTAGGTATCTATGCTAATATTATAAAGATGAAAGATTTGATTGTTTGTATTGAAAATGCTTCGAAACTACTGGACAGATTTGAAAAATTATTTTACCATTAGAAGCCGATATTACCCCCGATGAACATAGGATACTTTTTATCGCGGGAAGAGGCTTCATTCCTATGGGAAAACGGGTAATGGGACAACGTGTAGTTAGAGTCACTGGATGGTAACTTTTAGTGTTTTTGAATGTTCAGATTTATTAAGTTGCACACCTTGCATTGGGACAACAGCATCATATGAGATGTTCTGCAATTACATTTATTTGCTTGTTTACCTCCGGAGCCGTTTTCGATGTCATTTGGAGCAAGGCACAATTTACTTTGGAGCGTTCTGTAATTTGACAGCCAGGAAAAAAATTAAAATTGTTTCGCTCGGATTATTTATTCAGAGGAATTAGATATATTTCAACTTTGACAGCTTTTTGTTGAATGACAGTTATTGGTTATTGAAGTTTGAGCACTGGTTTCTGGTTCGGTTTGAATTATTGAATCTCATTGAATTAATTTGATTAGTATAAGCACGAAGAGTTGGAAAGCGACCCCATCATGGGGATGCCAACGGATGGCATAATTCCAAAATATAGCTTTGAAAAAACTTTTAAAATAAGTATAACGGACAGAGAGGCATGGAAGGAAGGACCTCCTATCAATGCAGACATTGCTGTCTATACGGACGGCTCCAAAACTGAGGAAGGATCAGGAGCTGGTATTTATGGGGCCAAGCCAAAGACAAGAATCTCACTGAGCTTAGGCAAATACGCGACGGTGTTTCAGGCAGAAATTATTGCAATACATCATTGCGTGAAAGAATTGATAAGGCAAGAGTTTAAAGGCAAAACCATTGCAATCTATTCAGATAGCCAGGCGGCAATCAAAGCAGTCAACTCTATGCAAGTTAACTCAAAACTAGTATGGGACTGCTTAGAAACCCTAAATGCACTGGGCAGTCAGAACAGATTGACTCTAGCATGGGTACCAGCACATACAGGGTACGAGGGCAATGAAGAGGCAGACTCACTTGCCCGAGCAGGAGCAAACAAAGCTCTTAATGGCCCAGAACCCTTCTGTGGTATTGCGAAAGCTATACAAAAGACTAGTATCAAATCATGGATGCAAACTAAATCTCAAGAATGGTGGAACAACTCGCCAGGAATGAGACAGGCAAAAGAGTTTATTAAAAAACCATCGCCAACATTCACAGATTATCTACTAAGCCAGAAACGAAGTTCAACTAGAATACTAGTGGGACTTCTCACAGGGCATTGTAGGCTCAACAAACACATGAGTACGATAGGTCTGACTGAAGAACTGCTGTGCAGGTTCTGTCAAGAAGAGGAAGAAACAGCAGTACACATACTTTGCCACTGTGAGGGGTTGTCAAGCTAAGGTTCCTTACGCTGGGTGAGGAAAAACCAGGAGCCCAGAGATACACAGGAGATCTGAAAGCTAGCCTATGGAGTCTCATAGAGAAGGCGGGGCTAGCCGAAAAACTCTAATCCATTTTGAGGGCAGGCACAATAGATCTGAAAAGGTCGCAGTGTGGAGGCAGATAGCCCGAAGGACCCATTCCAAATCTAATCTAGTATAAGCACAGTAGTTTGTCTCGCATTTTGTATAAAAAGCCAAATATGAACGAAGCTAGTATAGTTTACACAGAAACAGGCGTGCCCATAATAGAATATGAAAACAATTTTATCCAAATCGGTAAGAAATCACAATTTTTATTGGCATTGCTGTAGCATAGCAATGAATTGAATTTTTGAAGGTGAAAGTTATCAGCATGTGATATTACTCTACCTGATCGAATGAAGCGGCAGTTAGGCCTTCATGCAGCTAGAGTATGATCCATGGTTTACCGGACGCTCTGTCATATACTTTTTGCTGCTTCCTGTATATTTTTTCAGATAGTGAAAATATTAATGTTACTTGGAGAATCAAAAAAAATCCCTGTGAGGCTGTTTCTTGATTTGTTGTACTGTCAAAAATAAAAATGTTATAGAGCGCGATACTTTACAACGTGCCACCTTGTACGTTTGTGCCGAGACAGCCGTTTATAATGTGGTTTGGCGCTCTCACATTGCAGGCCGCTGCTGTCGCACTCTCCTCCCCCATGAGGGTGACAAAAGTGACAGGTGCCAAACGCCCCACGTGTCTCCATCTCACCCCATCGACCATACACCCTCTAGCGACCGTCCGAGCGTGTTTCGACCCCCAACAAAAATTGTCACCACCACCACCAACAACAACAACAACAACCACCTCCTACTACTTCTACTTCTACAACTCATCACCATCATCAAATCCCCGACAAAAAAATATTATCGGCAACACTGTGCATGGCGCTGACGGCCGTCGTCTGTCGTCCTACCGACTGCGCCATCTGCCATCTGGTCAACTCAACTCGACTCAACTCTATTTCTTCCAAAACAACTTGAGAGACCGGTGGGATATTCAAACTGTTTAAAAAGTTATAGATTAAAAAAAAAAAAGTTGTCTCGATGGGTGATGTTGAATTGTTGGTTCTCGTTTTCGAGTGGTTTGTACGTTAAGAATCTATTGATAATACATATAATATCTATTTGAATAATAAATAAAGTTTGTTCTTGTTTTTCAGTATCAAATAACTATGAAAGGGTTAGGAACACAAATTTATTATCTCCGCAACGTTTGATAATCGAAAGATTATTCAGGGACTATGTTACGGACAGTCGTGTGTCCATCATCAGCTTTAATCCTCACAATCCAGAGGTGCTTTGCACAAAATATTGATCAAAACTTGGATTCACCTCATAGGACCTTTGGCTTGTAAGGATTTGTAAGGTAGTGAGGATTAAAGCTGATGATGGACACATGAGTGTCGGAAACATGTTTCCTGAATAATCTTTCGATTATTAAACGTTGTGGAGTTTTGTGTTTTCTATCATCATTACACTCTCCACTTCTTAGAGAAAAGTATGGACTTCTACATAAGATTATACATAACTACTATTTTTTCATTCCTCTTGATAATAATAATAATAATAATAATAGCGTTTATTGCCCAACAGTTACTCATTTACAGGACAAATTATTTAAAAGTGTAGTTACAAACATTTTGATGAATGATATACAAGAATATTCAAATATAGCTGAAGGAAAGAGAAAAAAGAAATAGAAGAATGAAAATACTACAATCTATACAATATAAAATCAGAAAGAAAAAAAAACTGCTACATATTACATAATGATTTCATTCAGAAATTGAATAGCGATATTTCCTATATAATTCAGTGTATCATGATGAATATCACAGTAAACAGAAATGTTATTGAAGTTTCCACACATGGTATGAATAGGGGACTTCAAATATAAATTTGTCCTGGCTCTATTACAGTGAAACGTCTTAATGTACCTAGTTCTAGAATTTGGAACAAAAAATTTGATTTGAGACACTATATTACTTGCATCAATTTGATAGTGCAATAATTTATATAGAAAAATAATGCCATCACGTTTTCTTACGTCAAGACTTCAAAATCGAAGCGCAACATTAAAGTTTGGTTATAGTACGCCCCTTTCGAGATATTGATTATCGATTTTAAAACATAAAAACTTCAGGAATCGTCTTTGAACTCGTTTAATCATCAACCTGTTACTTATTATATAGATAGGAATGCATATAATAGAACCATTTTCTAATTTAGATCTAAGGTACGGATTATACAAAGAACATAGAGCTTTGAGATTCCAAAAAGATTTACAATTTCTTACTATAAAGCCTTAAATATAAAGCATTTTACCGAAATGTGGTGACCAAATGTTAAGTTGCAATCGAAGTAAATGCCAAGATCATTTATTAATTCATAACGAGACAAGATTGAAATTTTTTTCTTGTGAAACTCGCGCTTTTACATTTTGATGCATTTAAATGAAGCTTATTCTCCTCGCATCATTGCTGAACTATATTTATTTCAAATTGCAGGGCTTTACAATCATCCATGTTTCGGTTTATAGAAAATAACTTCAAGTCATCCGCAAAGAATAATCGTTTACAATCTGTTTCGTCATTTAAATCATTGATAAATAATGCAAATAAAAGGGTACCTAGGTTCGAACCCTGTGGAACTCCAGAAGTAGTAATAAAGTTATTTGAATTGAAGTTATTATAGGAAACAAACTGAGAAGTGAAATAGGATTTGAGGAATAAGACAGCTGACAAATGAAAGCTGAAATAGTGAAGTTTCTGTGATGAAAACAAGTGGTAAATTCTGTCAAACGCTTTAGCAACATGCTCCGACACGTATTGCGTGAACTCAGTTAAGTTTATTACCGTTGAGCGTCTGGCCATAAATCCATGTTGATATGGTGAAATTATCATATGTACTGAGGTGAATATTTCTAACAGTTTATTGGTTATGAGAATTCATTGAGCACATATTTTTCAAGAGAAAACCTACTTAGGCGCGTGGGTGATGAAAAACATTGGATTTCCCGTCTTTGCATAGCTATTCTTAGATGTATTAGAAATGCAAAAATTGAAGATGGTGGACTAGTATTGGGATTCTTATGATCTGACTATTCAAAATTGGTATCTTGGGGTTTTCGTGGTCGGAGATTATGATTCTTTCGTCAAAATTTGAAAAATACATGATGGTGCAACCAATTTGGTGGACGTGTTTCGTAATGATTATGGCCCGATATGATTAATTCGTCAAAGTTTAGAAATTCAAGATTGCAGATCCAATATGTCGGACGAGTTTTGTAATTATGATCCGATTCTATTCAAAATTTGTATCTGGGATTTTCGGGGTCGGAGATTATAAATCATTCGTTGGAAGATTCAAGCGAAATAAAAGGAAGTAGAAAAATAATAATCTAATTGCTCGACGATACAATTCACAAGTTACTTAGTTTTCACTAATATCTATAGACTGTTCCCGTAATTTTCTCATTTATTTCGTACGATCAAATTTGAGACAGAACATGATCGTATAGTTTCGGCTCCTCCACCATTTCAATGACGTACCAGGCGGGTATACTAGTGGGGTGGGGGTAATGAATAAATAAATCCTATTTCATTCAACGCCTAACTAGAATCTTATCTATTTGTTCCTAAAAACTAAAAATGCCAAAACTGCAGGGTGCAAGTTTCTTTTTTATTTTGACAATAATTCAATTTATGTATATAAATTCCCAAGAGCCGCTGTGATTTTGTCATTATGACAGTGCAAAAAGTCTGCCATAACTTTTTCAGTCACAAAACAACCAAAATTGTATTCAAACAAATCTTTGATTGTGTTTATGTCGTTTTTTTTTCAAACTTGTGTAGTCAAAAAAGTATTCATTCCATCTTTGAAAATGTCGCGATTTGGAGAGTCTTTTAGTGGAGAAATCGAAAAAACCATCAACAATGATGTGTTGCCATTAGGAAATTTGAATGTCCACGTGAATAAAACAAATTTAATTTGAAATTATTTTTTCCCACCTTCATGATACCCCGCAGTCAAACCAAACTATCAATTTATAGACATTTCACCTTAAATAACAAAAAATTTTACCAGCTTCGCTTTTTTGCTTCCTGTCACCCCCGCGCCACGGTCCATGAGACAATGGTTATATTCTGAATATCGCTGAAAATCTGTGTTCCGGAATATTAAATCAATAATTAAGTGCTGTAATTCGGAATATGTTTTCATGGTTTTCATCAGTAATCAGCAGCCATGCTTACATCACAAAAAATTTTATTTCCTAATTCGATAGAACTCGCCCAAACTAGCTCACCACCGCAAACCGTTTCGTGCTGTGAGCTCCCTACGTTTTATAAAAAATTATTGAAATCCCCGATTTTTCGGACCTCTGAAAACGAGGTGATGATGTGACGTCAAAACCCTACTACTGAAACAAGACTATTCCAGACATAGATGAATGATACATGATTTCTGACAGAGTGAATTAGCGCGAGATCACAGTTGAAAGAATTAATATATCAGTTGCCTCAGTCTCCGTCGGGCTTTTGGTATTTTCTTTTAACTATGGCGAGATGGGGTTTCTACGTCATAAGAGGGTCCGTTTTCAGAAGGTACTATTATTTATGTCTAAAAATGAAACATTTCAGTTAATTTTTGGATCGAATTATGTTGTCAATCATTATTTATGTATAAAAGGATCATTATAAACATGGTTTTAGTTAAAAGTTCTACTGAGGTGTACACGCCCATTGATCAGCTGGTGAACTTTGTCAGTTGTCAAGTTGTCACTTAAGTATAGTTTCTTGTTCATCTGCACTAAATATGATTCTCAGTGTCAATTATTTCAAATAATAGACATTTTTGGTATCAAAATTGATATTATCAATTAATTAGTCATAAAACAACGGAAATTTATGTGACATTCCTTTCTCCTCTAAAATAATGACAGTTTACTGCAGCCACACTTTCAAAAGAGTCATCAATTTCAGCAAATTGTTGAGTCAAAATATTTGGAATGAATAGTATGTCTGCTCACAAATATCTATCACTTTCATAAATTTTTTTGATTTCGGAATAAAAAATCAGCAGATTCAGTACTGTCAGTTTAATTCGGAATATATTCTATGTTGTATACGCGCCTGTGACGTACAGGGCCTTCACGTATATTTCGAACTTAACTTTTTTATGTATTGATAAATTTTTATTTCAAGGAACGTTCTTTAATATTTTTTCCTGTATATTTCCCATATGCCAACAGAAAAACAGTTGAGCATCTCATAAAATACTTATGGGCAACATTTATAATTTTTCAATAGGACACCCTGTATTTTATTGCATTTTTAGATTCTCTCTGGAGAACTGATTATATCGATCTATCACAGTTGGGGTTTAGCTGAAATGATTACAGAGATATAGGGTGTGAAAAATTGAGATTTTTTCAACTTAAGTAATTTTTTTTTAACAGTTTTTGAGTCCTTATTTTAACTTTTGAGCCACTATCTATTGACAATTAATTGAAGTAAATGCAGGGTCATCAGAATTTTAGATTTTTCACCACCCTGTATTTGTTTCAATTAAATGTCAGTAGATTATACATCAAAATTTAAGATAGGGACTTAAAAACAGTTTTGGCCGATATAGTATCGACTGGAAAAATTCCTGAAGTTGAAAAAATCTCAATTTTTCCTATCCTATATATCTGTAATCATTTCAGCTAGACACCAACTGTGATAGATCGATGAAATCAGCTCTCCAAGGAGAATCTGAAAATGCAATAAAATACAGTGTGTCCTATTGAAGAAATTATAAATGTTGCCCATAAATATTTTTTGAGATGTTCAAATGTTTTTCTGTTGGCATATATGAAATCTACAGGAAAAAATATAAAAAAAATGTTCCTTGAGAAAAACATTGAACAATACCTAAAGAAGTAAAGTGGTGGTTCAAAATATACGTGAAGACCCTGTACCACTTACGCACAGCTAAAAATGCGAGCCGTTTTACATCAGTTCAGTGTCACCAGATTTATCGATAAATCTTATGACTCGGGAAATTTCACTGTAACATATTTAGCAATTATTGTACCTGACATAACGTGTTCAACGAAAAGTATGGGTGGAAATTGAATAGTTTTATTAAAATTATATACCGAATTCCTGATGAAATGGGAATCATAGACGTAACATATAATCGATAAGCTCATATTATGTAGGTTCTGAAAATTAAAAAAAATCCATACTTTCTTAAAACACTTGTGTCTCCTCTTGAAAATAAGATATTGACGTGAATCAAGAACCATTATGTTGAGAACGGATCATACTTTTATCCAAAACAAAATGAAGCTAAGTGCAATCAATCGCTCACTTTTTGGTCACAGGGCGTTAAGAAGTTGAGCCTAAAATATTATCTTGATTTTCCCTACATAAGGAAATTTCACCAAGATCGGACAACAATTTAGACATTTGAAGAACGATCAATTTGGCTAGTTTTTTGCTGGCTGGGATTTCAATTTTGAATTTTTATTTATTTTTTGTTGTTTGACGTACAAATCACTCGACGAGAAAGTTCATAAGAATAGTGGTGATTTTCACTTGAATTTGTCTTAATTTTCTGGAATATCTATTTCTAATAAATATGTCAATTCGTTACTGATTTTTTTCGTATGTTTCGTAGGTCGAGATCACCGAGACGTTCTCGTTCACCGCGATCGAGATCGCGAAGCCGAGACTCAAGAGGGCGCTCTGATTCCAGAGACAGACGTTGATTGCTAACAACGATTTCACATCCTTTACATCTTTATTTTTTGCTGGATATTCCGATTCTTTATTACCTACATTTTACTTTAAGTACATATATGTTTTTTTTAATCATGAAGCTTTTTGGTTTTTATTAAAACTGAATTGGTAGGTAGGTATACATGTATGGATATTGTATTTGACGATTAAACTGATTTTTTAGTTTGATTGTTTTTTTATTTAATTTTGAAACCTATGCCTGAAAGTTCTATACGACTGTACCCTATAATATAAGTAATGGTAGGGAGTACAAAGATAAGAGGTATGTATTGGGATTTTTTTGAACTTTTGGAGGTTATTAGATCTTTTGGGAATACTTCCAATGGCCAAGAATTCCAAAGCTTTGCCGTTCTACAGACGAACGAGTGTTGAAGTGTTGTTCGACATATTTCAAGGTCAACAACAAGAGGATGTGCTGACTGGGCCTGTCGAGTTGGTCTGACTAGTATTGCCAGTGGTGGATTGATAGCAGAGTTTTCTGAGGAACAGTTCCCGTGGAAAGTATCTATAGAAAAGTGGAAGGTCACCGACCTTTCTACGGTGTTCTATTGGGGTCAAACATTCTCTAGATGAAATCTCAAATCATCAGCGTATGATTGGGTGCCGAACCTCATATGTGAGAACAGTATTCAAAAACTGTTTGTATCTGTGCTTTGTAGATCATGAAAAGTTGTTGAGGTGTGAATAAGTAGACCCAGCAAACATGAATAGGCGTAGATTCCCAGATAATACGAAGACGTCCTGTGTACGTCCAGAGGACGTACTGAAGACGTCCGATGTTACAAGATAGAATGTCCCAGGGACGTCCATATTCGGTCCAAGTTTGGTATTTGATCACCATGAACAACGTAAATTCTCCTTTTCTCACTCAGATAGATGAAAATGAAATCTATACAGAGCAGAGAAAAATTGGTGTCGCGTCAATTGGACGTGGAAAATTGGACGCACGACTATTGGTCGCAGTCAATTGGACGCGGCGACAATTAGACGCGGCGACAATTGGACGCATGCGTAAATAAAAATAATTTTATAATTCCAATGAAATTCATTGTATAAAATATGAAATACTGATGAGCTTATATCCATAATTATAACAAATACCTATGGCCTCGTTTGACAATTATTTTCCTATCTCATATCGTAATATGAATTTACGATACGAATATAGTACAATATTTTAGGTTAGTTAGGTTAGATTAGATTAGATTGATATGGGGCTCATGTGCTACTAGGAGCCTCTCCACTGCGACCTTTACAGATCTATTGTGTGTGCCCTCATGTTATGTTAGAGTTCCTTGTCTAAACCCATCCTTATTACTAGACTCCATAGGCCAGACCTCAGGTCCTCCATATATTGAGAGGGCTGTGGTTTTTCCTCCCCTATCGTCGAAAACCTTAGCCTAGTCAGGCCTTCGCAGTAGCACAGTATGTCTGCTGAGGTTTCCTCATCTTCTTGGCAAAACCTGCATATGGTTGTGTCCGCCAATCCGATGTTGTTCATGTGTTTGTTGAGTCTACAGTGCCCTGTCAGGAGCCCAACCAAGATCCTTGTTGTTCTCCTATTCTGGCTTAGTAGGTACTCCGTGAATTTTGGCAATGGTTCTTTAATGAACTCTTTGGCCTGTCTCATTCCCGGCGCCTTGTTCCACCATTCTCGAGACTGCTTCTTCATCCAAGTGCTGTTATTTGTTCTTTGCAGCGCTTTCGCTATACCACAGAAAGGTTCTGGACCGATAGGAGCACATCTTGCTCCTTCTCGGGCTAGTGAGTCAGCCTCTTCGTTGCCCTTGTAGCCTGTGTGGCCTGGTACCCAGGCTAAGTACAGTCTGTTTTGACTGCCCAGCTCTTGTAGGGTTTCCAAGCAGTCCCAGACGAGTTTGGAATTGATCTGCATGGAGCTGATTGCTTTTATAGCCGCTTGGCTGTCGGAGTAAATGGCGATGGTCTTTTCCTTAAACTCTTGCCTTATTAACTCTCCTGCACACTGATGTATTGCTGCAACTTCTGCCTGGAATATCGTCACGTGTTTACCTAAGCTCAGTGAGACTCTTGTCTTTGGCTTGGCTATATATATTCCTGCTCCTACACCTTCATCGGTTTTTGAGCCGTCTGTATAACAGGCCATTTCTGCATCAATTGGAGGACCTCCCTTCCATGCCTCTCTGTCTGTTATAACAGTCTTAAATTGTTTACCGAAGCTATACTTGGGAAGCATCTCGTCCGATGGCATTCCCATTATCGGGTCGGTTTCCAACTCTTTGTATAGTTCGTTGTACATCTTACCGTGCAGTCTGCTTATGGGCGTTTGCCCTCTGGTCAATCTATTGGTGACTGACCTGGCTTCGCCTTGTATGTAGACGTGAAGTGGCGGTAGGTTCAGCAAGACTTCTAAGGCGGCTGTTGGGGTTGTCCTCATAGCTCCCGTGGCTGCCAGGCAGGCTTGCCTTTGAATGCCACTTAGCCTTTTGGTCGCCCCAGCCTGCCGAGTCTTTGGCCACCATACCACCGAACCATATGCTATCATTGGTCTAATAACCCTGGTATATAGCCATATGATCATTCTTCTGCACAGGTTGAGGGCTATCGTGCTTTTCTGGATTATTTTCTGTAGGTGTTGATTCCATGTCAGCTTGTGGTCGAAGATGACTCCCAAGTATTTTACCTCTTGTGCAATTGGAATTTCTACCCCGTTAAGAACTGGTGGCTTCAGCCCTCTCAGTACTTTCTTCTTAGTAAAAACCACTATCGTGGTTTTAAGAGGGTTCACAGTTAGTTCCTCCTCTTGACACCACTTGTTAATTATGTTTAGAGCAGTTTGGGTATGTTCCGAGACTGTTCCTGCGAATTTGCCTTTTGCAATAATCGCAACATCGTCGGCGTACCCTAAGCAATGCATACCTTTGGATGTTAGCCTCTTCAGTAATTCGTCTACTAGGATAGCCCATAGGAGAGGTGATAACACCCCTCCTTGCGGACAGCCCCTACCTGTTCTAGCTGTGACTGTGGTTTCGCCAATGGATGATATAATTACCCTTTTTTCCAAGCTGGCGTTTATCCATCGACACAGGAGGGATGGAACCCCTTTCTTTTCTAGAGCTTTGGTAATTGACTTTGTAGATGCATTGTTGAAAGCACCCTCAATGTCTACGAATGTCGCCATTGCTATCTCTTTGTCCTCCAAGGATTTTGTTAGTAGCCTGTTTAGATCATCCAGTGCCAAGTCTGTCGACTTGCCCGGCTGATACGCGTATTGTCGCTCGTTGAGGGGGTTTGTTAATAAAACCTCATCTCTGATGTATCTGTCTATTAGTCTTTCTAAAGTTTTGAGCAGGAAGGACACTAGACAGATTGGACGGTATGACTTGGGCGTCATGTCATTCAGTCTCCCTACCTTGGGTATATAAATGACTCTTCCCTTCTGCCACTCACTAGGTATGTATCGCATAGCTAAGCAGGTCTTAAATATTCTACATAGATTTGGAATTAGTATTTCCTGCCCCTTTTGGAGTAGGATGGGGTAGATTCCATCCTCTCCTGGAGATTTAAATGGTTGAAATTTGCTTATAGCCCACCTTATTCTGTTTGGCCTTGTTATCTCTGTGGCTAGTCTCCAGTCCGAGGCATTTGGCCTATTCAGCTTGCTTGGCGGACTGTTCCCCGCCACTGGCTCGTTTAGAATTGTTGCGGCCGGAAAGTGTGCCTCGATTAGCCTTGATATACTTTCCTCAAAGGTTGTTGTGTAGGTATTATCTTCCTTTTTCAAGAAACCTACTTGATTTACAGTACCCTCCTTCGCCAACACTTTGTGGGTTCTAGAACATGTGGGGGTATCCATTACCTCCTCACAGAACTTCTTCCACGATTGCCTTTTTGCCTTTCTGATCTCTTTGTTGTACTGCGTAAGTGTAGCCTTATATTCAGCCCAGTCTTGGTTGGTTTTTGCCCTGTTGAATAGCCTACGCACTTCCCTTCTGAGGGTTTCTAAGTGTTTATTCCACCAGACTGTTTTGTTATTCTGTTGCCTTGTTTTTTCAGGGCAGCTAACCTCGTAAGCTGCAAGTATTGCCTTGCTTACTAGGTTTACTGACCTCTCAAGGCTTTTGTCATCCTCAATTTCTACCATATCTCCTTCGAGAGCATCGCTGAGTGACAATAGGTATCTATCCCAGTCTGTCTCCCTGGGGTTTCGGTAAGTGATTGAGGTTCGAGGGGGGGTAACTAGATCAAATCTGATCTGTCTATGGTCGGAGCATGAAGGCTCCTCGGATACGTGCCAATTTGCTATGTTATCACATGCTTTTTCTGTCGAAAGTGTAATGTCCAATACCTCTTTTCTTGTTGCAGTGACAAAGGTTGGTTTATTTCCTACGTTAGCTATTAATAACCTTTTTGTTAGTATGAAGTCTAGTAGTGACTCACCTCTTGCATTGATGTCTGTGCTTCCCCATAGAGTATGGTGTGCATTTGCATCGCATCCAAGGATCAGTTGGAGGTTTTCCTTGGCCGCGTATGCGATTACTTCGCCTATTTGCGGTGGTGGGCAAGCCTCCTCGCCTGGGAAATATGCGGAGCTCACTAACCAGCTCTTGGCTCCTTCCTCCGTTGGCGTGGTCAGGATAGCTGTAACAATATCGGCGGTGCAGAGCACCGGAATTAGTACGCAATTCACCCTGTTGCTATGTACGATACAAGCGCGAGGTTTATTTTTACCTTCTTTATATAGTACCCTACCTTGGTTGATTGTCAGGCCTGCAACCCTGCCTCCGTGTAGCCAGGGTTCTTGCAGGAGAGCCAAATCTAGTCTCTCCTTGTCGAACCTCCTGCATACGATAGCGCTTGCCGCCTTAGCATGATGGAGGTTCCCCTGCAGAACCCTGACCCCTGTGCTCAGTTCTGTGAACTGAGCGGTTCTTCTGCCTTCTTCGAGGCTTCTCCCATCTCCATGGGCGCACCGCTCTCATTAGCTGCTTGCCTTTTGAGAGGGCTCACTCCTTGGGGTTGTTCTGTTTCTTCCTCCTGGACCTCAGCGATCTCTAGAGTGGAAACTGCACCCTCTTTCGTGCTGGTGCCCTCTTTCGGGCTATGTCTTCCCTTGACTCTGAATTTAATTCTCCCTAGGTTGTAGTAGGGAGACATGTCTATTTTCTTGAGTTCCTCGAGGGATTCACTATCCATCGAGAAAGCCCATGTCTGACCTTTGTCCGATGGGGTTTTACCCCACACCGTCCATAGGTTGGTATTTAGCCCGTGATTTGCGACTTTGAGCCTTCGCAGAATCTTTTCCGCTTCTGGCCTCTGTCCTCTGTCATCCGGGATGTACGTAGTGCAGGCTATTGCTTCTGGAAGGTCCTCCCCTTCCAAGACCCTCAGGGTTGCCCCTTCCCAGGGCTTTATGGTTGGGATGGCATCTCTCAGCCAGTCTGCACTAGTGCGATCTGCGCACGTCATAACCAGATAACCTGGTTTGTGCGTGCATTTTGCAAAACGCGCTAGTTAGGTTAGGTAAGGTATTTGTTATATTATAGATATGAGCCCTGCATATTCCATGCAATAAATTTCATTGGAATTATAAAATTATTTTTATTTTCGCATGCGCTCAATTGTCGCCGCGTCCAATTTTCGTCGCGTCCAATTGTCGCCGCGTCCAATTGTCGCCGCGTCCAATTATCCCCGTCCAATTTTCGTGCGTCCAATTGACCACGACCAATTGTTGGTAATCCAGAAAAATCTTATTTTGAATACAAAATCTTTGCATTCCAGTTTATTTTACAGCACCCATTCCGTAGCTCTTATTCCCTGCACCAGTCTGAACAGGTTCTTCACCGGTTGGCTGTTGTATGTTGTATTCTTCGGGAGTCAGCCTAGGCTGTCCGAATATTTCGTGTCTTTTGCGATCCAATGCCTCGCATACTATTAATAAGTGTTTGGCGGTTTCTGTCCCTTAACCGCATTGTCTGCAGAGAAGTTCTCCATTGTACAGTCCCAATTCATTCAGGTGTCCTCTCGTTGGACTGTGACCACCCAGCTAGCATTCACACGTCAATTTTACGTCATATACGCGCCACCAATTACGTCAAGATGACCAAATTATCGACGTGAAAGAGACGTAAATGTGACGTCGATATGTCACATCGAAACAACGTCATTTTAGCGATGTCGTCTACACGTCGAATAGTTACCAAGCATCAGGTCCAGGTTTCGACATCACGAATAAACTATGTGAAACTCGAAATCACTTTCCCATGATCCTATTCCTTGATGGTTGGCACAACAGTTCAAATGATCCAGTTACAATAGTTGTGGATATTTTTCATTTGTTTACATTATTATACATAGATATTCTTCATCTGAATAAAACTATTAAGCATAAAATCCACTATATTTCATAGTATATAGACATAAACGAAGATGTCAAGTTTCAAAGGAATCTCAACCTAATAACCTCAAATCATTCTTGTGCCTACGATTCAAGGTATTTATAGATTACCTTATTCAAATAACGACCTCTCTACATCAAACAACTTCCAAGTTTCATTTGTAGATTTCGCTTTCTTAATTATTGACCTGTTGAAAAAGTCTTGCTGTTTGAAAGGCGGCCACTACACTTCGCAGCCTTACGATGCGTCATGGCGTCAACTATACTTCTACTGAACGAGAGCAATGCCTTTCCTCGGAATATTGTATCCCCACAAACATTTCTACGGCCTGTAATTGATAATAAATAACCAGCCAACTGCAATATATTTTGCTGAACCCCACTTTTCCATAGTATATCCTTGTTTTCCATGACCCGAAATCACGAATCCGCCATTACAACATTCGATGAACTTGATCATATGCATGCGCATGGTTACGACAAACTGTGCTACGGTCGACGATGGCCGATAGGGGTAGCGGTGGCATTGTGCGAAACGAAGACACACAAAGCCACGGAGCACGGATTGACCAATCATAAGCATCTGTATGTCTTGACGTGGCGCGCCAATATA
>OU896723.1:4353323-4424320 GCA_918026855.4 Phaedon cochleariae
TAGGAACAAGACGTGGAAAATGTTAGGTTAGTGAGCATATATCAACAAGGATAATAGTGATTATTTATTCCTCTCCATACTACACTGTGTTTGACGTGATTTTCAAATGAAGCTGAACAATATCGTTGTTTGAGACAAAAAAACTATTGCTTGCCGTGATTATTCAAAAACAATTTATCCATCCCGAGAATAACGAATGAAATACAGATCAAGCAAGTATTTGAATCTTGAAGGCTTCCCTGATCAAAACAAAGATACTTAACTGAGATGTTTATAATTCCAATACTGAACTATAATGAGGTGTATTTATATCTCCAGCATGGGTATGAAATGCCAAATCTGCTGAAATCGAAAACAAATCTGGTATGCGTCTCGACCCAAATAACCAAACGTCACAATGTTGTTTATTCTTGATGACGTCCAGTACATCCTTTTTAGTTCCTAGGAGCTAAAGTTCAACTTTAGCTCCTAGGAACTAAAATTCAACTCCAGCTCCTAGGAACTAGATATATTGCCTAGCAACATACCTATTTTTGTGTCAGTAATAGAAACGTCAATTTGAGAGCTAATTTTGGTATCAAAATGGACGACTTTTGTGTCGGTTGCAGAAAACAATATTTATAATTGGACTTGGTGAGTGGCGCTGCTGTCGGTACATCAACTACTAAACGGTTGGACCGATTGAGTTGACATTTTTTATACGTAACACAAAAAACTAACTAGAAAATATTCATTCTACTTGATTCTTTGGGATTTTCTCTCCTCGTTTCTATAAAAGAGAAATATTAGTATTATTCGACAAATCAGATGATTTGCCCCAAAATGTCACTGCGTTTAACGAATTTTTTTATCAGTGAGTCTAGAAGAAAAATCCAGTAGGTTGTCAGTGACAATTTGTTTGTAAAATATTTTTATACAGGGTGTTTCATAATTGAATGTCAATATTCGAGGAGGCGATTCTTGGGCCATTCTAAGAAAGAAGTTTCATACGAACGTATGACCTAAACGTCCTAACTTTTGACATACAGGGTGGTAAAGTTCTCAAAAATCAATATAGCCTACTACTATGAAAAGTTATAATTCCAAAATACCAAATTCGAATACGAAGTTCATAAATTATGCATTGTATTTCTGGAATTTGATCTAAAATATAAAATCCACTTCTCTGCATTGTGATATTGTCATATTAACGATATTGCTGAAATCATGTAGTGAAAAGCTTTTTATTTTTTAAAGGGTACACCGTGCATCAGATTGCAAAAATCGAAGTGATCAAATTTGCTACGAAATGATTGGGAATTTCAGGAATAATTTCAATTTCGAGATTATTCAGTGGCATACCATCAATGTCTGTCAAAATAGGTATGTGAAATTCCATACGAACGCCATTGGTGTCAACGAAAAGAAATGTGGTACACTAACTGATGCCTCAGTGAGGACCAAAATTCCGTCGCCCCCCCTGTAACTTCTTTATTCTACATATAACCAAAAAAATCGGATACATAAGTTGTAGAGTTTCATTCGATCTCTCTAATGGTTCAAGTTTCATTCATACAGAGTGTCTCTAAAAAGCACAGTGACTTAGAAGTTAATTTTTTTGAATGGGACACCCTGTATTTCATTGCATTTTCAGATTTTCTTTGAAGATCTGATTACATCAATGTATCACACTTGGGGTCTATCGGAAATGATTACTGAGATATAGGGTGTGAAAAATCGACATTTTTCAACTTTAGGAATTTTTTTTGTCGAAACTATTCATTATTGGTCAAAACGGCTCACATGTCACTATCTCAACTTTTGATTAACTATCTACTGATATTTAATTGGTACATATACCGGGTGATCAGGATTCTGAATTCTGCACCACTCTGTATTTGTTTCAATTAAATGTCAGTAGATAGTTGCTCAAAAGTTGAGATAGGGACATGTAAGCCGTTTTGACCAATAATGAATAGTTTCGACAAAAAAATTCCTAAAGTTGAAAAATGTCGATTTTTCACACCCTATATCTCTGTAATCATTTCCGCTAGACCCCAAGTGTGATACATCGATGTAATCAGATCTTCAAAGAAAATATGAAAATGCAATGAAATACAGGGTGTCCCATTTAAAAAAATTAACTTCTAAGTCACCGTGCTTTTTAGAGACACTCTGTATGAATGAAACTCAACCATTAAAGAGATCGAATGAAACCCTACAACTTAATGTATTCGAATTTTTTTTTGTAATATGTAGAATAAAGAAGTTACAGGGGGGGGCGCCGGACTTTTGGTACTCACATATATGCCAAATTTCATCAAAATATCTGAAGTGGTATTACAGATATTAATGCAAAAATATCAATTTTTGAGAACTTCACCACCCTGCATCTCAAAAGTTAACGTTTAGGTCATATACGTTCATATGAAACTTTCTTCTCAGAATTGGCCCAAAAATCGCCTACCCAAATATTGACATCCAATTATGGAACAACCTGTACCTTCAAGTTTTTGAAATGATACCTAAGTATATTATAATCTAATAGAAATAGACACTCACCACCTGTCGATACTTTCTTGTCTGATACTGGACTATCCATTGTAACCCCTAGAATAACAACCAAAAACATGCCAAACATGGTGAACTTCATTGTATGAATATTTACTCAGTATACTTCTAGTGCTATTATTATTCAAATTCAGAGCAATGGTCCATCTCGCTTTCTACGTGTGTATATATATCGATTATCAAGCTACTTCAATTTTTTTCAACAAAGTTTTGGCATGGCTATGGGCTCACCATTATCTCCAATTTTGAGCAATATATTTATGGAGAATTTCGAAGAAAACGTTATTAAAAATTACGAAAAACAACCAAAAACGTGGTGCAGATACGTAGATGACATCTTCATAATTTGGCAACATACCCTATTGGAAATTGAATCTGACAATCAGTTACCATTTTCAGATGTTCTTATTGAAAATTCAAACAATGTTTTCTCAACAAGTGTATATCGTAAAGAGACTCATACTAACAGATTCCTCAATTTTCAATTAAATCATCAGAAAACTATCAAAAAAGGAATAATCAAATCACTTCATGATCGAGCCAAATCAATATCATCTAACCAACAAATTTTCAATAACGAAATCCACCACATTAAAGATATTCTTCAACTCAACTCATATCCAAAGAACTTCATTGATAGAACGATTCACCAAATTGAAAACAAACAAAATCCACCACAACAAATGAAAGAACCATCAATATAACGACGAATATAATACCGTACATTCCCGGCATATCTGAAAAAATAAAACGTGTTGGTGATAAGTTCCAAGTGAAAACTGTGTTCAAAACTGAAAATACAATGAGATCCATTCTTTTTTAAACAAAGCCAAAAAATGAAGAGCAATCATCAAAAAATTGTATTTATAGTATACCTTGTGTTTGTGGAAAGTATGATACAGGTGAAACGAAAAGACCTCTCCCAGTAAAGGACTAAAGAATGCAAGTACAATATCAAGAAAAGTTATATCGATAAATCGAAGCTAACTGAACATATCCTTACTGAAGATGGACAACATATGGCAGAGTGGAATAATATCAAAATCATAGGAAAGTAAGATAACAACCAAAAGCATTGCTTCCTGTTCAGTTGATATAGATAGAACATGGTATTCAATACTGAAAACTGAACATGAAAATGGTAGATTCAAGATCAATTGATGAAAACATCCTGTAAATCATTTGAAGACTGAAATCACTCATTCATATGCCAACATCAGTATGACACTGAAAAGTGTCAAACTATAAGTAGCAAAACTTTCAAAGAAACATAATTTGCATTTACATGTTGAGAACGGGAGCAGAATTGGTCCCGAAACGTCCAAAGATGAGTAAAAACTCGATATTTTTTCATTATATCTATATTTCTTTTCTTCAAACATTTTTTCAAACAAATTGTCACTGACAAGCTACTGGATTTTTCTTTTAGACTCCCTGATAGAAAAATCTGTTAAACGCAGTGACATTTTGGGGCAAATCATCTGATTTGTCCCACTACAAATATATTGAAATAATACGGATATTTTTCTGTTATAGAAACAAGGCAAGAAAATCCCAAAGAATCAAGTAACATGAATATACCACCTCCTCGATTAACCAACAGACAGTATTTAACTAAAAAATATGTACTGTAGATACACGCATAGTTCGGAACGACTGCAACAAATGTGTTATTTTTTTTAGTAGTTAGCTAGTAGTTTCATATACTATTCTGAAAATCAATGAATATCTATCTGTTTCTGGAACACCTTATAATGAATTCTATTATTTGTATGCAACTCTAAGCTGGTGAAATAGATGCAATGAATAAAGGAATCTTATCAATCATCGACGGAAAACTGTACTCGAACTTTTATATTTTCCTTATCGAAACAAATAATTCCTGGTATCAACTAAAAGAAAAAAATTGAAGTGTCTTGATATTCGATATATATACATACGTAGAAAGCTAGATGGACCATTGCTCAGAATTTGAATAATAAATGCACTAGAAGTATACTGAGTGAATATTTCTACAATGAAGTTCACCATGTTTGGCATGTTTTTGGTTGTTATTCTAGGGGTTGCAATGGGTAGTCCAGTATCAGACAAGAAAGTACCGACAGGTGGTGAGTGTCTATTTCCATTAGATTATAATATACACTCACCGGAAAAAAATACCGGCCACCAAATAATTTAGCCAAATTGTTTGCTTTGTAACTTTTTCAATTCTGTTCCGATTTTGGTGAAATTCCAACCAAATCGTAGATTTATGTTTCCAAATGTTAGCCTGAGTATTAGTTCCTAAGAAAATCTGATGACTCGATCAATATACAGAGAAAAAAGAAAGTTACTTTTTCACCTTTAACTTCTTAACGGCCTTGTGGGAAAGGTGAGTGGTTTAACTCAGCTTCATTTTGTTTTTGATTGAAGAGTGATCTCTTCTCTATATGATGGTTTTTTATTCACGTCGATAACCATACTTTTCAAAGGAAGATACAAGTGTTTCGAGAGAGTATGGATTTTTAAAATTTTCATTTACAATAATTCAGAACCATTCTCCAACGTTCTGATTCATCATGTTTCTAATAGATGTGTGATCCTCTTCCTTCTCCATACAACGGTTCTTGAATAATGTCAATATCTCCTTTTTGAGAAAATATACAAGTTTTTCAGGAAAGTATAGACTTTTTCAATTCTCAATAACAATAATTCAGAACCTATATATACCTATCTGAGGGGTGACCTC
Source organism: Phaedon cochleariae (assembly GCA_918026855.4). Classification (NCBI taxonomy): domain Eukaryota; kingdom Metazoa; phylum Arthropoda; class Insecta; order Coleoptera; family Chrysomelidae; genus Phaedon; species Phaedon cochleariae. Next base: position 4,358,602 of record OU896723.1, read on the forward strand.
TAGAGGCTCATTCGCCTTCGCCCAGCCGTGTCAGAAGGATTTTAGGCCTTCAAGGCTATTTGAGTAATTTGAACAATTCGATGCCACTGCGGTTGAATGCTGTAATTCAATATCGATGAGAGCATACTCGGTATTGACTATACAGGTCTGCTTCTTGTTTTTTCTTTGTAATCAATTTTCCGGTAAGTGCTAAGAAAGTGAGGTAGGAATAAATGATATCAATCTTTGGAGCTGTTAATCAATAAGTTCATGTAAGTTCTGATTATTGGTAAAAAAAGTTGAAAAACGCCATGCTTCCTTAAAACACTCGTATCTTTTTTCAAAAATAAGATATTGACATGAATAAAAAAATTTGGTGTTGAGAAGGGATCACACTTCAATCCGACACATAATGAAGCCATGTTCAATCACGCAATTTCGCCACAGGGTGTTGAGAAGTATTGGGTGAAAAAGTAACTTTGGTTTTTCCCTGTATAATGATCAAGTCATCAGCTTTTTAGGAAAACTGAGATTCAGGCTAACATCCCGGAACACAAAATCTACTATTTGATGGCCGGTTAATTTTGCCGGTGAGTGTACTTAGGTGTCATTTCAAAAACTTGAAGAAACAGAAGGCGATTCTTGGGCCTATTCTAAGAAGAAAGTTTCATATGAATGTATGACCTAAATGTCCTAACTTTCGAGATACAGGGTGTTGAAGTTCTCAAAAATTGATAGTTTTTTATCAATATCTGTAATACCACCTCAGATATTCTGATTAAATTTGGCATGTACTATGTATCAAGAGGCATCAGTTCGTTTACCAGATTTTTTTTGGTTGCCACCAATGGCGTTGGTATGGAATTTCACATACCTATTTAGGCAGACATTGATGGTATGCCCCTGATTAATCTCGAAATTGAAATCATTCCTGAAATTCCCAATCATTTCGAAGCAAATTTGATCACGACCATTTTTGCAATCTAATGCACGGTCTTCGCTTTAAAAAATGAAAAGCTTTTCACTACATGATTATAGCAATATCGTTAATATGACAATATCACAATGCAGAGGAATATATTTCATTTTTTAGATCAAATTCCAGAAATACAATTCATAATTTATGAACTTCGTATTCGTATTTGGTATTTTGGAATTATAACTTTTCATTGTAGTAGGCTATATTGATTTTTGAGAACTTTACCACCCTGTATCTTAAAAGTTAGGACTTTTAGGTCATACGTTCGTATGAAACTTCCTTCTTAGAATGGCCCAAGAATCGCCTCCTCGAATATTGACATACAATTATGAAACACCCTGTATGAAAATTGTTTACAAAACAATGGATTTCTTCTGGAAATAAATTGCAATTGAAAGTAAAAAATAAAAAAGTGTTTGTCCTTAGTGGAGAAATAACTATTGGGCAATTATTTCTTGTTATTTTTATAGACCTTCATTCGCAGATTCGTGATTGGATTTTCTCAATTCAGAATTTTTCCACGTCCTTCGGCCTCGTTTGACAAATTTCCCATCTCATATCGTAATATGAGTCTTTACGATACGATAAATATCTACAGTATGATGCAAATGTATGGAATAAATTCATTTCAAAACAAGACGACTTCCGAAAAAATCCAAAAACTAGACTTCAGATCTTTATTAATTGATTTATTTTTTTAAATAGACGACCCTTCGTTGTTCAATTCTCAGTAGCAGACCTCTACAAGATTCAGTTAATCAAATGATAAGCCATTTTAATTTCAATTTTCTTATGCAAAATGTTGACTGTTGCATGAATAGACGATCAGTAGACCTTTCAAACGAGGTGTCACATGACCCCGGTTTGCATTTGAAAAAATCGTTCATTACGTCATTACTCCAACACCGGTGACGTAACATCTCTCATATGGATATCATGAGATGAGGCTTCAAAAATGAAACCTCACGTGTTTTTGGAATTTTTTAAAATGTCGCCCATTTCTGAAATAATGAATTTATTCCATACATTTGCATCATACTGAATCAAACTACCAATGAGGAAGCAAAATTCAATATCATATAGGTATCCAGTAGCCAATCATCAACCGAAATACAAAAACGAGAACATCATGTTTTTGATTATCAACACAGAGATTTCAACCAATCCAAAACGTGTATTTCGAAATGAATGGAATAATCATTAGAACATTGTTTTTCCAATATAAACACTCACATTAAACCTATATTGTTTCTTCCATTCATAGTACAGAATGATTCGAAATTCGATGTTTGACATTATTTTTGAAGCAAAAAAGGAGAAAAAACGGGGTCATGCCAATTTTCAGACGATTTGATCCGTTATTCTGATCATAATTTCAGATAATCTTTTTTTTTATCAACAAAACAATTTACTACGAAATTCGAAACATGTTAAAGGAATAGAATAAAAAGTCAAAAAAGTGAAACCGAACTGATTTTTGCTTTAAAATGGTGGGAGAATCTTCGTTCGAACTTTCCTTGGAAGTGCTCTATCTAAATTCGACCTTATTTGGTTTCTTGTTTCAGAATCGTTGCTATCGATCGCACTGTTGCTTCTCTGATCTTCGTTCCGCGTCCTTGCAACCTTCTGCTCGTATGGGGTGGATAGCAAACATGATTGTACAACGAAAAATTCTTTTTTTACTACTGCTATGAAAAGTAGCGCATTTCTCATAGCTTACTCAGTTTCAAAACCATGTATTGCTCATACTGTGAGAAATATTTTTTCTCACGGCACTTTGCCAACACCACATACATTTCCATGGAGAATCAACAAAAATCGACCACAACTCAATTGGCTGGTGTTCAGCTTTGAATAGTTGTCACAAATGTCAGAAGAAGTTTTTTGAATTCTTTAGGGTAGTTCTCATTAGTGCTTTTGATAGAAATCGCAGTTTTCATCAAATATTATTCCGACAATTCATAATGAATAATATGATGTTTATACCGAGGTGTGACGATATTGATAAATAGACCGCCAGAGACAGAGATAATGGAAAAAGCTGCGAAAATTGGATTTGTTTTCGGAAATTTCAAGAAAAAAGTATGAATTGGCATGTACGAAACATTCATGGAATCTAAAAAAAATACAGAAATATAATCTTTTTCAAAAAGTGTACTCTTTTTGAAAGACTTTGAGGAACTAGGGAAGACGTCAACTCTTTGGTCACAATAGAACTAAACTGGTCAACATTGAATTCTATACTTCTGGAACTACAATTGTAAGTTTTTCAATTTTATAATTCACCCTGACGAAAATGCATCATTTTGATTGAAAATGCGTACCTTCATTAAATGATCTTCGATCCGAGAAATTCCGAAACCATTTCGAGGTCAGACACCATCCTCATGACAGAGTAACACTCCATTTTTTCACTAGTAACACAAAAAAAAATGTTTCATCCATTGAAGACTACGTAATTCTCCATTTCATCGTTCAATATTTCTTGTATCATTTTGTATAGACTTCTTCAGAATTTTCTGTGTTCGAACACAATCACATATCCGACGACTATACATACAACGTTGATTCTTCGAAAAAGAATTCCAACTTTCAATTTCATTCAATTAAATTTGAAAAAATTCCGACAACCTTTCGAGAGGAAGCATCAATCAAGAGGATACAAGTGAGAAAAAAAAATAAGAAAATTATCTGATCAAACGGTAAGGTGACGACCACGATGCAATTCTACACCCATTCAATTATCACCCTGGTATCAATGTTATCTGAAATTACAGAAGTTTCATATTGCCACAACAAACTGTCAAAAGATTAGGCTAAACATCGGTGGAAACCGATTTCAAATTGATAAGCACATTCGAGAGTTATTCTACTTTGCATTCAGGCTATATTTTGGGCCAAGACGTTATCAATGTTGACCAGTTTATATTTTTTGACGTTCGTAGAAAAAATGTTTTTTGCAACTCAAGCGCGAAATACTTTGGTTATCCCGACTACTTCTTCAACTCAGCTACGCCTCGTTAAAAAGATCAGATCTCGATTACCAAAGTAGCATTTTGCGCTCTATATACAGAAATGACTAATTTTGATCCCAACAATACGTCCTTGGAATCTTCGCATCGAATGTCGAATCACCCTGTATTTAGATATTGGCCCAATATAAAGTCGGGATCCAGCCAATATTATATGCTTCCTGGATAAGTGAATAATTTGTGGATTCTTTGTAGGTGAGCCAGTCAAAGGAGAAGCACCAAAATTGAATCCAGAAGAAGTGAAAGAGGGAAGTTTGAATCACATCGCTGATGAAGCTTGTCACCCAGCAGATTGCAATATTTCTTGTTGGCAACAAGGACTAATTGGCGGCCATTGTCAACTCAATAAATGTATATGCTATTAGGAACATTATAAATCTGATGCCTACTTTGTAATAATAATGAATTAGGTACCTATTATTGTTTGTCTTGCAAATAAACTGATAAGACTACACCTTCTCCATTTGTATTTTAGCAATTTTTTCGTTTCATTTATTAAGGAATTGTACAATACAACAGGGTTGCCACAAAAGTTTTTCCCTTGAGAGTGGCTACTGTTGATTTCAACTGTATTATTTTTTTTATACAGTAGTGTACGGCGAAAATAATCATTTTAAAACTATACAGTGTCTTTCAAAAATATCGGAACGGTCTCATATTTCAGGAACGGCTTGAGAAAAATTCACGAAATTTTCTACAGGGTGATTATTGATGATGTCCGATTCAATTGTGGCATCGGCAATGTTGCCAAGATTACAGTTTTTCAGATATTAGGAGTAACTTCATTTTTTCAAATGGAATACCCCATTTATTTTTATTACAATCAATCAAGTGCCTCCTAATTACTTGAGTTCCTGAATATCAGATTCGTGATTAACGTGATTTTCGAAATATGACAACATAGCATTTTCGTTAAAAAGTTCTGGAACGGTCCCATATTTCAGAAACGGCTCAGAGAAAATTTATGAAAACTTCGACAGGATGGTTGCTGATGATGCCCGATTCAATGGTGATATCGGCAATGTTGCCAAATCAATAGTTTTTCAGATATTGAGGGTAATTTAATTTTTTCAAATGGAAAACCCTATTTATTATCGTTGCAATCAATTCAGCTTCCCCTCATTACTTATGTCTTCAAATATCAAATCTGAAATAAGTGTGGTTTTTTAAATATGAGAACATGCTCCGTTGAAATGTCCGCGAACGCTCCAATATTTTCAAAAGGGCACGCAAAAATATGAAATTTTATTGCTATCAATTCTGAAAAACTGTTGATTTGGCAACATTGCCGATATCACCATTGAATCGGGCATCATCAGAAACCATCTTGTATGAAATTTCATGAATTTTCCTTGAACCGTATTGGAAATATTAGAAGGTTCCCAGACTTTTGAACGAAAATGCCATGTTGTCATATTTCGAAAACCACTTCAATTTAAAATCTGATATTTGGAGACATGAGTAATGAGGCGTCACTGAATGTATTGCAATGAAAACAAATAGGGTATTTCATTTGAAAAAATTGAGTTACCCTAAATATCTGAAAAACTGTTGATTTGGCAACATTGCCGATATCACCATTGAATCGGGCATCATCAACAACCATCCTGTCGAAGTTTTTATAAATTTTCTCTGAGTCGTTTCTGAAATATGGGACCGTTCCAGAACTTTTTAACGAAAATGCTATGTTGTCAAATTTCGAAAATCACGTTAATTACGAATCTGATATTTGGGGACTCAAGTAATTAGGAGGCGCTTAATTAATTGCAGAAGCCCTCGGGTGAATGTTAGCTTCCGGGCGTTAGGTTCTATATAACGACTAGCGTCTGGCGCAAGGAAGGATTAGTATAAACAACGTAGTGGGAGAACCGCGCCAAGCGAGACGCAGACGCGGGCAAACATCAACTGTGCCAATCACCTATAGCGACGCGCGGCTGATAACACAATGTTATTAAAAGTCTAATATGAAGATTTGGAGATTGAGGCCATGAAATGAAAAAATAAAATTGGGATACCTATACCTATTATAGGTATTCATAAAATACAATATTATTCTTTAAGCATTTAAGTTTACATCATGAATAAAGAAACTGAATATTTGAATAAATTTTTTCTTCAATTAATTACTAATAATAAGATTAGTGATAATGGCAATAAGTAAGTTGATAATTATATTCATTTTACTTGGTTGATATATTGTCAGTATATTTGTGGTATCGTAATGGTATAACCCATAATCAGTGATAGAATGATGTACAGAATGTATTATTCCATTTGAAAATCCAAAATTGGTAGATGGTCAGAATGACGTGGTCATCGCAGAGAGTATCTGGAGAAAATGTGAAGTTCTATATATATATATATATATACCTCATATATATCTCCGAAAACGGTAAAAAAATATACAGAATAGCTACATGTACATATATGTATATTTGAAAAATAAAAACACGAAAATATAATCAAAAATAGTTGCAAAATATACAAGATGTTTGATTCACCGACGTATATCTGGAAGTGGATAATATGATTTTGAACATATTCAAATATGCAGGATCATTCACCTAACAAATTATGAGATGTTTATAGAGAACTGAAAGAGGTTTTTTCAATAGGACACCCCTGTACATTATTATTGCATTTTTAGATTTTCCCTAAAGAGCTGATTTCATCGGTACATTACACTTGGGGACCTTGGGGTCTAGCGGACATGATTACAGATAAATAGGGTGTTCAAAATCGGGATTTTTCAACTTTGGTTTTTTTTGTCGAAACTATTTATTATTGGTCAAAACGGCTTACATGTCCTTATCTTAACTTTTGATTTTCTATCTACTAACATTTAATTGCAACAAATACAGTTGGTTCGAAATTCGGATCATACCATGATGTATCTCTTTCAATTTAATGTCAGTATAGATAGATATAGTAAATCGAGAGTTGAGATAGGAACATGTAAGCCGTTTTAACCAATAATGAATATTTTCGACCTAAAAAAATCATAAAATTTAAAAATCTCGTTTTTGAACACACCTATTCATATATCTGTAATCATTCCCTTTTAATCTATGCCGCTAGTCTCCAAGTGTGATGCATTGATGAAATCGGCTCTCCAGGGAGAACCTAAAAATGCAATAATATACAGGGTGTCCATAATCAAAACTGAACCATATGATGTACCGGGTGATTCACCATAAATGTCCCCCCCTTTAGCTCATTTATTCTCGAACCGATTTCGAAATTTCAAAGATCATCTGAAATGATTTTTTCAGATTTTTTTTCCGACACATTAGAACATACAGGGTGCTCGGAACAAACGATCTACAGGGTACTAGTTGATTTCTTCAAACGGAACACCCTGTATTTCATTGCATTTTTATATTCTCTCTGAAGAGCTGATTTCATCAATGCATCACACTTGGGGTCTAACATTCATAATTACGGAGATATAGGGTGTTCAAAATCGAGATTTTTTAATTTTAGGATTTTTTTGTGTGTAAACTATTCATTATTGGTCAAAACGACTCACATGTCCCTATCCCAACTTTTGATTCACTATCTACTGACATCAAATTGGAACAATACAGCGGGTGGTTCAAGATTCAGAATTCTGATCACCCTGTATTTGTTCCAATTATTAAATGTCAGTAGATAGTAAATCATAAGTTAACATAGGAACATGGAAGCCGTTTTGACCGATGAGTAATAGTTTCGACAGAAAAACATCCTACTTAAATTTGAAAAATCTCGATTTTTGAACACCCTATATCTCTGTAATCATTCCCGCTAGACCCCAAGTGTGATACATTGATGAAATCAGCTATTCAGGGATAATCTGAAAATGCAATGAAATATAGGGTGTTCCTTTTGAAAAAATCAACTTGTACCCTGTCGATCGTTTGTTCCGAGCACCCTGTATTTTCTGATATAGCGGAAAAAAACTAAATCAAATGATTCTTCAAATTTTGCGATCGGTTCAAAAATAACCGAGCTAGAGGGGGGGGGGACATTATTGTGAATCACCCTGTACATGGAATATAATGTTAATTCATTTGATTTTGATACCTATACCTACCTATCTATAGGGGTAGTCTGCTAGATCTTGTAAAAACTATCCGAACATACCTACCTATAACGAATGAACGTGTTACAATATGCACCTATATACCCGATTCACCCTGTATTCATATTTCTAATATTATTCCGTGTCCACTTACCTCATCCAAGATGTCACTAAAGGGAATTTTCTGGGCAATTTTAGCAGCTAATAAAGCTTGATGACGTTGCTTCTCGCTTATGTCCAACATGCGTTTTCACGTAAACAATGTTGCATGTACCAGTGATGATATCCATAGCCACTTTAATGGAAGCAGGACAATTTGAATTTATTTTGTTGCTGCCCTGTATTTTAACTTGCCTCTTTCCAGTGCTCTTTGAGTGAAAATATCCAGAGCGATGACAATAAAAATATTGAATCTCCAATTTTGACGATCTTTTCGTTCTAGAATTCTTAACGAAACGAGTTTTATCATTCTCTATCTCACTTTTCCATTCGATGAATTGTTCATAAGATGGAATTTCAAAATTTTCCTTGACCCAACGTTAAGTCATACGAATTCTTCAAATGATTTTCGAATTGATCATTCATAATTTTTCCATTGCATAATGGGCAATCAGATGATTTCACCGCACTATTTGAAGGTAAATTGCAACATTTTTTTATGGGCTGTGAAATTTTTCTCAACATTGAACTTCGAACTGCAACTATCACAAATAAACTTGTACACTTTCCCACTTATTTTTGATGGGGCTATCTAAGTTGGAGAAGACTTCAAACAATGCCTTCTGCTTCTGAGACTTTGAAAACAGCTGAACGTTTTTGTACATTCTGCACAACAGTTTGATAATTCCATTTTTATAGGTACTTAGTTACGTGTGAAACGCACGTTGACCAAACTATAACATAAATGAGTAGGTATTCTGAAAATAGTTGTATGTCAACCGACTATACACTGGCATTTTACCTACCAATAATAATATTACATTACTGTTTCGCTCCTTCGCTCCAACGTTCGTTGGGCATGTCGATAGGGATAGGTGAAGGTGATGTTTGCTCGCGTCCGCGTCTCGCTTGACGCGGTTCTCCCACTACGTTGTTTATGTTAATCCTTCCTTGCGGCAGACGCTAGTCTATATAACGCACTTGGTACATATCTAACTATCGAAGCACTCGAACGGAATAGACGACACCCCAGTGCTGCCCTATGCTCCAGGGGATATTGGCAGGCACTATCCAGATCATTTTGTCTCTTTTAAATATCACAATGTAATATTTAATGGTAAATGGTATATGAATATACCAGGAATCACATTGAATCAATGTTATTACTTCATGACGTATATTGAATGTTTCCCAGAACATCTGAACAATATTGTATTAACGTTCTAATGATTTTCAAGGAAATTTGAGGTTATGTCTATTTTTCCTTCAGGAAAGACAAAAAACTTGTTTCATTCCTAAATATAACTGTGTTAATGAATTGATCTTGTCGTACTCCTGGAAGTCTAGGTATGGTCCATTAACAAAGTGATATTTTGAGACACATTATATAGCTACTGTATTTCTAGGTACCAATATCATTTCAGTTATTTTTTTTATGTTCTGGTTCCCACGAAAACGGATATCCTGTAATGTTCAGTAAACATCGTGAGAATCAAGGAAAATAAGGTAGGAATTGGAGTTCTTCTTGAATTTCTGGAGGTTATATGCCTCGGGGAACACCTCCCTTGGCAATGTGTTCCAGAGCCTCGATGTTCGTTGGATGAACGAGTCTTTAGAAATAGATGTTCTGCAGGTCTCCAAAGTGACCACGAAGGGGTGCGAAGCCTCAACTTGGGTTAATCTCGCGGGGACTGCCATGGGAGGTACAATTGTTGATATTTCAGAAGAGCATCGTCCATGGAAATATCTATAAAATAGAGCCAGATCGCCAACTTTTTTACGGTGTTCCAGAGAAGTGAGTGAGTTTGTGAGTGAGGCATCTCCCACGAGACGAATTGCCCTTTTTTGGACAGAATCCAACAGTTTCAGGGTATGTTTGAGTGCCGCACTCCAAATATGTGAACAGTATTCCAGGACAGGTCGGATCTGTGCCTTATAGATCATGAGCATATTACAATTCCTAACCGATTATGGAATACAATACATGGTGTTCCATTTCGAAATCAAATTGGGGTCGTTTTCAGTAAAGTCGGAATGATAGAACAAAAATTGTTTCGTCAATTAATGAGCAATTTGGATCTCCGTCGGGACTCGCTGCCCACCAATTTTCAAAACCATATCTCGAATAATTCAAAAGTTGAGTCCTGGCCGTTTTCTGTGCACTTCTCTGTATACAGGGTGTTTTTTAACTACGATTCCTATCTGCAGGAGGTGACTTGTTAGGTAATTTGAAGAAGAAAAGTTTCCATGAACATGTCCGGAGTTGCTTCGTTTCTGAGATACAGGGTGTTGAAATCAAAGAAAGAAAAAATATAATTATGGAATACCTATTATGAATATCTTGGAACCGATTCGGTTGAAATTTGGTATTTTAATTTGTCATATTTCCTAAAGTTCCAGCATATCAAGTGTCAATAAATTTTTTTGACGGAAATAATGAAAAACTCATGTCTCCAATGCAGGTGTTCATGATATGCAATACAGTGGCTTCGATTTTTTTTCTCGAAAACGAAGCTGGATATGAAGAAAATGCACGAAACCAAAAAGTTGTATTTTGAGTTTCTCAATTTAAAAAAAAGTAGGAATTTATCGAAAAAAGTCAGTGGCGTACCTTTTTTTCACAATATTGTTGGCTGTGGTGCCCACTGAGACGCCACTGGCCTCAATAATTTTATTCTAAATAGGGCTGAATGAGAGCCTTATTAGTTCGAATGAAAATACCAAATTTCAACCAAATTGGTTCTAGGATATTCATGATATTTTATAATTACCGTTTTTTTTTCCTTTAATTTCAACGCCCTGTATCTCAGAAACGAAGCAACTCCGGGCATATGTTAATAGGAACTTTTCTTCCTAAAATGGCCTAACGAATCACCCTTTGCAGTAAGGAACCGTAGTTAGGAATTACCCTGTATACATACAGGTGACGCTAATAAAAGGGTGTTGAAAAAACAAAAATGTCGAGAATGATCAGGTCGTCGAAAAAATAACCTGATCGACATTTTCAGATCAATCATTGGAAAAAAAAAGGCACAAAATCAAAGAAACCCGATGAATAGGTGACCTTGTAACTGATATTCATCAAAGATCAATCATCCACTTGATTTTTTCGAAAAAAAAAACAATCACCTTTTGAATTTAGGCCAGATAGCGCAATATGGATGGCTTGAAAGCGATTAACTCCCAAGTTACTCGACAAATAATGTCGATTATTTTTTTTACATGTCAAAATGTGACGTTTTCCTTGTTTCAACCAATATCAATGCGTGATTCTAGCCAATCATTCGGAATCATACTGATAATTTGTTAGTATCAAATTACCGCGATGACTTATTCACGTTTGGATCTTCCTTCAAATGGATACAAAAAGGGACCCATAGACTGCGATGTTGATAGGCTGTTTTGTTCGACTAACAAGTCTGTTCGAACAAAAATTGCGCACAACCGAAGTGTGTGGCTGTAAAATGTTCGTTTTCGCTGGCCACACACTTTAGTTTTGTGTCTTTTTTGTTCGAACAGACTTGTTCGACGAACAAAACGGCCTACCAACAACGCAGTCTATGGGGCACCTTTAGAGAATTAGCATTGACTTGACTTGGTTGTCAAGGTAACGCAGCTATTTGTCTCAATGTAAACATTTCGAATTCAGAACCGACGCCATTGTTAAGTATCAGTCAGACTTCGTATTTTGTGATTTTCTCTAACGTTTAAACGAGTTGGTATAGGTTCGGAAAAACTTTACAATTATTATTAGTCATTAACAGAAACCGACATGAGCACGAGATTTGGTCAAAGCTCGGCTGATTCAATACATTTAGCTGTCGAACAAGCAACACCAATCAACACCACAAAAAGCAAGAATACGATATGGAAACAGTTTTTGGAGTTCTGCCTTGAACGTAATTATGAGTTGACTGCAACAACCGAGATGAAACAAATCGCATCAATTATGGAGGACTGGGCATATAACATGCGAAAAAAAAATGGAGAAAACTACAAAGAATCTGTTGTCAAAACTTTGTGGAATGTCACCGCAAAACTTATCCAGGAAAAATATTTCAGGGAGTATAATAGAAACATTGATCCGTTCACTGATATTGAATTTAAGACCGCGCGAGATGCGCGGAATTGCAAACGTCGAGAACTTCAACATATTCCTGAAAAAAGAAAAGCATCTTCTGTTGCTCTCAAGAAAGAAGAAATAGAAAAAATGATAGCAGCATGGGACGAAAATACTCCAAATGGCTTACAAAGGAAGTTTTATCATACTGCTAGCTACGAATTGGCTTGGAGAGGCGGAGAAGCGACAAAAGCATTAGTACAGTATTTTAGAGAAGAAATGGATCATTATGGAAATCAAACTGGAAGGATAGAATATAATCCAATAATTTCTAAAACAGCACAAGGAGGATCGCACAGGTTATCTGATAGCAAATTTTTAACGCCAAATGAAAATGAGACTGAAAAATGTCCAGTACGTCTCTTTCGGAAGTTAATGTCGAAAAGAAGTGCAAATATTCAAATTGATCGTTTATTTTTAACACCTAATCCAAATTGGCAGCAACCTTTGTCTAAGGGGTGGTACAAAAATCTTCCGGTAGGACAAAATGAAATAGCAAAATGGACAAAACAAGCGGCCCGAAAGATTGGCTTGGATCCTAGCAAAATCAAGGTTACAAACCATTCACATCGTTCTTCTGCTGTGACACAACTCGCTAAAAGTGGAGTAAGTGAGCAGCAGTTGTTGAAGATAACTGGACATTCATCTGCAAGCTCCATCAAACCCTATCTTCAACTTGACAAAGAGCATCACGCAAGCATGATAAACAACTTGAGAGGAAACACTGTTTCGACCTCTTCATCTCAAGGAAATTGTACAATAACATACAATAATTGCACCATTACAAACGTAAATTGTAAACATTCTTGATTGTTTGATATATAATTATTTGATATATAATTGTTTGATATATAATTGTTTGATATATAATTGTTTGATATATAATTGTATGATAAATGATTGTTCAATAAATAATTGTTTAATAAACATATTCTGGGGCATTTTGCGAAATAGTAAAAAAAATAATCACGCCGAATTACATTCGTGTTGGTTATTTTTTTAAATAATTTTAACTAGATTTAGCACTCGTCTTTGTTGCTATTGAGAAATCCCACTCGTGGACTTCGTCCACTCGTGAAATTTCTATAGCAACAAAGATTCGTGCATCTAGTTAAAATTATCAAAAAATTACCACCACTTGTGTAATTACTGTTGATAATTTCACTATCTGATTAACAACTCATTGTCTATCGATATCGATACACACTAATAATCTATGTACCCACTTCTTGAAAATATTAATCAATAGGGAAAAAAAGCTCTCCAGCTAGAAAAAATTCGTGATAAAATATAGGTGAAAATAATTGTTTAATCTCTCGGACATTTTATTAGGGCTCTCTAATTTAGGACATGCATTACATCGTAAACATGTACTTCAGAGAAAGAAAAATTGTTTTCAATACATCATTTGAGGAAACAAAACGGCACTTTCAACTCCTCAGGGATTGAAAGTGAATACTGGCATTTTCTTCCTAAATACGAAAATTCTTTATTCCAGATTTTTTGGGATTTTCTCCCCTTGTCTCTATGAAATAGAAATTTGAATATTATTTTAATATACGTGGGTTAAGGACAAATCAGATGATTAGCCTCAAAATGTCCCTGCGTCTAAATTTGGTCAGTTTTCATAGTTCAATATCAACGAATAATTTGATTAACTTTGTGTTTATGAAACCCTCGTGGTTCGAAATTACTAATATGTCTGATCATTTCTTCATTTTCCATCTTTCTTCGTGAGCCAGAGGATATTGAGGAAATATCATGAGGAGACCATAAAGTCAGCTGAGAAAGAAAAGACTGAGTATCTTTGCTTTTTTCATGTTCTGGTTCCCACGAAAAGAGATATCCTGTAATGTTCAGAAAACATCGTGAGAACCAAGGGAAATTAGGTAGGAATTGGTGTTCTTCTTAAATTTCTGAGGGCTATATGCCTCGTGGAATACCTCCCTTGGCAATGTGTTCCAGAGCCTCGCTGTTCGTTGGATGAACGAGTTTTGGAAAGAGATTTTCTGCAGGTCTCCAAAGTGACCACGAAGGGGTGCGAAGCCTCGACTCGAAGGGTTAATCTCGCGGGGACTGCCAAGGAAGGAATAATTTTTTTTATCGCTTGGAGCGCACGAAAGGGAATCCCTATAATGTTAAAAGAACATCGTGCGTACCTAGGGAGAATAGGGACAGGAGGTAGGTATTGGAGTTTTTTTTGAACTTATGGAGATTATATTATTATGTTGTTGGGAATACTTCCACAGGCAATGAATTCCAGAGCCTAGCCGTTCTATGGATGAAGGAGTTTTGATAAAGTGCTGTTCGACATCTTTCGAGGTTGACAACGGAGGGATGTGCTGACTGGGCTTGTCTAGTTCGTCTGATTGGTATTGCTAGTGAAGGGATGATAGCAGAGATAACCGAAGAACATTTCCCGTGGAAGTATCGATAGAAAAGTGAAAGGTCGCCGACCTTTCTACGGTGTTCCAATGATGTCAAAGAGTGAGTGAGTGTGGCGTCACCCACCAGGCGAATGGCTCTTCTCTGGATGGAATCTAAGAGCATCAGCGTATGTTTTGGTGCTGAACCCCATATGTGGGAACAGTATTCTAGAACAGGCCGTATCTGCGCTTTGTAGATCATGAGAAGCTGTTGAGGTGTAAAGTAGCTTTTCGCACAGAACAAGAATCCGAGTTTTTGTGAAGCAGCTTTTGCGATGGATCTGACATGATTATCCCATGAAAGAGTGTTGCTGATGGAAATACCGAGTATAGATATGGCGGGCTTGGTGGGGATGGTGGAGCCAGACATTATAATATCGGGCATACTGAGTTCCGCTTTTCTAGAGGAAATACAGGCTTGAGTTTTGGTGGCGTTGAATTCAACTAGGTTGTTGGTTTCCCAGGCTGTTTCAGCAAGATCTTCATTGACAGCATTGACCTGCCTGCGCCGTGAGTTCTTAGTTTCCTGGGAAGAAATGGGAATTCTGGAAGAGAACGCAGTATGGAGGGTACTAACATCAGTTGTTACTCCCAACAGATCATTGATATGAAGCAGGAATAATGTTGGTGCCAAAATTGATCCTTGTGGAATGCCGGAATTGATGCCAATGGTATCAGACGATACACCGTCCACCACCACGTGAAGCGATCTGCCTGTAAGAAAACTCGATAAGAGATGGCATAGCTGAGGTGGTGAGCCGTATGATGGTAGTTTGTGGAGGAGTCCTTCGTGCCAAACACGGTCGAATGCTTTCGATATGTCCAACGCGACAGCTAGAGATTCCCCGTGTTTTTCTATTGAAGATTGCCATAAATGGGTGACGTAGGTAAGTAGATCTCCAGTAGATCTTCGGTGGCGAAAGCCGTATTGTCTATCATTGATGATTCCTGAGCTCTCCAGATATTTGATAAGCTCAATATTGATGGCTTTCTCCATCACTTTGGAGATTACTGATAACAGGGCAATGGGCCTGTAGTTGTTGGGCAGGTTCTTGTTCCCTTTTTTGGGGATTGGTTGGACTCTAGCCGTCTTCCAGCATGATGGAAAATACCCGACCTGTACGAGATGGTAAACAACTTGCAGAGAATCGGTGTTAATTCTGGTGCACATTTTTTGAGGATAATGGGTGGAATTCCATCAGGACCATTAGCCTTATTCGTTTTGAGACCAAGCAAAATTCGTCTGATAGTGCGTTGGCGGAAGACGATTTCGGGCATTCGATTCTCAACGGGTGGAATGTCTGGCGGCAGTTTTCCTTGGGAATCTAAAGTAGAGTTTGCTGCGAACATCTCTGCAAAAATATTTGCTTTCTCCTGCGATGTTGTTGCTAATGTGCCGTCAGATTTGGACAGTGGTGGAAATGAACTATTAGTGAAATTTCTTCCGACCGCTTTAGCAAGGGACCAAAATGAACGGGAGCCATTGGGGCAATCTATGAGTTTCGATCTCATCTTGGCATTGTATGTTTCTTTCGAAGCATCTATTGTTTGGCTGCAGTTATTCCTGGCATCAACGTATTCTGCTCTAGTCGCGAGGTTAGGGTTTTTGCGCCAGCGATGGTAGGCTGTTTGTTTGAAGGCAACAGTTCTAGAACAGTTTTTGTTGAACCAGGGTTTCGAAGGTGATGATCTTTTCGAAAAATGAGAACTGAGTGAGTTTGTGAAAGAGGTGTCAACCACGAGACGAATTGCCTTTTTTTGGACACAATCCAACAGTTTCAGGTTATGTTTGGGTGCTGCACTCCAATTATGGGAGCAGTATTCAAGAACAGGTCGGATCTGTACCATATAGATCGAGCAGCTGACTCGAAGTGAAATAGGTCCTGGCCCGAAACAGAAAATCAAGTTTTTGGGATGCACTTTTAGCAATTGATCTCACGTGATTTTCCCAAGGAAGGTTATTGCTGATAGTAATACCAAGCATCGAAATGGATGCCTTCAAAGGTATGGTTACTCCTGGAAAGCTTATGTTGGGCACAGTGAGATCGGCTTTTCTAGAGAAAAAGCATGCTTGTGTTTTGTTTGCATTGAATTCTACCAAGTTATTGGATTTCCATTCGGGAATTGTTGCCAAGTCCATATTTATGTTGTCAACATTTCTTCCTAGTTCGTTTCTGATTTTCCTGGCTGGTATTGGAGCCCTGGAAGAGAAGGCGGTATGGAGGGTACTATCATCCGCGAAGCTGTGTACAGGACATGGAGTTATGCTTTTATGCAACTGTGGCTGATGAAGCAGATGGAATGAATATAAATGAATCTTATCAATCTCTGGCGGAAAACTGTACTCGAACTTTTATATTATCCTTATCGAAACAAAAGCATTCCTGGTATCGACTAAAGAAAAAAAAAATTGAAGTGTCTTGATATTCGATATATATAGACATACGTATAATGCTAGATGGGTCATTGCTCAGAATTCTAATAATTAAAACACTAGAAGTATACTGAGTGAAGAGATAAAATATTTCTAAAATGAAGTTAATCATGGTTGGCATATTTTTGGTTGTCGTTCTAGGGGTTGCAATGGGTAGTCCAGTACCTGACAAGAAAGTCCCTACAGGTGGTGAGTCTTTTTTCATTAGATCATAAAAAATACGCATAATCTTCAAAACCTGTCAAATTAAGATATTTTAGAAAACAGTGGTATTCTTCTGAAATAAATTTGCAATGAGAAATTGAAAATGAATTTGTTTCCATTGAAGTTTAACAATTTTCATCATTATTTGTGAAACGATACCCATTGGGCGGATATTTCATTTGCTCATTTTTATTCTAATGGCTTAAAGAACGATGAAAGCTGTTTGCAGGTGTCATTTTATCATAACATCAACTAGAGTATCAACTTTTCATTTCATCTTTCGCCTAAAAATATTTCTTGCTTCATCGATTCAGAAAATTAGTGTATTGGTATTTTTGTTTTGCAAGATGAAGGAAATTTTGGCTAATTCTTCAAACGTCTCTAGTATTCATTATTCCAAATTCTTTGGGATTTTCTCTCCTCGTTTCTATAAAATAAAAATATGAATATTATTTCAATATACGTGTAGAAAGGAGAAATCAGATGATTTGCCCCAAAATGTCACTGTGTTTAAAGAATTTTCCTGTCAGAGAGTCTAAAAGAAAAATTCACTAGCTTGTCAGTGACAATTTGTATTGAACAAATTTTGGAGAAGAGAAATAAAGGTATATAGAAGAAAAATCAAATTTTCACTTATCTTTGGACGTTTCGGGACCGATTCTGCTTCCGTTTTCAACATGAAAAGAGATTATTTCAATAGCGAAGTCGTATAATATGTCTTGAAGCTTTTCAGTTTTCAATGACAATTGGTGACGTTGGAAATCAAATGAGTTACAGGATGTTTTCATTAATTAATCCTGAATTCACCATTCTCATGTTCAGATTTTAGTAGTGAATACCATGTTCTGTCTATATCAACTGAACAAGAAGCAATGCTATTGTCTCCGTTCAGAAGAATGCAAGCAGATTCCTTGATTTTTCTCTTCTGGTTGTTATCTTCTTTTCCAATGATTTCTGCCATGAAAATGGTAAATTCAAGATTAATTAATGAAAACATCCTGTAACTCATTTGATTGCCAACGTCACCAATTGTCATTGAAAACTGAAAAGCTTCAAGACATATTATACGACTTCGCTATTGAAATAATCTCTTTTCATGTTGAAAACGGGAGCAGAATCGGTCCTGAAACGTCCAAAGATAAGTGAAAATTTGATCAAAATTTTTTCAATACAAATTGTCACTGACAAGCTAGTGAATTTTTCTTTTAGGCTCTCTGATAGGAAAATTCTTTAAACACAGTGACATTTTGGGGCAAATCATCTGATTTGTCCTTACTACACGTATATTGAAATAATATTCATATTTTTATTTTATAGAAACGAGGAGAGAAAATCCCAAAAAATTTGGAATAATGAATGTACCACCTCCTCGATTAACCTACAGACAGTCACTAGTATTCATCTCAATGAATATAGACACGAGCAAGTATTCAATTTTCCTCATAATATAAACGAATGGATGTCAGAACGAATATTTGAGCATCGAAAATGTTCACGAGTTTGATTATAATGAAATAAGAATAAATTCATAATGCACTCATGTTCTTATAACAGACTGAGAAGTATAAAATGATTTTATCTACTCCTATTAAATTATATATCAATGATTCAACTGCCTTTGTACAATTAATAGTATCTATAAACAAACAGCGTGAGTTATAATAACTCTCGCTACTATAACTCACTATAATACTTACATCGAGAAAGGCTCTTGGAATTATTTACGAACCGAAAATCAAGATGGCTCAGTACTTCTGTACAAGCCAGTTGGCCGAAAGGGAACAGTCCATTATTGTTATTGAGGGGAGTGATGTCAACTGAATAATTTTGACGTTTTCAAACTGAGCTGATACAATTATTGTGATTTTTTTGATGAATTCAGATAGTGAAGATGGATTATCATTTGAATTTCCATATGGAAAATATCACTCACAAAGAATGGCATTGATAAATTTTGAGCAATAGGGAAAGACATTGCCACATTTCTGAAATTACCAGACTGTAATTTATATACAGGGCATTGTTTTCGCCGCTCGTCGGCAACTTTATTAATAGATGCCGTACGGCACTGAAACGCCATGGCGGTTGGCGATCAACTACTGTGGCTGAGGGGTACGTTGATGATTCCGAAAAGAATAAGACAGATACTGCAAATAAAATATACAGTTCTATTACAGCTCAATCAGTTAGTACATCAACAACATATATGCAACAAACACAAAAAGAAACAATAAACTTCCATAATTCAGTTCCAACATATTCAGTTTACTGTTAACTTCACAGTTAATTTTTTCAATAAACAATATGCGAGTGATTGAATCTAAAATTTGTATTAAGTATATCAAGATTTGTCAATAAAGTTCTTTTTCTGTACTTGTATAACTTAGGATTTATTGTAATAGTCGTAGATAAAGTATAGTATTCAACTTGCGGTAATGGTCATAACTCACTTGATGAATTACAGCACTCGCCTGTGGCTCGTTCTGCAAACTTCATCTGCGTGAGTTATGACCTACATTACCGCTCGTTTAATAATATACTATTACTCATTCTCATGAAGGATGAAATCAAAAAAATATACTAACTTTTCCTAAATTATCCTGATGAAAATTCATACTTGGCAACAAATATGGAGAGCATGCAGCAGTTATATGATGCATTAATTGCTAACAATTCATTTTTTCTGCAACCGACTCAAAAGTGGTTCATTTTAACTCCAAAATGAGCTCTTGAAGTTAACTCTCCTATTACTGACACAAAGAAGGTAGGTATGTTGCTAGGCAACACTTTTAGTTCCTAAGAGCTTCACTGATATTGATTGTAGTAAGGTGTTAATTCCTTTGGTTGCAGAAAAAGTGATCAAAAGTGACTTTATTCGACTCGCAATCGTCTCAAAATTCGTCCATTTTTGTTTAAAAATCAGCACTTGAAGTTGACGTTTCTCTTACTGACATAATGAAATGACTAGTATGCATGTGTCAACATTTTTTGGATCACGATCGCTGTCACTTTCATATTTTGAAATAATGAAAATAAAGAAGAAAGTAACAAAACAACGAAATCGAAATAATTTTTCCAGGATCGGTCTTGCTGCAGCAATACTTCACAACTTTTTTATTACGATCTCTGCCACTCTCATCTCTGGTATGACAGAAAAAAAGGGGAAGAAACAAAACTATCCTACTTAACAGAGTTAAATGCTATGTTGATGCAATGTCGGAGGGAGCAATTACTGAAACGGACGTTCAGCAATATCGCAGATGTAAATTTGAAAATGAAACGTTGCAGCAATATTACATGTTGCTCTGGCATTTCTGTAAGGTTACATTCACAAATTCACATCTACAATATTGCTGAACTTCCGTTTCAGTAATTGCCACAACCTTGCATCAACATAGCTTCCAAATTTGCATAGTGGGTAGATAGATAGATAGATAGATACTTTTATTGTATATGAAAAGAAATATAATTCTTATTACAAGGGTTGAGCTTAAGCATATTTGACAGAAGTGTTGTAATAATATGGTGATTTGTTACACACAAGTCGAAAACGCAACTATATACATCGAAAGTGAAATACATTGAAAGTGGTTATACATTGAATGTGATAATACATTGAAAATTATGATACACTGTAAGTTGAAAGTAGTAAATCATTGAAAGTGGTAAATCGTTGAAAGTGGTAAATCATTGAAAGTGGTAAATCATTGAAGGTAGTAATACATTGAAAGTGGTTATACATTTGGGGTGGTAATACATTGAGAGTAGTAATCTATTTACTTGAAGAAATGATTAAATGAGAAAAAAGACGATTGAATTGAATATAGCGAAAAGAAAACAAACCCAATAAGCTCAGCAAGACAAGTGGTGAGCAGTTATCACAGGCTCCTTAGCCCTATTCGTTGATTATGAATGATCTTAATTTAAGTATGTTCATTATCACGAAAACTGATTGTTTGAGAGATGTGAGCGGACCATAATTCAGGACGTATATCAAATCATTTAGGTTTCTCATCTCTAAAAAAATATTTGACATTCGTATACCTTCGTATATAGGGCACTCGAATAAAATATGATATAGAGACTCCTTTGTTTTCATGTTGCATATTGTGCATAATTCTTCAGTGTTGATGAAGTAATTTGAACCATCAAATGTAAAATTTCAGAAATTTCTTGCTGCATGTTCTCATTTGTGCTAAAATTCTTACTACGTGTATTGGAAGGGAGGCGGTTAGATAGTTCTGTGCATTTACTCCTAGAGACAGACTTTGGAAAATATATGGATATGTGGATAGACTCAATCTCTGCAAGTCCTCACTGAGAAGTTTGCTTTTGAAAGCATAGTGGGACGAAATCGAAATAATTTCTGCGGGTGTCCAGGATCGGTCTTGCTCTAATAATATTTCACAACTTTTTTATCATGATCTATGCCACTTTCATATTTTGGTATGGTAAAAATGAAGGAAAAAGAAACAGAACTACGGATTCAACATATTTTTTCCGGGCTTCCAGGGTCGGTTTTGCTCCAGCACTATTTCCCAACTTCTTCATTACAATCCCTGCCGCGTTTATATCAAAGACCGACCCTGGACGCCCAGAAAAATCATTTCGATTTCGTTGAGGAGCTATCCATAATTTCCGCAGTAACATGAAACGTGCTGTCTTAAAAAAAATATATCGCTGATCCTTATTGCCAAAGTTACTAGGCTCGAAAGAGAGTAGAATTTTCAACATCGCCGAGGTAATAGAAGCAAATTCGGACATCATCCTCGAATAATGCTAACGGTTTTATCATTTTAATCACTCATTCTTTTATCTCGATCAACATCAACGATCAAAACCTCCAACCAAAACCAAATCGAAGCAAATTTCTAAATTTCTCAGATTATCCTATGTTCAGAAATTATTTTTGCCACTGCTTTGTGTACGTTTGTGTTGAGCAGTTAATCAAGCTTTGTTTGAGTTGAGCATCAATGCTCCTACTGGATCATGACAATCTAATCAGTGACGTCAGATTACTTGTTCTTCATGATTGTTCGAGCATGTTGAGCTTTTCAATTGATCTGGCATATATTGTATCCAATACTTACCAATAAATATTATCATCGACTGATTCAATGAATAGTGCCACATTATTGTAGATTATAGGGTATTCCTTGATGATATGCTAACATTCCACCTATTTCTATAAAAACTTCATATTATGAGCGTATCTCGTAAACGTCCTAAGTTTCGAGAATATGCATAGATTCTTCTTTGTCCACCCTGTTTCTTATCGTGAAGGCAAAATTCAGTCTTATATGTGCCATTGAATTAATATGCTGATATTCGACCTATTTCTAGAATTAAACTTCATATGAACGTATCTTGTAAACATCCTAAGTTTTGGGAATATGCATAGATTCTTTTTTGGCCTCCCTGTATCTTCTCGTGAAGGCAAAATTCAGTCTTTTATATAACGGATGTCCTGAATGGAGTACTCAGACATCAAAATTTGAAGTCTGGTTCCGTTTATCTGTTTTTTCTCTAAAACGAAGCGTTCTATCGAGTATAAACAAGTTTTTTTTGTACGTAATTGAATAGCTTTTCATAGCATTGCACGAAATCTGAAAAGTTTTCGTCGTTGCTCACTTTTAAGCAAAATATAAACAATACTATTTCCGTATCGGTGCCACTGGTAGAGGAAACGGAAATTTTTGTACATCAGGAAATGCACCTTGATACATAAAAGATGTGTACCAAATTTCATGAAGATTCCCTAAATGCACACAACGTCCTAGGGACGTCCCTGTTCGGTACGATTCACGTCCGAATGTCCCGAACCAAAAATAAGTGTCCTTGGGACGTCCCACCTCGTACATCTCATGCAATGTCCGAGCAAGGACGTCCACGGAATGTCCCAGCTGGTACATCATTTCAAATGTCCAAGGAATAGCATCCCTTAGACGTCCCACGTGGTACATATTGTAGAATGTCCATGCAAGGACGTCCTTGGCATGTCCCTGATGGGATATGATTTCGAACGTTCCTTTAGGAACATCCATCGGATGTCCCGATTAGTACATATTCTGGCATGACTTCAGATCTCATATAATGTCCCTTCTAGACAACCATGAAATGTCCCTGATGGTAAATTCCTTCAAATATCTCTGCACAGACGCCCTTAATATTTCCAGGATCGTATAACAATCGAAATGTCCCTTAGGGACATCCTTTGAATGTCCCTTAGGGATATTCGTTGGATGTTCGAATTGGTACATGAACTGTACGCTTCCAATGTCCTAGAAATAACGTCCTATGGACGTCCCAGTCGGTACTTTCAATATGTTGTCCCTGCGAGGACGTTAACTTACACCTCGCCGACGAATGATTGCTGGTAGGCTATAAGTACTCCTCGGCAATGTCCTTCACGTAAGCCCATTGGACATCCTTGGGACTTCTTGGGGACCTTTTACGGACCATCAACTCAACTGGATGTCCTAATCAGTTATGCAAGATCTGGTCCTAGGAGGACCCAGGAAAATTTAAATTCGAGAATAATTCGTACGTCCCTGGGACATCCTATGGACATCCAATTGATATCCCTCAGCGTTGCTGATAGGTTGTCCTATGGATGTCCTAAGGATGTCCTCTGTAGTGCTTGATGAGGAATAGTGTAGGATTCAGGTATTCGATAGTTGCCCCAGGGACATCCCTCAAGGACGTCCCTAGTTGGTCCCCAAGTGCGTCCCACAGACGTCCAATGGACGTCCACGGTACCAAATTCGAACGTCCTATGGAAGTCCTCAATGTCCCGACAGGACGTCCTAAGGATATCCATGACACAAAAGTGTGTTATTAGGGTGTATACAATATTGTCTCAGTTATTATGGAAAAACTGAATATTTTTCAAAACTTTATCACCTAGTGTCTCAAAAGTTAAGACTTCTAGGACATACGTTCATATGGAGTTTTCTTCTTGAAATGAGTCAAAAAAACACTCCCTCGGATATTAGCATGTCTTTGAGGAACACCCTGTATAATCTGAATTTGATTGAGCCAAAATTCCACCAATATTATCATTTTTTTTTTCATTTACAATATATATTGACCCAATATAAGATCAGGAAAAAGCCAATATTATGTGCTACCTGTGTAAGTTAATAATTTGTGATTCATTTGTAGGTGAGGCTATCAAAGAAGTAGCACCAAAACCAAATTCCGACGTAGTCAATGAGGAGAGTTTGAAGCAGATTGATAATGATTGCCACCCAGCAGATTGCAATATCTCTTGTTGGCAAGAAGGGCTCATTGGAGGTCGTTGTGAGTCCAACAAATGTGTATGCTATTAGGAAAATCATGAATTGATTTTGTTATAAAGAATTAACTACCTACTGTATGTCTTATGATTTCAAATAAACTCATCAGACTATAGTACTACAAAGAATGCAGTTTGTTTTATCATAGATATAATTTCAATTCTTTCCTCTGGGACAAAGGTTTCATTCAAAAATATCAAGGAGCGAAGGAAACCCAACGAAGTCACCTCTTCACATTATTTAATGATAATAATAATAATAATATTCCTACGACTACTATTCCAAGCCCATCATCAGCCAATAGAAACTATCATAGTTCTAGAAAAATCGGTATTGACTCAGGATATACAGTTCTCAACACAAAATGGACCACTCATACTTTTGGGTGTATGATAAATTGGCATTCATCATACAGGGCGTGGAAAGAAATTCTGAATCGAGACTCGATCACGAATCTGCGCGATTAGAGGTCTATAAAAAATCACAAGTTTCCATCGTTCAAGTTTGAACCCCCTGATTGGGTATGAAAGTGTTGAAAAGAAATATTCTCAGATAAATTATGAACATACAATTTCAGAAGTTTTTTTCATATTTTATTTTCAAACTCTTATCGTGTGTGTTCAATAGATATAATTGAATGTTCGTCGTGGCACATAGCCAGGAAAGTAGTTGTTTTCTATTGAATCAACTGAAACAGAGTAAATATTCTCATCACATAGAGAATGCGAATTCTCAATGTATTACTTCATATAAATATATATCCATTTTTGTATGTTCATAATTTATCTAAGAATATTCCTTTTCAAGTACCACTCATAATTTGACTCTATTTCGAAGACATGTATTTTTTGAAAAAATTTCCCGATTTTAATGCGGTTTTCATTATCAGATGTGATGTTTCATAGGCTCCAAAGAGAGCTAGAACACTCTCAAAAAGTCCGCAGATCAAAACTTACACAGGGTGTAAAGTGGAACCATTACACTATGGTCTACATTTCCAATGCTGCCAGAACTCGAGAAATTTTTTTCTGATCAAAAGTCATATTATGATTCACTGGGTCCTCATCTCGGGATATTCTCGTGATTCCTCCTCAATTGGCCATTGGAACAAAAATTCGATTCTTTTTGGAAAGTCTTGCATTTCTTGAATTTTTTTCTCTAGAACTCCACTTGAGCTGACTATTGGGAAGAACTGTTCTCATTTCTTTTGGAGGACAATGAAAGACGAAAAAAGCACTATTGTGGAATAAACAGGATGATAAGAAAATAGGACAAAATCTCATTTCAGTAAAAAAATTCAAAAATGGTAACTAAAACCATGGCCCATTCGATTCAGTATATTCAGAAACAGCCTTCTCGATATTCATTATTCATATTAGAATATCAACTCGAGACATTTTTGAAAATTCCCCTCTAATTGAAATAAGGCATGAAAATTTTCAATTCAAATTTGTTTCCTGATAACATGATTCTCATCAGCTGATTTCCAATATTCATTGCCAGGTATGAGACAAAGAGTATTGTTGTTCAATATACTGGGTGTTTCACAACTTACTATCTGACAAATTTCAACCACAACTACGATATTACATAAGAAGTCTATCATATAAAAATGTTATAGAAGTAAAACGAGATCGGAAATAAAATTTAAAACACTTTATATCCACTAGAACTATTCGAAATTGGCTCTATTGGCGAAGTATGACATTAGTGAATTCTTCAGTATTATATAAGTATTATAAGATCCAACTAGAGAGTCCTATATCCTAAATTTCAGTACTTGGTAGGGCCTCTCCGATTCAACAAAACCTCATGAAATCGGTTTTTCATAGAGTCTATGAGGTTGTTGATGAAGTCTTCGATTATGATACTACCTCTCATTCGTCTGATACAGCTTGGATAAAGTCATTATTTTGGGATGCCTCTCGCATTCTCGATAGCTTAAGTTTTATTCGGCTCCACACATTCTTTTAACATTATTGTTTTCTAGAGTTCGTAATTTGTCAGATAACTTGAGAAACACTCAGTATATTGAACAACAATACTCTATGTCTCATACCTGGCAATGAATATTGGAAATCAGTTGATAAGAATCATCGATATCAGGAAACAAGTTTGAATTGAAAATTTTCATCCTGTATTTCAATTATAGACGAATTTTCAAAAATGTCTCTAGTTAATAGTCTAATATAAATAATGGATATCGAGAAGGCAGTTTCTGAATATACTGAATCGAATGGGCCACGGTTTTAGTCACCATTTTTTATTTTTTCACTTTAATTATTCGATGAATTTTTAATGAATTCAAAAAATTGAGGCAATCGAAGTGGGTTTGTTCATTCAGAGAAGTTGCATCATCATTTCTCAAAGATACATGTATTCCATAAATTTCTAACAGATTCAATAGACGAACTATTTGGCACACATGTCTTGTCAATGTTTAAACTATGTTGGGAATTGAGAATATGGTTAGCAAATGAGCTACAAGTGGTATATTCATCTGGGGAAGGAGGGTTTGTTGCTTTTTCATGAATTTAATATGCTCATTAACTCTGATTTGAATTCGTCTACCACTCTGGCCAATGTACTGTAAATTGCAATTGGAATGTGAACAAAATACTTCATATACACCTGATTTATGGAGAAGGAGAATTTTATCTTTATTATTGACGAACATACGTGATATCTAATTTGAATTGTAGAAAGTCATATACAGGGTGTCCGCTAAAAGGAGGTCAATCCATTAACCATATATTCCTTGAACAAAAATAATATGAGTTTCTAAATACCATTTCTCATTTTAGCCCTTCTTATTCGATATACAGGGTGTCAAAGTTGAAAATTGAAAACTGTTTTTTTTCTAATTACTCGCGTAATTAATAAGATATTAATCTCAAAATAGGTACATTACTTCAGCACGAAGAGTTACATCGTGTGAGGAGAACAAAACAAAGAATAACTGTCAAATATTCAAAATACTGGGGGTCAAGTACACACTTACTCCCATATTTTTTTTGTACGTGCGCTAATGACTTCCAATTTATTTTTCTTCATGTGTTCAATCATTTTTGATTATTTTTTGATTTTTGTAAAATTCCGATAAAATTATTTGTTTTTAAGATAATTCGAAAAGTACTGGTTATTGTTTGATGCCTTGCGGCTTACGGTAATCTCATAATGTTCACATACTCCTATTTATTTCGTCGAAATCGGAAGAGGGCGTATCTTATTACGTACGGAAAGGTGAATATGGAAATACCGGGTGCTCAGAGCGAATGTATCAAAATAATTTTTACACTTTTTAATTTTTTTTTTGTAAAAATTATTTTAGTACATTTGCTCCGAGCACCCGGTATTTCCATATTTACCTTTTCGTACGTAAAAAGATACGCCCTCTTTCAATTTCGACGAAATAAATAGGAGTATGTGAACATTATGAGATTACCTAAGCCGCATAGGCATCAAACAATAACCAGTACTTTTCGAATTATCTCAAAAACAAATGATTCAATCGAAATTTTACAGGAAACAAAAAATACTCAAAAATGATTGAACACTTGAAGGAAAATAGATAGGAAGTCATTAGCGCACGTACAAACAAAATATGGGGGTAAGTGTGAACTTGACCCCCAGTATCTTGAATATTTGACAGTTATTTTCTGTTTTGTTTTCCTCACACGATGTAACTCTTTGTGCTGAAGTAATGTACCAATTTTGAGATTAATATCTTATCAAATACGCGAGTAATTAGAAAAAAACAGTTTTTAATTTCCAACTTTGACACCCTGTATACCGAATATGAAGGGCTAAAATGAAAAATGATATTTAGAAACTCATATTGTTTTTGTTCAAGGAATATGTGGTTGATGGATTGACCTCCTTTTAGCGGACACCCTGTATATTGAGGTCATCACAAAATCTGAGAAAAAGTTTACTGATTCTTTAGGGAACTATGCCTACATGAGGATCGGAGCAAAACGTCTCCTCTGATTATTAATCGGTGATAAACCACGATTAGCAACCTTGTTTGAATGACGATTGACAATTTTATCAATAAGGTGCAAAAAATTACCATCGTTATGTGCTATTTGTCTGATGATGTTCAATTATTCAGCATTGAGGCTCTCTGAAACAATGACGCATTATACAACTCTAGATATATCGAAGACATTCGAACGTGTTTGGCACCAAGGACTTTCTTTATGTTCTGGTTTCCACGAAAAGGGATATCCTGTAATATTCAGAGAACAGCGTGAGAACTAAGGAAAATGAGGTAGGAATTGGTGTTTTTTTCAAATTTCTAGAAGTTATATTCCTCGGGGAACACCTCCCTTGGCGATGTGATCCAGAGCCTCGCTGTTCATTGGATGAACGAGTCTTTGGAAAGAGATGTTCTGCAGGTCTCCAAAGTGACCACGAAGGGGTGCGAAGCCTCAACTCGACGGGTTGATCTCGCGGGGACTGCCAAGGAAGGAACAATTGTTGATATTTCAGAAGAGCATCGTCCATGAAAATATCTATGAAATAGAGCCAGATCGACAACTTTTCTACGGTATTGCAGACAAGTGAGTGAGTTTGTGAGCGAGGCATCACCCACGAGACGAATTACTCTTCTTTGGACAGAATCCAATAGTTTCAGGGTATGTTTGGGTGCTGCACTCCAAATATGGGAACGGTATTCCAGGACAGGTCGGATCTGTGCCTTATAGATCATAAGCAGCTGACTAGAAGTGAAATAGCTCCTGGCCCGAAACAGAAAATCAAGGTTTTGGGATGCACTTTCAGCAATTGATCTCACTAGATTTTCCCAAGGAAGGTTATTGCTGATAGTAATACCAAGCACCGATATGGATGTCTCTAATGGTATGGTTACTCCTGGCAAGCTTATGTTGGGTACAGTGAGATCGGCTCCTCTAGAGAAAAGGCATGCTTCACAAACTACATTTATACTGCCTAGCACCTCAGCTATGCCCTCTTTAAACGAATTTTTTTTCAGGCAGATCGCTCCATGTGGTGGTGGTAGAAGTATCGTCTGATACCATTGCAATCAATTCTGGCGTTCCACGAGGATCAATTTTGGCACCAACATTGTTCCTACTACATATCAATTCTCTGTTGGGAGCAACCACTTGTTTATCAACAGTTTTGCAGATGATATAAAGAACTCTCCATATTGCGTTCCCTTCCAGGATTCCCATTCCTTTCCAGGTAACTGAGAACTCACGGCGGAGGCAGATCATTGCTATCAATGGAGATCTTGTTGAAATCATAGCCTTGGGAACCAACAACCTAGTCAAATTCAACGCCGCGTTTGTTAAGAAAGACGGAAGTCAGTATACCTGATATAACAATGTCTGATAACAACATTTTCAAGTCAACTTTATCTATGCTCGGTGCCTTCATCAACAATACTCTTTCATGAGATAATCATGTCGGATCCATCGCGAATGCTGCTTCACAGATACTTGGATTTTTAGTCCGTGCGAAAAGCTACTTCACACCTCAACAGCTTCCCATGATGTACGATGAAAAGATACGACCTGTTCTAGAATACTGTTCTCACATATGGGGTTCAGCACATAAACATACTCTGATGCTCTCAAATTTCCTCCAGAGAAGAGCCATTCGGCTGGTGGGTGATGCCACACTCACTAAAACTTTGACATCGTTGGAACACCGTGGAAAGGTCGGCGACCTGCCACTTTTTTATAGATACTTCTACTGGAAATGTTCTCTGCTATCATGGGCACCGTGGTCGAGTTTGTCTATGCGCTGAAATTCGCTAGATAGAATTTCACGATGAAGTACTGTCGGTTCTAATCAGGCTATCAGCTGATCATTGTTCTTTAAAATCTGTGATTCATGGTTGTGATCCTGGAAGCACCTCGTTGCCCTAGAAGTGGTTCGGATTCCACTATAAGCTGTAAGTCCTGCTCTTCCTAACCCCGCACAAGTTTCCACTCCTGGGGAGTTTGTTCCTAATTTTGAAGTAGCGATATAGGTACTTATTTCACAAAAAAAAATTCACGACTAGCAATACCAGCCAAACGAACTCGACAAGCGCAGACAAAACTCCTTTCTCTATGAAACGGAAAATCTCTGGAATTCATTGCCTGATGAAGTATTTCCAAGAACTCATAATCTACAGAAGTTAAGAAAAATGCCTCGCTCACAAACTCACTCACTTCTCTGGAACACCGTAGAAAAGTTGTCGATCTGGCTCTATTTCATGGATATTCTCATTCTGAAATATCAACAATTGTACGTCCCTTGGCAGTCCCATCGAGATTAACCCGTCAAGTTGAGGCTTCACACCACTTCGTGGTCTCTTTGGAAACCTGCAGAACATCTCTTTCCAAAGACTCGGTCATCCAACCAACAGCGAGGCTCTGGAACACATTGCCAAGGGCGGTGTTCCCCGATGCATATGACCTCAAGAAATGTAAGAAGAACACTAATACCTACTTTATTCTTCTTGGTTCTTACGATGTTCTCTGAACATTACAGGTTTTTCCTTTCCGTGGGAACCAGAACATAAAAAAAAAACACCAACCTCCTCCGCCTATACTCAACAATAGTTTGTTACTCATTGTTGAGCCTCATAGTCACCCTCCATAATTTGATTTCCCCAACCCCCAAAGTTGGGACCCCTTGAAGAACCCTTTCTCATCAATTATATAGGGTTGTCAAAAAAAAACCGGAATTTTGTTTATGTCTGATAACTTTTTCGTTTATTGGCCGATTTGATTGATTTTGGTCTTGTTCGAGAGAGAATTGATCAAGGCAGTCCGCTGATAGCAAATTTTTCATATTCGTTCAAAAAACAAAATGGCGGAGTCACCTAAACTTGGTAGAATTTGAAAACTTGCTGGAACTTTTTTAAGTCGCACTGTATATCGTTTCGTGTAAGAATCTGGAAGTTTGGACATTTCTGAATAGAACAAGATGTCGAACATGATAATCCGTCGAAAAATACCTGATATATGACAGGATATAGACATGTATGTTTTGGAACTTTTATGCTCATTTTCATTCGTTATTTCCAAGATCCACCTCATTTATGATTTTCAAAGTCTTCAAAATCATGATAATTTTGAGTCAAGTGGTATAAAAAGCATAAATTACGATTCCTTCATTGAATTCAACTCAATACAATCATTCTCAAACAAAAGGAAAAACGATATTGAACAAGAAACAAGAGTAAGCGAGAAAATTATGTTCTAATGTGGTCCCCATCAGCTTCAACCACTAATTCCACACGTCGTCGCCAACTGTCAATTGATTTCCTAATATTAACTTGGCTGGTTTCCTCCCAACACTGAAGAATTCTCTCTTGTAGTTGTTCAACATTTGCAAATATTGTTCCATTTTTGTGAACTCTAGCCTCCAAATCACCCCACAGAAAATAGTCACAAGGATTCAAATCTGGACTATTTGGAGGCCATTCTTGTGGTTCTAAAAAATTGGCAACGTTCTCTCTTAAGTAATTAATGGTGTGTGCACTGGTGTGACATCTCGCGCCATCCTAAAATCAAATTTTTAATGGAAATAGTCAAAAAATAATAAATGATATAAGAAAAACTCGAGGAAAATGATGAGAAGATACAAACATACCTGCATGAAAATAAAGTCAGGAGTTGAATCCTCTATTTCTGGAAGCATTTGTGCTAAAACAGTGTCACAATAACTCTGTGAATTTAGCCTGACCCCTTGCCTAATGAAAATCAGATTTGCTTTATGTTCTCTAGAAATTCCTGCAGAAACCATGACGTACTTAGTGAATTTATCTCTTTCACTCAGAAGACGTTCCAACGGCGTTTCCCGTTTTCGTTGGTGGTGAGGTAAACAAAATCTATCATTTTGCGAGTTTTTCAAGGGGTTGATTGTAAATATTTTTTCGTCGGTGAACCAAATTTTTTGAATATCTCTCCTAGATCTGAATTTATTCAAAAGATTTCTACATCTCAACAATCTTCTGGCTTTGATTTCAGGAGTGAGTTTGAATGAATACATTCGCTTAAAAAAATTAAGCCCCAAATCAATCTTTATTATCCTGTTCACAGAGCTACGCGATATTCCAGATCTTCTGGAAATTTGCGGAACGCTAAAGCTGGTCCTAGGCGCCCTTTCGGGACTCACAGCCAAATTGAAGACTTGGGCAATACTTGCCTGAAATGAGTTTTGGTAGATCATAAGACATACAATGATAGCACCTAGCTTACCAACCTGTGTTCTGACACTCCTTGGCCACCCACTTCCTTCGCGTCTTGCAATGGAGTGTGTTAAGTTAAATTTCTTTACGAAATCGTAAATTGTACTTTTTTTATACCGCTCGACAGCAAAATGTTGTAAAATATCACTCACTCTGTATCCTCTCAAAATTAAAGTTTTGATAAAAATTTCATCGTCATTGGAAAGCGCCATTATATACACTTTAGAAAGCAAAAATGAAGTGATTTCTATCTCAAAAAGTCAATTCAAGAGCTGTCAATAATTACAAATAACAAGAATCAACAACACAAAAAGCGATGATTGACATACGCCGCCTCGATTTCAATGAAAAATTGGTAACAAAATGTGAAAACATACATGTCTATATCCTGTCATATATATATCAGGTATTTTTCGACGGATTATCATGTTCGACATCTTGTTCTATTCAGAAATGTCCAAACTTCCAGATTCTCACACGAAACGATATACAGTGCGACTTAAAAAAGTTCCAGCAAGTTTTCAAATTGTACCAAGTTTAGGTGACTCCGCCATTTTGTTTTTTGAACGAATATGAAAAATTTGCTATCAACGGACTGCCTTGATCAATTCTCTTTCGAACAAGACCAAAATCAATAAAATTGGCCAATAAATGAAAAAGTTGTCAGACAAAAACAAAATTCCGGTTTTTTTGAATAACCCTATATTTTATAAAATGTGACATAACCCTCATTTCGATGCGAGTTCTATCCATTTGAAAAAGGTTTTCGATATCATGATGTATCTCCTTGTATTGTAGGACTTCTTAGCATAGGCTGCAGATGGACATTGCATATGTCCAAAATATAGTCCTATAATCTGATGTTTTTGAATAAAAAAGTCGTGGAGATGACTTTCTGCTTTTCTAATAGAATATGAACCTTATCACTCCACTTTGAGCTACACTAGACTTCTACTAACGTTTGTTCATAAATAAATTATTCGAATGGCCCTTTTCTCAATTTCAATGAATTTTTCGATAAAAAATCGAATATATAATAATTAATCAAAGTGTCTTCTTCTTGATTTCAATAAAACTGTTCCACAAAAAATCGGATATTCATGAACTATCCAAATTGTCTTTTTCTCAATTTGAATGAAACTTTTCCATATAAAACCGTTCATCTATTGATTATTCAAACTATCTTTTTCTCGATTTGAATACTACTTCTCGATGAAGAGTCGTTCATTTATCAATTATTCAAACTGTCTATTTTTCAATTTCAATTAAACTTGGTTTTGTTGATGATAACATAGAGCTTCTTTTGGTGTAAATATATTCAAAATATTATATGATTTTGAATCATTCTAAAAGTTAGGGATTCTGTCAGTGACCAACCAGACTACCACACTAAATTTTGGAGCACCATGAATGCTTACACAGAGGGAAGATGTCAAAAATACATTACTTCCAACTTCAATATCCTGAATTCCATATACGATGCAAGTAAGAACACATGTTCATCTGAGCTTATATGATTTTTTTGTGTAAAATAATATGATTCTTTCTATTTTCTATAACATCATCATTTTTGAACACAATGGTTCCCGACAAGAAACAGATGTGAGCAGACAGGTTCTTTATTCAACAATTAGGTCTATTTAATTACAATTTTCTATATTCAATCAGGATCTATACACAATTGCAGGTGGTCCTAGGGAAGCAGTATCCAGCATGATTACCATTTTTCATGCATTCAATTTTACATGCTCTAGGGTCACACAAACCAGCGACAGCTGGCCCATATCTGTTTTCAAGTTCAGCTGAAAGAAAAAATAAAAACGAATATAAGTACTAATAATATATTTTCTACAAGAGTGTGGGATTCACCCTATACCCGCACGCAATTTAGTTTGGAAAGTGTAATTTTCCCGCAGTAGTGCGGTAGAAGTTTTCCACACTAGTGCGGGTACAAGATTTATATAATGTTCTCGCAAAATATGAGTGGTGGATTTAGTTCTTAGTATTTTGTTTGCACAAGTTCTTACAAAATCATCCATCAAATTGCACTATTTATTGTGAAAATGAAGAAATATCGAAAAATAATAATTGATTGTTATATATAAATCCCCCAATAGCCTTTAGTTGATCTGATGTGAGAAACAATTGTTGTCATGTCAATCAAAACACAAATTCATAGTTGCGTTTTATTTATCCGATTCCGCCACCGGAATCAGTTTTGATGTGTCGTTTGATTTGCAACTTTTCCGATTCCGGTTGATACTTTCCATTCCGTCTCACTACAAGGAATGATGTGGGATGACCGTTGACAGGTGTCAAGAAATCAAATTAGATTGACAAAAAATGAACCTTTTTTTGAAAGTAAAATACATTTAGAAGACATTTCCAGCGTGAGTTTCACTAGTTCATATGTTCATTCCCAGATAAAATAAACTCTGCCGATCTCAGAAAAGTTTCTTCAATCATCACAATCACTGCTCCAAATATTAGTTGATTCATTTTCTAGAGTTTTAACTCTAGTATTATGCTTTTTAAATTATTCGGATCTCCTATATACAAATATAACCTATTATGTAAATTCTCTCAGGCAAGGTTATGAAGTTTCTCGTTTTATTTGTTAATGTCATTCTGTTCCTACCACCGCTACCAGAATGGAACAAATAAAACGCAACTGATGTAATTTTCAGAGTGACAGACAGAGCGTTACTGTCATTTTCGATTCAGTGGAATTGCGATGAAAAACTTCCAGCTACAGATGCGATACAGATGAGTTATTGCCAACGGAATCATAAGAAAGGTATGAGAAGCACTACACGAGATTTACTGAATGGTGCAATAGTAAAAAAGTCAATGTCAAAACATCAAACAAAGAAGAAGTATTTTTGGCTCATTTCACTATTGTTAGTTGTTTCTATTCGCAGGAATAGTTGATTGAACAAATCAATCAATTTCCTACGCTTGTAGAAGAACTACTGTTCCTAACTCATGCGGAAAGTATCCCTTTTCGCACTCATTTTATTGTTGGGACAGTAACTTTCTGCACTAGTGAAACCGGAGATAAGGAGAGGGAGAAGAAGATGTCGACCCCTATCATCGACGCCTCTGAAGAAACTCTTCAAATGACTGCGAAATTTGATGTTTGAATATACAGCGTCTCGAAATTTTGGGCAAAAATTCGCTTTCTCATATTAACTTTCAAACCACCAAACTGATTTCGATAAAATTCGTCACATAAACTAATACAGGGTACAGGGTACAGGTACACGACGAGCTTACACTATCTCTATTTCGAAAATCAGAGAATCGAGAAAAATATGAGAATATGCAAGCTCATATCGTAGAATACGCTCTCTTCATTCAAAATATTTTCAGCAATGCAGTGTTGCAGCTTCTATAAAAAAGTAACAACTTTGTTATTTTGAATAGAATACCCTGTATTTCATTGCATTCTCAGATTCTCCCTGAAGAGCTGATTCCATCGATACATGGGTTCAATCGGAAATGAAAACAGATATATATAGGGTGTTCAATATCGAGATTTTTCAACTTGAGGATTTCTTTGTGTCTAAACTATTTATCATATGCCAAAACGGCTCACCTGTCCCTATCTCAACTTTTGATTCACTATTTACTGATATTCAATCGGAACAGATACAGGATGATCAGAATTCTGAATCGTGAACCACCCGGTATCTGTTCCGATTGAATATCAGTGAATAGTGAATCGAAAGTTGAGATTGAAACATGTGAGCCGTTTTGACCCGATAATGAATAGTTTCGACACACAAAAATCCTAAAGTTGAAAAATCTCGATTTTGAACACCTTATATCCATGTAACATTTCTTGCTTGACCCCAAGCGCAATATATCGATAATCGATATCGAAATCTAAAAATGCGATAAAATACAGGGTGTTCCATTTGAAATATCAATGTTGCTACTACTGCTAGTAGAAGCGGCAACACTGCATTGCTGATAATATTTCAAAATTCCTGTTATGAGTGTGCACTCGAGTGTGCATATATTCATGGATTTCTCCTGTCTGATTCTCGATATAGAGATAGTGTGAGCTCTTCGTGACATACCCTGTATATCAGATCTCTGCGTATATTGATTGAAATCGTTCGGATATATTCTTCAGTTTCGTAGATAATGAGGGTAGGCACCTCCTTCTCCCTCTCCTGATCTTAGGTTTCACTGGATATTTCATAAATTCAGATTCAATTCTAAGATTTCTTTTTCAATTCATAGATTGAAGAAACTCCTGCAAAATTTGGTTCGTTTCTGAGATATCTATTTGAATTTGAAAGGTTGTAAAATGACTAATGAGGTTCTGTATACAGGGTGTTGCGAAATTCGACCGACAACGCTTGACAGGTGATAGCCTTCGTGATTTCATAATCACTGAGATAGGGACATACAGGGCGTTGAAGTTAAGAAATTTGAATAGGTTCTTCGCAATATCTCAAGAAGAATTGAATATAATGCATTCAAATTTGGTAAATGGTTTCATCTTTCAATGGTTAATTTTATGACCAGGAAGACATTCCGAGAATTCTACCCAGAGGTGCGCTACAGAGGTTTGTGATAATTTTTCGTCCCATATTTCCTACGCCACTGTTGGAATTTCGATTATTTCTAATTTCCCAGATTGATTGTTCAATTATGTTGGAAAACTGCATCATCTACAACTGAGCTAAAATGAACAGTTATCGAGATATTTGACCCAAAATAGAAGTTTGCATAGTAATTTTTCAACTTCTCAGTTTCTTCTCTTCATGCGTGGAATAACTATCTCTGTCCAGCTACATAATGAGATCTGAATAGTATCTCATCTACTCAAGAATAGAAGAAAGATTTTCGCAATTTTCTACTGCTGAAAATGATGAAATATTACTATGCAATCTTCTATTTTGGGTTGTTTATCTCGAAAACTGTTCATTTCGGCTCAGTTGAAGGTAATGCATTTTTTTAACAAAATGAAACAAGGAATTCGAGGAATTGGAAATAATTGAAATTCAATCCGTGGCGTAGAAAATATGGGAGGAAAAGTTGCCCCACCCCCCTGAAGGGCACCACTGGATAAAATGTCCGGAATGGCTTCCTTTTCATAAAATGACCCATTCAAAGATGAAACCATATACCGAAGTTGAATGCATTATATTCAATTTTCCTTGAGATATTGCGAGACAACTATTTTCATTTCTTAACTTCAACGCCCTGTATCTCGAGAACTGAACACTCGAAGACCCGTATGTCCCTATCTCAGTGATTATGAAATCACGAGGGCTATCACCTGTCAAGCGTTGTCGTTCAAATTTCGCAACACCCTGTATAGAGGTTGAATAGTATGGCTTTCAATAATCTTCATGAAGTAGGTACAAATTCCATTGTCGTTTTTGATGATTCCAAACCTAACAAGAACTCAATCAAAGTGTCAGAACTCTGTCATCTTTGTTATAGAAAGCATTTTCAACCGAACTATAATCATGAAAGTTCACTCTCCTTTTGTTGTTCTACTGCTGTCAGGAAGCATTTTCAACCAGTCTTTCCATAAATCTCTAGTTCTTTTCCGTTGTTCTATCGCCCATCAAAATTAATGACGTTTAACCTGAACCACCATGAATAAAAAGTGTATGAGGAAATGAGTATTTCATATTGTGTCATCCCGAGAACTTTCAAAGGTTTGAGAAAATTACAATACCTATACATTTTCTCCCAGTGACGTGTTCAAAATCTCGCTTCAGGGGGCAAAAATAAAAAATGTTGCCAAAATTTGTCGTGATACATCGACGAATATAACTAAACGACACAACACCAGAACAACCATTCTTTCTCAATTTGGCTAAGCAATGAACAAACATGAAAAATAGCATACCAATAAATTTTTCTAGATCAAATTTTTCAACCTGACCAGTCTTTGAGGCTCATTCGTTTGGCTTTACTTGTGGCGAACCTATTTATTACATTTTCAATATTCGAATCGACTTCTTTGTGAATATTAAGTAAAGTTAGACCATTCAAACGCTCTTCAACCATGGTTGATCTTAGGTGGGTTTTCAAGCGCTTTATGGTTGAAAGGCTCTTTTCCGCTGTTGCCATTGGTACAGGTAGAGTCACAAATATTTGCAGTGAAATCTTTATTGCAGGAAACGAACTCGCCCCAAAACAAAGTGCTTCGATTGCTGTAGAGGGCAAATCTGGTTAATTTTTCCATATTTTTTGCCACATTATTATTTCAGCTCTTAGTTCTTGTTTTGATATGACTCGAGATTACTCATGCAAAGCTACCACCGCCACCAACTAACTCAGCGACTTTACAGTCTACAGCTAACTGATATTATATGAACGGAAACGGAAACACGATCGCCACCCGCCGGTCAGGCTGACCGGCGGGCGAAGAGAATAATATTCTTCTTCTCAACTGTTCGTGGTTCCATTTCAGGTATGAACTAACGATTTAACGAGTTTTTCAGTGTATGAAATATCCACACCGTGTAGCATGAAACAATCATCATATATCAATATTTATATGGTATATTTCGATAAATATCAAATAAGACTGGATGAACCGAAATTTTCGTGTTTTTTTATTCGAGTGTAGCATGCTTTGGGGGGAGGGGGCCTCTGCCCTCCCCTTAAACACGCCACTGTTTCTCCCAATTCTTCCTAGGTGAGAGATTCCAGGAATAAAAAAAGGCACTAACCTAATTCTTTCTGTCTTCTTTCGAGGGCTGCTTGCAACGCATCCAGTCGCCTTCTTTGGTATAATTCCCTTCTCCTTTCTCTATATTCTTCTAGCCTTTCATTCCTGTCTTTGTTTTCTTCATTAGATTCCTGTTCATCTTCCGAATCGTCATTGTTTCCACTATTGTTAGAAACTTCGTTGTCATCGTCGTTTTCTCCAGTTTGCTTGGATTCGTTGTTGTCTTGGCCTGATTCTTCTTCGATGTTTTCTGCGTTGGCTTCTTCGTTTTCTTCTCCTGGTAATAAAAGTGTTAATTCAGAAAATGCATTCATGCGATCATTCTCGAGTTTTTACAGGATGATATGAGTAGGTAGGTATCTTTAGAGCTGACTACTGTACAGGGTGGCCAGCTAAGAATCCAGAGTTCGTTACCTCTGTTGTCTTGAGAGATACAAAAAAAGCTTTGCATTCAAATTGAAGGGATAACCGAGATTCACATTTCAAAATTTGTTTGAAATACACAGGGTGTTCCGTGAGGTCACAAGATCTGGTTTCAACGACGCATCATACATAGGGTCTAACAGTGAAAGTTACTTACATATAGGGTGTGCAAAATCGAGATTTCCCAAGTTCAGGATTTTCTTCTGTCCAAACTGTTCATTATTCGTCAAAACGGTTTACATGTCCCTATCTCAACTTCTCACTCACAATCAATTGGTGTTCAATTGACATTTAATTGAAACAAATTATAAATTTAGTTTTTTTGACCACCTTGTATCAATTTCAATTGAACACCAATTGATAGTGAGTGAAAAGTTGAGACAGGGACATGTTAACCGTTTTGACGAAAAATGAACAGTTTCGACAGAAAAAAATCCTGAACTTGGAAAAATCTCGATTTTGCACACCCTATATGTCAGGAATTTTCACTGCTAGACCCTAAGTATGATGGGTCGTTGAAACCAGATCTTCAGGGAGGATTCAAAAATGAAATAAAATATAGGGTGTTTCAATAAAAAAAAAAAAACATAGCTTTGATGTGCTGTGACCTTACGGAACAACCTGTGTATTTCAAAAAGATTTTGAAATGTGAAGCTCGGTTATTACTTCAATTTTGATACATGACTTTTTTTTTGTATCTCTCAAGACAATAGAGAAATCGAACTCTGGAGTCTTAGTTGGCCACCCTGTACAGGATGACTTGAATTCGAATTCAAATTTGTAAAGTGGCTGAAGTTTGAATATCATTGGGATAAAGTCAACCATGAGAGATATAGATATGGTCCCATCTTCATGAGTTAATAACGCGATCAATGATATTGATAACTACAAGTGATCTGAATGAAGATTTTATGAAAAAAAGTAGCATGAAGAAAACATGGAGAACCAACTACAATATTTTCGTTTGTGAAGTTTCCGGTTTTTCTGGAAGTGACGTCATATTCGTTATTTTCAATGGGCCACCGTGTACTTCACAATATTTTTCGATTCTCTGGATGATTCCATTTCAAATCAATGTATTACAATTATTACACATATATATGAAATAAACCACTTTTGAGTTATATTCCTGTTTTTCTAGAAAAAGAGACAAGAG
Source organism: Phaedon cochleariae (assembly GCA_918026855.4). NCBI lineage: Eukaryota > Metazoa > Arthropoda > Insecta > Coleoptera > Chrysomelidae > Phaedon > Phaedon cochleariae. Next base: position 4,399,793 of record OU896723.1, read on the forward strand.
CTTATTGAAAATATGCCAATTTTATGTGAATCGCGATTTTGAGAAATAGTATACAGTGATAGAATAGTAAATATTGAAGGTCGAACGGACTTCTGACCATAATCACAACCACTGAATAATTAACAGGGTGCTCAGAAAAGTGGGTTCAAAAAGAGGATGTGAAACATTGAAAATGTGAATTTTACTGTAAGATTCGATTTTATAATGAAAATGAGCCCTCTCCATTTGTCTTCACTGAAAAAATCAATATAATCCTTGATTTCATTCGTACTCTTGACACCCTGTATCTCAGAGAGAATGCATTTTAGGATATACGTTGATGGGGACTTTTCATTTCAAAAAGCGGCAGAGGAATCCGTATACGAAGTTTGTCGGTTTTATTCTACAGTGTGACCCATTTTTAATGGAAACATCCCCCTAAAATTTGAAGCTGTAAATCGATTTTACTAATTTGTTGTCGAAATGTCAAGTACTAAAAGGTCTACCTTGGGACGAAATTTCGAATATTTATTCCTATTTTCAGGGCATACTACGATATTTTTTCTAAGTGGAAAATCGGAATTTTTTATTAGCGATTTTTTAATTGAAAAAATCACTACGCCACTGGATTCAGAGTGCCTCTAAACAGGTGTGATCAAAATCTCATGGAAAAATATTCATTAATAATAAGTAATAACTTTAGTTAATTTTCGTGAAAACTTGAAACTAATTCCGTTATTTTCATTAAAACAATTTACGCTATCAATTTTTTTGTTCATCTGGTAGCACTTTATAGTTGAAATTATAAAAAAAAATTTTCATGGCTAAATCTGTTGATAAAGGGTGTTTTTCTGCAACCGACACAAAAGTCGTCCATTTTGATACCAAAATTAGCTCTTAAATTGACGTTTCTATTACTGACACAAAAATAGACATGTTGCTAGGCAACATATTTAGTTCCTAGGAGCTAAAGTGGAATTTTAGTGCCTAGGAGCTAAAGTTCAACTTTAGCTCCTAGGAACCAAAAAAAATGTACTGAACGTTATCAAGAATAAACAACATTGTGACGGTTGGTTATTTGGGTTGAGACGCATACCTGATTTTTTTCCGATTTCAGCAGATTTGGAATTTCATACCCATGCTGGAGATATAAATACACCTTATTATAGTTTAGTATTGGAATTATAAACATCTCAGTTAAGTATTTTTGTTTTGATCAGGGAAGCCTTCAAAATTCAAATACTTGCTTGATCTGTATTTCATTTGTTATTCTCGGGATGGATAACTTGTTTTTGAATAATCACGGCAAGCAATAGTTTTTTTGTCTCAAACAACGATATTGTTCAGCTTCATTAGATTATCAAGTCAAACGCAGTTTAGTATGGAAAGGAATAAATAATCACTATTATCATTGTTGATATGCTCACTAACCTAACATTTTCCACGTCTTTGTTCCTATAGGTGGCACTGGCGCGGTATTTGCCATTAGAGTACCTGGTCCATACACAAATATGTCACTCTGTGGTTGTATTTATATTGAAACTACAATTCGAACATCCTTGATTTGTCAATATTTGTTGCATTGCATACATATGGCACGGCATTGGTGGTTACTTCACATGTTTATTTGAGTTAATTGTTTCGGTTGCAGAAAAAATAGCATGTTTCATTCGGATCAAAAGTGACTTTGTTCGACTCGCAAATTTTGCTTTCGCTCGGCTTCGCTAAACGCTCCGCCTCGCAAATGCAAAATTCGCTTGTCAAACAAAGTGTCACTTTTGATCCTAATAAAACAATCTACTATTTTTGTGACTGTTAGCTGCCTGAGTTCGAATTTTTGACTTGTCATAACTTTTTTATTAGTGAATATTTTTCCATGAAATTTTGGTCACACCTGTTTAAAGGCACTCTGAATCCAGTGGCGCAGTGAAAAAAATCGCTAATGAAAAATCCTGATTTTCGACTAAGAATAAAGATCGTAGTATACTCTGGAAGTTGGAATGAACATTTCAAATTTTGTCCCAAGGTAGACCTTTCAGTACTCGACATTTCAAAAAAAAATATTGAAATCGGTTCACAACTTCATATTTTAGGGGGGTGTTTCCATTGAAAATGGGTCACACTGTATATCTAATCAAATGACGAGGCATTTATTCAGGCCATTGTCGATCTAAATGAAAACCTAGTAGGCGACCTAGTGCGAGGAGGTATAATATTGTCTGTTCGGTGAATCGTAGATGTCTCTAAACTACATAATTTCTTCCTTTTTTCTTTTCATTCAATGAACAGACAATTTTTTTTTCATCTAGAACGACAATGTTCAGGCCCTATATCTCCAAGTCTTATAAAAAGTTGTCTTCCTCCAAGGGCAATAATAGTACATTATATACCGCGGGACTGAAGTAGTACATTTAATCCTGAAGGTAAAGTTTATGGCCCGACCGCAGGGAGGGCCATAATTTACCTGAAGGATTAAATGTACTTCAGTCGCAAGGTATATACGATACTTTTCGTACTTCCGGTATGATTTTATTAATTATTCCAATAATTTCAATCAGTTTTTTCTCTCTTCAACTCATTTAATAAACTGTCTTTAAAATAAGTTACCATAGTAACATTGCGTTGTGACAGTTATAATTTAGAAACATTGTCATTACTAGTGTCATTGTAAAGAAACATTGTTATTGATAATTATTGGTATCATGAGTGAAGAAGGTGTATCTGATATTGATAAAAGAGCAGCCGAAGTAGGTGAAGAATTGTTACCACCGAAATCTAGAAAACTATACGAGCAGCAGTACGATGCTTTTAAAAAGTGGTGCCGCTTAAAAAATGTGAGACAACCTACTGAAAATGCGCTGTTAGTCTACTTCGATGATAAATCAAAAGCGGTTTGTGCCTCAACTCTCTGGGCACTTTACTCAATGCTGAAATCGGTTATTAACATTAGAGAAGATATTGATATAAGTAAATTTCCAAAATTATTAGCTTTTTTGAAGAGAAGAAATGAGGGATTTAAGCCAAAGAAGTCAAGAATTCTCACGTCTGAGCAGGTAGATCAGTTCTTACGGGAGGCTCCGGATGATAAATATTTAATGCTTAAGGTAAATTTGGAAATTTGTTTATATTCAGAAATTTTAAGAAATCAATTTTTTTGTAGGTTGCACTTATTTTGGGCGTTGCGGGAGCTTGTCGTGGAAAAGAGTTGGTTGATTTAGAAATCGACGATGTGAGAGATTTGGGCGATTCCTTCCTAATTGCGATTAGAAACACCAAAAATAAAATTGACCGAAATTTTGTGATCAAAAATTCAGAAAACAGTGCCATCAGTTTTGTGGCGATATTTCGGAAATATGTGGCATTGCGAAAGATAGGGACAACTCATTCAAAATTTTTTGTTCAATACATCAACAAAGAATGTACTACGCGAGTAGTAGGAAAAAACATGTTTGGTACATTTCCACGGCAAATAGCAGCTTTCTTGAAATTAGAAAATGCGACGTCTTATTCGGGACATTGTTTTAGACGCACATCTGCGTCTTTGTTAGCTGATTCGGGAGCAACAATAGACGTGCTGAAGAGACATGGAGGATGGAAATCCTCCAACGTGGCCGAGGGATATATTGAATCGTCTATTAAAAATAAACAAAAAATTTCAGATAAAATATTTGGTCAAGTCGCCGATTCGTCCACTATAGTTATGCCACAGTCCTCATTCTCGCTTCCTGTTTCCGCAGGATCTTCGAAACAAACACCAGTTCAATATGAAAAGGACCTATCTGTTACTCGTCAGTTACCTGCTGCATTAACCCAGGGAAGACTGGTCAATATGACGAACTGTCACAATATTAATTTGAATATTAACGTTAATTACCATTCTAATTAATTATATTTTTCAATAAAATATCCCTTAAATTCGTTTGTTTGTGATTTAATCGTTCCGGGAGTTTCGTCAATATTTAATCCCGGAGGGATTAAATGTGACACTTTAGTACCTGTCACAAGGGAGTGAAGTTGTCACTTTAGGCCCGGAAGTACGAAAAATTGTTTTATTTTTCCCTGAATTTCCTGATTTCCAGCTCATTTCTACTTTCCAAAATGAATTGATACCTACAGGATCAGTCAAGAGTATAACGCACCGAACCCCAGGAACGTACGTAGCAATAAAATAATACAAAACAAACTCAGATAAGCATATCCGATTTTCACTTATTAAATCAAATGTTGATACTAAATTGTTTCATTCAAAGTGAAAAAAAAATTAGTTCGTTTGTTTGTTCTGATAAGCGTCTTTTTATTACCCAATTAGAAGAATGTTCAAAACAACGCGTGTGGGAAATTTTATTATCACGTTATAATGTGAACAAATAAAAATCGAATAACATCATTTGGGTTTTTTGAATGAGTTATTTTTACTTCTAGAGTTTGAAGCGTTCCACTCTCATGATATTCAACCTTTTGGAAATATTATCCACCTGACAATTATACGAATTTATTAGACAAGCCATAACTTCTAGGATATTGGGTGTATCAAGATGAACTTCAATATTGTAACGATAATACCCATCCTCCCATTCCTAACGCCGGCCCTGACCTACCCCGTGATTAACCCTCATCTCGTACCGCGCATATCATGTCGATGTACCGAATTTATCAATAAAAACGATTCATGCTTTTCGCAAGTGATTTTCTGTGAAACCTACAATAAATAACTATAAATCTCCTTTTATAATATGGTAATATGGTATGTGGAAATGAAAGCTTTCGCATATCTCTCAGTTCCCGGTCACTTCCGGTTTCACCGGAACTGGCTCCATTTCAGAATTTTTAAATGGACTTCCCTATATATTGTAACATTTCCGAATTTTTGTGACAATTCTGGATCAGAATATGACATTTCCAAAAGTTTTTACGAATACTTGATTTTTTCAGTCACTTCACAGAATTGTCTCAGAAATTCAGAATTTGTATAATATACAGGGTGCCCCTTTTGAGAATTGAAGTGACCGGAAAGTAAAAAACAAGCGGAAACTTTCCTCTTCACAAACCATGTACCCGAATGGAATTTCATTTTGATACACCGATAATTTGGGAGTAATGGCCTGTCTAATAGATTCGTTGACACCCGGTATAGTTCATGACTGTATTACCTTGTGGTGCATTAGAATCGCTGTTTTGACCGGCTGATTCTTCAATACTTCCAGCAGCATCCCCAGCACCATCGTTACTACCTTCAGCACCAGTTTCGACATCGCCTTCCTCAGGCTGTTCTGCATTATTGGCGGTTTCTCCTTCTTCATTATTGTTCTCCTCGGCAACATTTTGGTCTACATCATTTCCAGCCTCAGGCAAGCTAGGTTGTTCTGCAATAGTGTCAGACTGTACTGCTTCATTGTTCTCCTCGACAACCGGGTCTGTGACATTGATTTCCTCTATAAATGAGTCTGTACCACTAGGCAGTGTGTCACCTCCTGGAATAGTAAATTTACATAAGAGATAGTATGCTTTTTTATGTTCTGGTTCCCACGAAAAGGGATATCCTGTAATTTTCAGAGAACATCTTGAGAATCGAGGGAAATAAGGTAGGAATAAGTGTTCTTCTTGAATTCCTGAAGGTTATATGCCTCGGGGAACACCTCCCTTGGTAATGTGTTCCAGAGCCTCGCTGTTCGTTGGTGAACGAGTCTTTGGATTCGATTGACCATTTAAGAGGAAGTGGAAAACACATAGATCCCACTAACACAACAGCAATGTTGTAGACTCCTACACTCAAGGACACAATATTTATAATAACTGTATGTTACATGTCCAGAATTTCAATGTACATAGGTGAGTCTTGTTATTTTATTTTGTGTTGTCTTCATCTATTGACAGTTGAAATCAAATTATTCTTTTGAGGAAAGGTTTTCCTAGTAGAATACAAAAATATTCTAGCAAATACCGCACGAGAATTCGATAAATCAGATAATATTTTTCCAGATTGTTTATCGAACTTGTTGCCATTCGGCAATAACCACTCGAGTCCTTTGAGCTTTCGTGTCTATTGCCTGGCAACAAGTTCTCGAGAATCTGTCGAAATATTCTCAATTTATTCATGTATGTCATCACTAGTAAAATCACAAGTGATATTACTAGTGATGACATACAAAGTACTTCATTGACGTATCGAACACAGTAAAACAAGGTGAAGCAGAAAGATGTGCCAATAGTACATGGTTGATACCAAATACCAAAAACCAAAAATATTGATTTGGGTCCTGTTCAATTGCCAAAGCAATCATTAAATAAGCGGTATGCAAATATCAAGACTGATAGACTCTTTTCAACAGTGAACATTGCTTGGGATAGGCCATATTCTACAAGATGGTACAAGAATATATGCCGATTGGGGTGAACACTATGTCGAAATGGATGAAGGAATCTGCAGAGCTGATAGTAGATATTAAAAAAAATATAGTCACGAACCATTCAGCGCGTTCAACTGCAGTGTCTCATCTTGCCAAACCAGGAATTGATGGGAAAGAGATTATGAAGATTACGGACCACAGCTCATCTGATTCACTGTAGCCTCACTAACAGTTGGATAAGGAACATTATTCAAATTAGATTGATCATTTAAGAGGAAGTGGAAGCACATACCTACCACTAACACAACAGAACAAACCAATGTTGCAGACTCCTCCACTCAAGGACACAATATTTATAATAACTGTATTTTTCATGTCCAGAATTTCAATGTACATAGGTGAGTCTTGTTCTTTTATTTTGTATTTTCTTCATCTGCTGACTGTTGAAATAAAGTTATGCTTTTGAAGAAAGGTTTTCCTAGTAGAATAAAAACATATTTTATCAAATACCGCACGAGACTTCGATAAATTAGAGAATATTTTTCCAGATTGTTTATCGAACTTGTTGTCATTTGGCAATGGCTCGAGCTCTTTGGGCTCTCGTGTCTATTGCTTGGCTACAAGTTCTCGAGAATCTGTCGAAATATTCTCAATTTATTCATGTACAGCCGTATTAAAAAAAAAGCGTACAAGTATATTGCAGGGAGAAATTAACGTCATCATATTTGCGTAAAACGGGCTATCGGGAATGAATGTTTACCAAATGTTGACAGTAGAGTAATCATAGGTTCCCAAAAACACAAAGCATTGGCTGAGCCAATCTTACACAATGAGAACTAGAATGCCGAAATCTTCTATGTTTAATACTCGTACGCTTTTTTTATTGAATACAACTGTATGTCATCACTAGTAATATCACCAGTGATATTACTAGTGATGACATACAAAGTACCTCATTGACGTATCGAACACAATGAAACAAGAGCAACTTGGTGTTAGAGCCGTAGAAAAACACACTTCAAGTTTTGAAAAGAAGCAATCAATGGTAGGTTCTATAGCTAGTGGTGGAGAACTCATTCTATTCTATTATATTCTATTCTATGAAATAGGTAGTGAAATCGCTTACCTCCTTGTTCATCAACTCCTGAACCTTCAGCGAGAACATCATTCCATGGCGGCAATTCCGGTAGATCTTGTGCTAAAGCAATAGCGGAAAGTGCAATAAAAAATATGAGGGTACGCATCTTGAAACAAATTTCGTTCGATTTGAAGCATTTGCCCCAGCCTAGTCTTTATATACTTTGAATCGAAAATCATTTATCTCGTAAAGCAAATAATTGTATTATACGAAAAAGTCTAATTGGAATGCATCCCATAATCATCATGTAAACAAGATGACTTTGTTAAGTTTATAGCGAATTTTTGTGGTAATCTAACATCGCAAGTAACAGTATTGTCCTTGGCAGTAAATCTCTTGAAAGCAACATGCTTGGCATACAGGGTGATCAAGTATTTAGAAGAGAGAGTTACCATTAGGTTGTGTTTTCGTTAAAAATCTCAATGATAGTAGGTACCAGTTTTTCGAAATTTGACCCCATAGAAGTGGTTGGAAGCCTCAAAGAAGAGTCAATCATTTGTAATGAATATGCATTTATGTAGGAATTTATGTTTTCATTTTAATTATAATAATTATATTATATTGTTTGCATTCAATTTTATTGTTTCTCCTACGGTGAATTTATATATCACTCGGTATTTCAACATTCAGTTAGGATTACGAACTATCAAGAATGATAGTGGTAATACAGGACTCGTATAGAAAGGAACACATTGTCACATGTGGTGTACCTCAAGGGACAGTGTTAGGTCCAGTTCTATTCACAATATATTTAAATAATTTTTTCCTCGTTGAATCTGTAGGCAACATTATAAGCTTCGCAGATGATACTGTGATTTTATACGAGGATCAAACATGGTCTGACCTAAGAACAAAAATTGAAAGTGATCTTCCACTAATTAAGAAATGGTTTGACAATAAACTATTATCAATCAATTTTAAGAAAACGTACTACGTACCTTTCTGCAGTTATGCATCAAGCCTTCCAGATTATCATGATTTATGTATACAAGGTGAGCTTCAAATCACTTCCGCGAACTCAATTAAATACTTGGGCATAATAATAGACAGTCATATCAGATGGGATCATCAGATAAACCATGTTCTGAAGAAACTAAGATGTGTAGTATATAAAATAAAACAATTTTCTGATAAACTTGAAGAAAATCATCTAAAAATGCTCTATCATACTCTTTTTGAACCCCATCTGACATATGGAATTATTGGTTGGGGAGGAGGATTGCAGATATATATGAATAAAATCGAAGTCATTCAAAGACGCCTTTTGAAAATAATTTACAAAAAAGAATCGCGTTATCCGTCAGACCAACTCTATTCAGAAACAAAAATCCTTGATGTTAAACGACTATTTTTTATAAGTATTGCCACGACTCAGTTCGTTAACAAACAAGAATTGATGAGTAGATCTTCTCGATATGATACCAGAGGACAAACTCGATATATTGTTCCATTTATGCATAAATCGGTAGGGCAAAGAAGTTACAGTTTTTTGGGGCCAAAAATTTACAATTGCTTACCTGAAAGTCTGAGAGAGGAAACACAACTAAAATTGTATCGGAAGAAATTGAAAAAATATGTATCAGAAATGACCAGATTGGCTGTACATGAAATTTTAAATATTTGAAATTTGAAGCATTTGTATGTATATGTATGTAGACATACATGTGTGTATGTAAGTTTATAAGTATATATGATCTGTGAATTTCCATTGATGAAGGTAGACTATATATAGGTTAGGAAAATGATATATCGACATTCACAATTTTCAATATTCTTTAATGTCAATTATTACCCAATGTTATTTATAAATGTACCAGTTTTACGTCATAGCATTTTCTCCACATTTTGTATTTTCTGTATTTTATTTATATATTTTTAATTCACATTCCTCAAACTTATTTGTTGGATATTTTTGTATTAATATATACATATGTATGTACCTACAAACAAGTATTTTATATACTTCGTAGGATGATCCTTGGATCATTATGTTTATTCCTCTACAGAGCTATTGTTTATATAAATTGTACTATTATTATGTAGATGAATAAACCATTATTATTATTATTATCCTGGGATAAGAAATTATAACAGGAAGGGAGCAATTCCGGGAGACGTTCGGAATATAGTATTTATAGAGGTTTTGGTTGGGATATTGAAGAATCTCATAGCAAACAATAATAGTAACAGACGTATAAAGACGTTGGGAGCATCTTAGTCGAGGACGGACGTAAAGAGATCCTTGAAAGTTAAGCACATCAAGCTAAATATTGTGACGTACTGTCAGTGTTCCTGTGACATTGGTTGTCCGAATAATAGTTATTTATTATACAAGGGAAAAAAGCAGTAGATTTTAGCTCCAGGTTGTGTTTTCTTCCGATGCGTAGCGGAGGGAGACAACAAACCGTGAGCTAAAATCTAATATTTTTCCCGTGTATAATACACTATTTTTTTCTGTGACAGAAGAAAGGACGAATCAATATTGAGAAGATATTACATTATTTTGAAATCTAAAAATTATCGACGTGAAATTTCTTCAAGTTTTTAACAGTAGGGTCACCGCGTTGTAGGCATCTTTATCATTCATTTGAAGTAATCAAATATCTGATGTCACTTCTGTCAGTCTACTTCTGTAATTTGATTTCAAAAAATTGCGAATTTTGTGATTGTTTAGTAATATTCGTAACCGCGAAGTCGAATGGAAGATAAAAGGACTAGCAGTTCTTTCTCGCAGACGGTATTATTGACTCATTTTTCGGAACTATAGCACAACAAAAACCATCAACAGTGTATATATATGTAAGATATATCCGGGAAAAAAGTACTCACTTTTTTCCCACAGGAAAAAGTTATTTATGGAAAGTGACATTTTATAACCCACCAACAGGGATGAAATGCCAAACTTTTTTCCCGTCACAGAAAAAACACATTCATTTACACCCTTGGACTATCATTCACCCTAGACAACATCAGAATCCTACATTTATGATAGCTAGCAAACGAAAAAAATCGAGATCGATTGAAAATAAGAGGTTTCACAGGGGTGATGAGTCCTTATGTCCTTATTAAGGTATATATCATAGTGTAAGTGATATACAGGCTGATTCACGGTGGATGGCACATTAGACGTTTCTGGTGAACCAGACAACGGATCATTTTGAAAATTCAATGGAGGGCATATTCGGACATTCTCTAGCCAACTAAAATATTTTCGACAATGCGGTGTTGCCGCTTCTATTAGAAAGCAGTGTCAACTTTGATTTTTCTTAACGGAACACTCTGTATTTTATTGCATTTTAAGATTCTCCCTGGAGAGCTGATTTCATCGATGTATCACTCTTGGGGTTTAGCGGAGATGATTACAGAGATATGGGGTGTGAAAAATCGACATTTTTCAACTTTAGGATTTTTTTGTGTCGAAAATATTCATCATTGGTCAAAACGGCTTACACGTCCCTATCTCAACTTTTGATTAACTATCTACTGATATTTAATTGGGACATATACCGGGTGATCAAGATTCTGAATTCTGCACCACCCTGTATTTGTTTCAATTAAATGTTAGTAGATAATTGATCAAAAGTTGAGATAGGGACATGTGAGCCGTTTTGACCAATAATGAATAGTTTCGACAAAAAAAAATCCTAAAGTTGAAGAATGTCGATTTTTCACACCCTATATCTCTGTAATCATTTCCGCTAGACCCTAAGTGTGATACATCGATGAAATCTGCTCTTCAGGGAAAATCTAAAAATACAATAAAATACAGAGTGTTCCATTTGAAAAATCAAAGTTGCTACTGCTTTCTAATAGAAGCAGCAACACCGCATTGTCGAAAATATTTTAGTTGGCTAGAGAATGTCCGAATATGCCCTCCATTGAATTTTCAAAATGATCCGTTCTCTGGTTCACCAGAAACGTCTAATGTGCCATCCACCGTGAATCAGCCTGTATAGGAACCCATACTGAAAATCGAAGAAATAGATATGTTACAACTCACGCAGCCCCAGTCAATGAAGCATAGGATTAAGGGATGATTGATGGGCCTCTGTTCGATGAAATATATTATTCCATCAATTCAACTAAATAAGTCATGGAAACCATCCATCCTTCTCAAAAGTGGTCCAAAATGTTTTCAAAGAAAAAACAGTACAGCACAAAGTCTTCAGACACATAAAATACCTAAGAAGACATGTGGAGATAAGTAACATTAAAATGCAAAGAACGCTGTAGAAACCAGATCTTCAAGAGAGATTTCTACCTCAGCAGCATATTATCTTGGTATATTATATTAGGATGATCAAAGCCTGACTGGCATTAGATACATCTGAAAGATAAGACTTTGATCATCCTAAAATACCAAGATAATTTGCTGCTGAGGAAGAAATATCTCTTGAAGATCTTGTTTCTACGGCATTGTTCGCATTTCAATGTTACTTATCTCCACATGTCTTCTTAGATATTTCATGTGTCTGAAGATGGCCGTTTGGCCGAAACTAGTCACAAACTTGATTTGTTAATATAATTTTTTGTGGTCGACCGACTATGTCTTGTACTTCATTTTCCTTTAAAACGTTTTGGACCACTTTGAGCAGGATGGATGGTTTCCATGACATATCTAATGCCTGTTAGGCATTGATCAATTGATCATCCTAAACTATCAAGATGAGGTAGAAATATCTCTTGAAGATCTGGTTTCTACAGCGTTGTTTGCATTTTTTTTTTATACTTATCTCCACATGTCTTCTGAGGTATTTTATGTGTCTGAAGATCAAGCCAAAACTAGTCACAAACTTCCAGGGCTCTAATAGCAGCCAGGCCAATCAGAAACGAACAAGGAATAAGGAATGTTGACAACATAAATATGGACTTGGGAATAATTCTCGAATGGGGATCCAATAACTTGGTAGATTTCAATGCAAACAAAACACAAGAATGCCTCTTCTCTAGAAAAGCCGATCTCACCGTGGCCAACATAAGCTTGTCAGGAGTAACCATACCTTTGAAGACATCCATTTCGATACTTGGTATTACTATCAGTAATAACCTTTCTTGGGAAAATCACGTGAGACCAATTGCTTAAAGTGCACTTGGTTTTCTGTTTCGGACCAGGAGCTATTTCACTTCCGGTCAGCTGCTTATGATCTATAAGGCACAGATCCGACCTGTCCCGGAATACTGTTCACATATTTGGAGTACGCAGCACCCAAACATACCCTGAAACTGTTGGATTCTGTCTAGGGGGTGATGCCTCGCTCACAAACTCACTCACTTCTCTGGAACACCGTAGAAAAGTTGGCGATCTGGCTCTATTTTAAAGATATTTTCATGGACGATGCTCTTCTGAAATATCAACAATTGTTCCTCCCTTGGCAGTCCCTGCGAGATCAACCCGTCGAGTTGAGGCTTCGCACCCCTTCGTTGTCACTTATTTGGAGACCTGCAGTACATCTCTTTCCAAAGACTCGTTCATCCAACGAACAGCGAGGCTCTGGAACACTTTGCCAAGGGAGGTGGTTCCCGAGGCATATAACCTCCAGATATTTAAGGAGAACATCAATTCCTACCCTATTCCCCTTGGTTCTCACGATGTTCTCTGAACATTACAGGATATCATTTTTGTGGGAACCAGAACATAAATAAGGATAAAAAAAATATTTTTTGTGGTCGACCGACTTTGTGTTGTACTGTTTTTTCTTTGACCAAACCAAGTAGCTCACTGTCGCAAACTTATTCAGTCTCAGAGTTCCGTACCAATCAACGTCCGTACAGGGTGATTGCAAAGTGTGATTGTTTATATTTCACTAAATTGCTATATCTTCATTGAATATTGGGATCACAGGAATGTTTGAAGAAGCAAAATAAGAATACTTTTCATGGGCATTCAGATTCTTGAACTAGAAAATGCAAAAAACCATGTACCATGTAATCCTAGAACATTTACATAAACTGGTTTTTTTAAATTGAACACCCTGTATTACATCTTCCTATTCGATAGAGCTGTTTCTTTCGATTCCAACTATCTAAAACATATATACAGGGTGAGTCAAAAATGTGTACCAAGCTTTCTGGAGGTAATTGTTCATTGAAAAATAAGTATAGTTTGATGAGTGAAGTAATATCCCTAAATGTTTATTGAGAAAGATATATCCTTCCAAACTTGATGAAATTGGAATGATTTTCCCGTATAACTTCTGAACGGTGGAAGCCACGGAATTGAGATTACCTGCATGAATGTCTGTTTATACAGATTTGTGTGAAAACAGCAGCCGCAGTTGGCAGCCACTTCGCCAGAGATGCTCGATTATGTACCGTGCGCCCAAAGAAAGAAGATGCACGAAGGAATGATAGCAGCCATTTTAATCCAATAGACGATCGTATACACGAGAACTCTTGTAATATTTTCAACCATATTATATCGAATTGAAATACATATCGATCGGATATAAAAAATGAGATATACTGCCTGACTCTGAACTCATTATGATTAGAAAATATTAAAAATCATTATTTTTGCGAATATTTGTTGTATAACTCAGAAAGGCTCTATAGTGTGCACGGAGTTTTCCTTCTCGGAGTGATCAGGGAAAGGATGAGAACTATATTTCCTGATTCGAAACTCATTGGCCCCCCGTCAAAATGATGAAAAAATATTGAAAATCATTATTTTTTCGATTATTCGTTGTATAACTCAGAAAGACTATCGTGTGCACAAAGTTTTCTTCCTCGAATCGATCAAGGATGGAATAGAGATTATATTTCTTGATTCGAAACTCATTGGCCCCCCGTCAAAATGATGAAAAAATATTAAAAATAATTATTTTTTCGATTATTTGTTGTATAACACAGAAAGGCTATCGTGTGCACAAAGTTTTCTTTCTCAAATCGGTCAAGGAGGATATAGAGAATATATTTCTCGATTCGGATTTCATTGGCCCCCCGTCGAAATGATGGAAAAATATTAAAAATCATTATTTTTTTTGATTATTTGTTGTGTAACTCAGAAAGGCTATCGTGTGCACAGAGTTTTCTTGCTCAAATCGGTCAAGGAAGAGATGAAGAAAATATTTCCTGATTCGGATTTCATTGGCCCCCCGTCAAAATGATGAAAAAATATTAAAAATCATTATTTTTTCGATTATTCGTTGTATAACTCAGAAAGGCTATCGTGTGCACAAAGTTTTCTTGCTCAAATCGGTCAAGGAGGAGATAGAGAATATATTTCTCGATTCGGATTTGATTGCCCCCCCGTCAAAATGATGAAAAAATATTAAAAATCATTATTTTTTCGATTATTTCTTGTATAACTCAGAAAGGCTATAGTGTGCACAAAAATTTCTTCCTCAAATCGGTCGAAGAGGGGATGAAGAATATATTTCTCGATTCGAAACTAATTGGCCCTCCGTCGAAATGATGGAAGAATATTAAAAATCATTATTTTTTCGATTATTTGTTGTATAACTCAGAAAGGCTATCGTGTGCACAAAGTTTTCTTGCCCAAATCGGTCAAGAAGGAGATAGAGAATATATTTCTTGATTCGGATTTCATTGGCCCCCCGTCAAAATGATGAAAAAATATTAAAAATCATTATTTTTTCGATTATTTCTTGTATAACTCAGAAAGGCTATCGTGTGCACAAAAGCTTCTTCCTCAAATCGGTCGGAGAGGGGATGAAGAATATATTTCTCGATTCGAAACTCATTGGCCCCCCGTCGAAATGATGGAAAAATATTAAAAATCATTATTTTTTCGATTATTTGTTGTATAACTCAGAAAGGCTATCGTGTGCACAAAAACTTTTTCCTCAAATCGGTCGAAGAGGGGATGAAGAATATATTTCTCGATTCGAAACTCATTGGCCCCCCCGTCGAAATGATGGAAAAATATTAAAAATCATTATTTTTTCGATTATTTGTTGTATAACTCAGAAAGGCTATCGTGTGCACAAAGTTTTCTTGCTCAAATCGGTCAAGGAGGATATAGAGAAAATATTTCTCGATTCGGATTTCATTGGCCCCCCGTCGAAATGATGGAAAAATAATAAAAATCATTATTTTTTCGATCATTCGTTGTATAACTCAGAAAGGCTATCGTGTGCACAAAGTTTTCTTGCTCAAATCGGTCAAGGAGGAGATAGAGAATATATTTCTTGATTCGGATTCCATCGGCCCCCCGTCGAAATGATGGAAAAATATTAAAAATCATTATTTTTTCGTTTATTTGTTGTATAACTCAGAAAGGCTATCGTGTGCACAAAAATTTTTTCCTCAAATCGGTCGGAGAGGGGATGAAGAATATATTTCTTGATTCGAAACTCATTGGCCCCCCGTCGAAATGATGGAAAAATATTAAAAATCATTATTTTTTCTATTATTTGTTGTATAACTCAGAAAAGCTATCATGTGCACAAAATTTTTTTCCACAAATCGGTCGGAGAGAGGATGAAGAATTTATTTCTCGATTCGAAACTCATTGGCTCCCCGTCGAAATGATGGAAAAATATTAAAAATCATTATTTTTTCGATTATTTGTTGTATAACTCAGAAAGGCTATCGTGTGCAAAAAGTTTTCTTGCTCAAATCGGTCAAGGAGGAGATAGAAGAAATAGGGAATATATTTACTGATTCGGATTCCATTGGATTCCCGTCAAAATGATGAAAAAATATCAAAAATCATTATTTTTTCGAATATTTGTTGTATAACTCAGAAAGGCTATCGTGTGCACAAAGTTTTCTTGCTCAAATCGGTCCAGAAGGAGATAGAGAATATATTTCTTGATTCGGATCTCATTGGCCCCCCGTCAAAATGATGAAAAAATATTAAAAATCATTATTAAATCAAGAAATATATTCTCCATCCCCTCTCCGACCGATTTGAGGCAAAAAGTTTTGTGCACACGATAGCCTTTCTGAGTTATACAACAAATAATCGAAAAAATAATGATTTTTAATATTTTTTCATCATTTTGACGGGAGGCCAATGAAATCCGAATCAGGAAATATATTCTCTATCTCCTTCTTGACCGATTTGAGCAAGAAAACTTTGTGCACACGATAGCCTTTCTGAGTTATACAACGAATAATCGAAAAAATAATGATTTTTAATATTTTTTCATCATTTTGACGGGGGGCCAATGGAATCCGAATCAAGAAATATATTCTCTTTCTCCTACTTGACCGATTTGAGCAAGAAAACTTCGTGCACACGATAGCCTTTCTGAGTTATACAACAAATAATCGAAAAAATAATGATTTTTAATATTTTTCCATCATTTCGACGGGGGGCCAATGGGTTTCGAATCAAGGAATATATTCTGCATCCCCTCTCTGACCGATTCGAGGAAAAAAGTTTTGTGCACACGATAGCCTTTCTGAGTTATACAACAAATAATCGAAAAAATAATTATTTTTAATATTTTTTCATCATTTTGACGGGGGGCCAATGAGTTTCGAATCAAAAAATATATTCTCCATCTCCTGTTTGACCGATTTGAGCAAGAAAACTTTGTGCACACGATAGCCTTTCTGAGTTATACAACAAATAATCGAAAAAATAATGATTTTTAATATTTTTCCATCATTTCGACGGGAGGCCAATGAGTTTCGAATCGAGAAATATATTTTTCATCCATTCTTCGACCGATTTGAGGAAAAAATTTTTGTGCACACGATAGCCTTTCTGAGTTATACAAGAAATAATCGAAAAAAGAATGATTTTTAATTATTTTTCATCATTTTGACGGGGGGCCAATGAGTTGCGAATCAAGAAATATAATCTCTATTCCATCCTTGATCGATTCGAGAAAGAAAACTTTGTGCACACGATAGCCTTTCTGAGTTATACAACGAATAATCGAAAAAATAATGATTTTCAATATTTTTTCATCATTTTGACGGGGAGCCAATGAAATCCGAATCAAGAAATATAATCTATTTCTCCTCCTTGACCGATTTGAGCAAGAAAACTTTGTGCACACGATAGCCTTTCTGAGTTATATAACAAATAATCGAAAAAATAATGGTTTTTAATATTTTTCCATCATTTTGACGGGGGGCCAATGGAATCTGAATCAGGAAATATATTCTCTATCTCCTCCTTGACCGATTTGAGCAAGAAAACTTTGTGCACACGATAGCCTTTCTGAGTTATACAACAAATAATCGAAAAAATAATGATTTTTAATATTTTTTCATCATTTTGACGGGGGGCCAATGAAATCCGAATCAGGGAATATGTTCTCTATCTCCTCCTTGACCGATTTGAGCAAAAACACTTTGTGCACACGATAGCCTTTCTGAGTTATACGACAAATAATCGAAAAAATAATGATTTTTAATATCTTTCCATCATTTCGACGGGGGGGCCAATGAGTTTCGAATCGAGGAATAAATTCTTCATCCTCTCTCCGACCGATTTGTGGAAAAAAATTTTGTGCACACGATAGCCTTTCTGAGTTATACAACAAATAATCGAAAAAATAATTATTTTTAATATTTTTTCATCATTTTGACGGGGGGCTTATAAAATCCGAATCAAGAAATATATTCTCTATCTCTTCCTTGACCGATTTGAGCAAGAAAACTTTGTGCACACGATAGCCTTTCTGAGTTATACAACAAATAATCGAAAAAATAATGATTTTTAATATTTTTTCATCATTTCGACGGGGGGCCAATGAAATCCGAATCGAGAAATATATTCTCTATATCCTCCTTGACCGATTTGAGCAAGAAAACTTCGTGCACACGATAGCCTTTCTGAGTTATACAACAAATAATCGAAAAAATAATGATTTTTAATATTTTTTCATCATTTTGACGGGGGGCCAATGAAATCCGAATCAGGAAATATATTCTCTATCTCCTCCTTGACAGATTTGAGCAAGGAAACTTTGTGCACACGATAGCCTTTCTGAGTTATACAACAAATAATCGAAAAAATAATGATTTTTAATATTTTTCCATCATTTCGACGGGGGGCCAATGAGTTTCGAATCGAGAAATATATTCTTCATCCCCTTTTCGATCGATTTGAGGAAACAATTTTTGTGCACACGATAGCCTTTCTGAGTTATACAACAAATATTCGAAAAAATAATGATTTTTAATATTTTTCGATCATTTCGACGGGGGGCCAATAAGTTTCGAATCGAGAAATATATTCTTCATCTCCTCTTCGACCGATTTGAGGAAAAAATTTTTGTGCACACGATAGCCTTTCTGAGTTATACAAGAAATAATCGAAAAAATAATGATTTTTAATATTTTTTCATCATTTTGACGAGGGGCCAATGAAATCAGAATCAAGAAATATATTCTCTATCTCCTCCTTGACCGATTTGAGCAAGAAAACTTTGTGCACACGATAGCCTTTCTGAGTTATACAACAAATAATCGAAAAAATAATGATTTTTAATATTTTTTCATCATTTTGACGGGGGGGCAATGAAATCCGAATCAGGAAATATTTTCTCTATCTCCTCCTTGACCGTTTTGAGCAAGAAAACTTTGTGCACACGATAGCCTTTCTGAGTTATACAACAAATAATCGAAAAAATAATGATTTTTAATATTTTTCCATCATTTCGACGGGGGGCCAATGAGTTTCGAATCAAGAAATATATTCTTCATTCCCTCTTCGATCGATTTGAGGAAACAATTTTTGTGCACACGATAGCCTTTCTGAGTTATACAACAAATAATCGAAAAAAATAAGGATTTTTAATATTTTTTCATCATTTTGACGGGGGGCCAATGGGGTTCGAATCAAGAAATATATCCTCTATCCCCTTCTTGACCGATTTGAGAAAGAAAACTTTGTGCACACGATAGCCTTTCTGAGTTATACAACAAATAATCGAAAAAATAATTATTTTTAATATTTTTTCATCATTTTGACGGGGGGCCAATGAGTTTCGAATCAAGAAATATAATCTCTATTCCATCCTTGATCGATTCGAGGAAGAAAACTTTGTGCACACGATATAGTCTTTCTGAGTTATACAACGAATAATCGAAAAATAATGATTTTTAATATTTTTTCATCATTTTGACGGGGGGCCAATGAAATTCGAATCAACAAATATATTCTCTATCTCCTCCTTGACCGATTTGAGCAAGAAAACTTTGTGCACACGATAGCCTTCCTGAGTTATACAACAAATAATCGAAAAAATAATGATTTTTAATATTCTTCCATCATCTCGACGGGGGGCCAATGAGTTTCGAATCAAAAAATATATTCTTCATCCCCTCTTCGATCGATTTGAGGAAACAATTTTTGTGCACACGATAGCCTTTCTGAGTTATACAACAAATAATCGAAAAAAATAATGATTTTTAATATTTTTTCATCATTTTGACAAGGGGCCAATGGGTTTCGAATCAAGAAATATATTCTCTATACCCTTCTTGACCGATTTGAGAAAGAAAACTTCGTGCACACGATAGCCTTTCTGAGTTATACAACAAATAATCGAAAAAATAATTATTTTTAATATTTTTTCATCATTTTGACGGGGGGCCAATGAGTTTCGAATCAAGAAATATAATCTCTATTCCATCCTTGATCGATTCGAGGAAGAAAACTTTGTGCACACGATAGCCTTTCTGAGTTATACAACGAATAATCGAAAAATAATGATTTTTAATATTTTTTCATCATTTTGACGGGGGGCCAATGAAATTCGAATCAAGAAATATATTCTCTATCTCCTCCTTGACCGATTTGAGCAAGAAAACTTTGTGCACACGATAGCCTTTCTGAGTTATACAACAAATAATCGAAAAAATAATGATTTTTAATATTCTTCCATCATCTCGACGGGGGGCCAATGAGTTTCGAATCAAAAAATATATTCTTCATCCCCTCTTCGATCGATTTGAGGAAACAATTTTTGTGCACACGATAGCCTTTCTGAGTTAGACAACAAATAATCGAAAAAAATAATGATTTTTAATATTTTTTCATCATTTTGACAAGGGGCCAATGGGTTTCGAATCAAGAAATATATTCTCTATACCCTTCTTGACCGATTTGAGAAAGAAAACTTCGTGCACACGATAGCCTTTCTGAGTTATACAACAAATAATCGAAAAAATAATTATTTTTAATATTTTTTCATCATTTTGACGGGGGGCCAATGAGTTTCGAATCAAGAAATAAAATCTCTATTCCATCCTTGATCGATTCGAGAAAGAAAACTTTGTGCACACGATAGTCTTTCTGAGTTATACAACGAATAATCGAAAAAATAATGATTTTTAATATTTTTTCATCATTTTGACGGGGGGCCAATGAGTTTCGAATCAGGAAATATAGTTCTCATCCTTTCCCTGATCACTCCGAGAAGGAAAACTCCGTGCACACTATAGAGCCTTTCTGAGTTATACAACAAATATTCGCAAAAATAATGATTTTTAATATTTTCTCATCATAATGAGTTCAGAGTCAGGCAGTATATCTCATTTTTTATATCTGATCGATATGTATTTCAATTCGATATAATATGGTTAAAAATATTACAAGAGTTCTCGTGTATACGATCGTCTATTGGATTAAAATGGCTGCTATCATTCCTTCGTGCATCTTCTTTCTTTGGGCGCACGGTACATAATCGAGCATCTCTGGCGAAGTGGCTGCCAACTGCGGCTGCTGTTTTCACACAAATTTTATACAGTGTGTCTCACTTATAACGGAAAACCCCTGTATCTCATGTATTCGTTGGGTAGGGATCCTGAAATTTGCTGGAGCGAAAGATATAGCAAAAACGCACTCTATGACCAAGTAAGGTCATCTTCAATTATATACACTAGTCGCCAACAGCCATGGAACCACACCGATTTCCGGAAAATGATATTATTACTCGAAATAGGTTGAAAATCACTTCGGATACGGAATCAGGACGCCAAATTCACTAACTATTTTGATATAGAGGGTGTTTTTAGTGGGCGGGTTATACTTTTTTGAAGACAACTTTTTTCCTCGTCTTCTTTTCGGTAGATAAATAGAAGCATCTGGGAGAACAAAAAAAAAAAACATGAAAACGGTACTCCTATAAAATGAAAAAATTGTAACGGTTTGCGAGATATTTAAGTTTTTGTAGTCACTTGATATATTATATTAGCAGATTAATTCATCGGTAACAATAATTTGGGAGGCGATGATCAATTTGTTCTTGATATGGACATTTATGACATGTTATTTTTGTTACTGCTACCTGCTACTCTTCTTGTTCAGTTTTTTTGCCTGCTGCGATTTTTAACTGAGATTAAAGAAATTGCTGGTTATTCGTTTCCGGCTCCAAGCGTTCCAAATTTTAGAAAAATGTTGGGGAATGTGCAAAGTTTGCGTGAAAATAAGTATTTTGAAATGAGAAATAGAGATGGTGTCTGGCCAAAAAGTTCGAGGCCTCCTGAAATATTATTACTGATGAATTTATCTGCACATAACATGTCACTATAGAAACTCGAATATCTTGAAAACGATTACTATTTTTGTTTTTCGATAAGAGTACCGTTTTTATGTGCTTCTATTCTATTCGATCTCCCAAATGCTTCTATTTTTTCACCAAGAAGAATAGAAGGGAAAAAGTTGTCTTCACAAAATAATAACCGACCTACTAGAATCTGATCAACATACATTCATGTAGGAAATATCAATCTGAGAGATATATCTCTCTCGATATATGTTTTGGGCTATTACTTTATTCAGCAAACTATACTTGTTTTTCAATGTACTATCACCTCCAGGAAGCTTGCTTCACAATTTTGACTCACCCTGTATGTGTATACAGGGTGTTTCAAAAAAACCTAATCCCCTTGCTAGGGTAGGTAGAACATTGCAAAATGAGTTGGGTTTGCTCAGTAAAAAAATGTCGTAACGCCATCCGTTCTCGAGATACAAGGTGTTGAAAAAATATTTTTTTCACACATTTTTTACGATTAAGTTGAAACTTCTTGCAACATTGTGATGAAATTTTGTATGGATGTGTTTTGAAAGCTGACAGATCGCATGAATACGTTTTTATATCTGACACTCATAGACGGAGCTAGTTACACGGTTCGTACCGAGTACTTTTGAACATAACTTTTTTGAGGTTATATTTTTCAGTCCAAATTCAATGTGAACTTGAACACTTCAATTTTACACTGAACAGGTGCTCTTGGTTCAACTTGATACTGTGTACCGTTTTCGGGATATTTCGATTTGAAAATGCTGAAGTGGAACACTGATGGTAGTTGAAAGTAAGTATTAGATAGACAGATATATAGATAGATAGATATATTTATTGTTCAAAAGAATACACAATTCTTATAACAAAGAGTTTGGGAAGGCCTGGCTGGTTCAGAAAGTTGAACTAATCGTAACAGTATTAGGCCTATTTATACATATATACTTAAATGGCAAGAAGAATACTAATTGATGTGATTATCGATCTACAGAAATAAAATAAAATGAAATACGTACATGACATCCGTATACATATCATGCAAACTTCAATTCGATTTCTATGAAATTATAATGGCTTGTATAACTATAGCTATTCGTTCAGAATGAATGAGCGTATCTTCAGAAAGCCTGTTATGAAACAAGTCAGTTTTCGTAGATATTTTGGGTTACCTGCATCAAGTATCCCAAGCAGATCGTCTAAGTTCACAATTTCCGGTCTAAGAAATACTCGCACACTCTGATACAAAGGACATTCAAAGAAAATATGCTCGATAGTTTCGTTTGAATTCAAATTACAAATAGTGCAGATTTCATTTGTTTTAATTATGTACGACAAACCGTTTATTGTAAAATTAATGAAATATTTATTGCAAGTTCGTATTTGACAAATTAGTCTGATGATGTGTATAGGCAACGGTAATTTCAGATAGAGAGAAAGTAAGTATTATAAAAGTCTGTTACTTATTTATTGATAACCAACACCAATGAGATTATTCTGATGTGGGAGTTATCAATCGAACAGGGAGTTATGAAAACAAAATTAAATAGATTTAACTAAAACATGTAATATCCAATCAGTGAGTGTTCCGAATGCATGATGGAACTCCCCTACATTTTGATAGAAGGTGTCGTGATTGGTTAAGCAACAATTATCCGAATCGATGGATTGGTAGAGGTGCAGAAGCTCTGATTTATTGGCCTTCACGTTCATGCGATTTCAATCCATTGGACTACACAGTTTGGTCCTATATTGAAGAAAAAGTCTATGCTACAGAGGTAAATTCACGTCAAGAGCTGCAAGAAAGAATTGAACATCACTTCGATGATTTCATAGCTGATCCTCAGCAGTTGAGAAGCTTGATGCATTCTTTGGAAAAAAGGATTGAATTTTTTGTTCGTGAAAACGGACGACATTTTGAATACTAACTCTAACTTTTTAACAAGATGATGCTTTAAGTCAGATTATTTAAAATTTTTTCTGATGTGATTTTGTTCGATCGATAACTTTAGCAATGAAATAATGTTAATGTTTTTCGTCCTCAATAAATAGATAATCGGTTTTTATAATAGTTATTCTGATACCAGAATCAAAGTTATTGCTACAGCATTTTCAAATCGGAATATTTTGAAAACGGTACACAGTATCGAGTTCTACCTAGAGCATCATTTTGGTGTAAAATTGAATGATGTTCATGTTCACATTGAATTTGAACTGAGAAATTTAACATCAAAAAAGTTATGTTCAAACGTAATCGGTACGAACCGTGTAACTAGCGCCCTCTATGAGTTTCAGATATAAAAACAATTCATATTTTTTCAACACCTTGTATCTTGAAATCGGGTGCCGTTACGACATTTTTTCACTGAGCAAACCCAACTTATTTTGCAAAGTTCTACCTACCCTATCAGGGAGTTAGGTTTCTTTGAAACACCCTTTATATGAAATTGAAGTTTCAATTTGTTTGTAAGAAGATGGACAATTCAATATTTTGTTAGAAATCTCAATTCTCTAATTTCACATTGACAGTTGTACAAAATGAATATTTGCATTTCGTGTTTCTATGACATATTCGAGAGAAAAATTGACACTTTCGTGTGCCTTATAGGCCGAA
>OU896723.1:4424820-4568833 GCA_918026855.4 Phaedon cochleariae
ACCACTGAACCCGGATTACCTACCACGTAAGTTGGTTACAATGGATTTTAGAAAAACATTTGTCTAGTCTAAGTAGAGGAAAATCGTTCAATCGGGATCGGGGTCATATTATCATTAGACTTCTTATCTCGAAGGAATGTCAATCCAATAACCACATATTCCTTGATAAGAAGTGAAACTTCATTTAGGTACCTCATGTTCAATATACTAGTCAAAATGTTGAATTTTGAGAAAAATAGAAAATTTGTGCGGAAAGTGATATTTTCCCGCACGCGACTGCCCTTGATCCGAACGACGGGAAGCGGAGTTCGTGCATGCAGTCGAGTGCAGGAAATAAACTTTCCGCATGGGTTAGGAATAATATTTTTTCTACAAGCGTGCGTGATTCACCTCGTGATTCACCCTATACCCGCACGCAATTTAGTTTGGGAAGTGTCATTTTCCCGCAGTAGTGCGGGAAAAGATTTCCCATACTAGTGCGGGAAAAACATTTATATAATATTCTCGCAAGATATGAGTGGTGGGTGACACAATATGAAAATTTCAGTTTTTTTTGTTGCAGTATTTAGTAAGTTTGTACAAAATCATCCATCAAATTGCACTATTTATTGTGAAAATGAAGAAATATTGAAGAATAATTGATTGTTTTATGAATCCCCCTATAGCCTTCAATTGATCTGATGTGGGAAACAATTATCGTCCTGTCAATCAAAACACAAATTAGTTAGTGTAATGGGCTTATATCACAAAAAAATGTTATTTCATAATTCGATAGAACTCACCCAAACTAGCTCACCACCGCAAACCGTTTCTTGCTGTGAGCTCCCTACGTTTTATAAAAAATTATTGAAATCCCCGATTTTTCGGACCTCTGAAAACGAGGCGATGATGTGACGTCAAAACCCTAATACTGAAAAAAGACTATTCCAGACAGAGATGAATGATACATGATTTCTGACAGAGTGAATTAGCGCGAGATCACAGTTGAAAGAATTAATATATCAGTTGCCTCAGTCTCCGTCGGGCGTTTGGTATTTTCTTTCAACTATGGCGAGATGAGGTTTCTACGTCATAAGAGGGTTCCTTTTTCAGAAGATACTATTATTTGTCCAAAAATAAAATATTCCAGTTCATTTTTCGATCGAATTATGACGTCAATCATTATTTATGTATAAAATGATCATTATAAATATGGTTTGAGTTAAAAGTTCTACTAGGGTGTACACGCCCATTCTCAGAGTGACAGACAGAGCGTTACTGTCATTTTCGATTCAGTAGAATTGCGATGAAAAACTTCTAGCTACAGATGCGATACAGATGAGTTATTGCCAACGAAGTCTAAAGAAAGGTCTACACGGGACTTATCGAATGGTGCAATAATAAAAAGTGAAAACACCATGCAAATAAAGAAGTATTTTTGGCTCATTACCTGGACATGCCTGAAACATAGAGGCCAAACACCATGAGCATGCTGGCTTCCGCAATAAGCTTACCTACATAATGCTTCAAACGGTACACACAATAGATATATCACTAATCATTCTCGCACTCGACTGCTTGCTCAAACTCCGCTTCGCGTCGTTCGGGTCAACGGCATTCGCATGCGGGAAAGTATCACTTTCCGCACTTGTTAGGAGAATTACTATTTTCTACAAGCGTAGAAAATTAATTGATTTGTTGGATGCAAATAGGAACAACTAACACGAGTAATATTTTCTCTATCTACTAATTATTGGTGATAGCTATTGTGTGAATGATGTACAGTTTGACGCAATGTGTAGGTTCATTGCGGAAGCCAGCATGTCCTTAAGGTGTTTGGCCTATAGGTTTCAAACTTTTCTTATAAATGTAAAAACTTCACAAAGGATAAGATTTCCACAAAATTCTCAATCACACGAGATGGTTCGCTAACATAGTAGCTTCATCAGGTGAAATACTGGTACAATGAACTAAACTAACCTTGGCTTGCCTAACTTATATATCGTACTATCCTAACCTGAAGGATTAAAATTACCTGTGGACAGGTTCGATAAACCTTCATTTTCGGAAAATAGGCACAGCATCTACATTAAAATACGATGTACCGGATTAACATGAAAGGGTTGATAGCAAATATATATTATTACCTTCTAAGAAAACAAATTCAACAGCGGTAAACTATTGAGGTCTTGTTGATCGTTAAGTAAAATGTTGTTGTTGTTTGTTGATTTCTAATGATTCAAAATTATTTGAGTTTTATTCCTTTATTCTCTACGAGTAGAATTTCGAAATTATCATCAGAACTATGGTTTTCTTCTAATATATGTTTGGCGTATTATGTTCATCAATGCGCTGATTAAACGTACGACCTGTCTGTCCGATATAGACCTTAGGACAAGATCTACAGTTGTGTTTGTATTCCCCTGATTCTTCGAATTAAGAAGTTTTGTCTTTATTATTTTTGATAATCCTTCCCAACGTGTTATTTGTTCTACAGTGTGTTACAATTTGGTCCACCACACCGTTGTACTTTCGTATTCCTAGGGCGATTTGAAAATTTTCCTTCTCACAGTATACTACTCAGAATCATCTAGTTTTCTCCAGCAAAATCGAAGGAAACGGATTAGGCATTTAAAAAAAAAATTTGATGTAGGCAATCGATTCGGACTTGTCACAAATACTATTATATTATCAATTTCCAAAAGAATATCTCATACGGGGTGTTTTTTATCAATTTTTGAATAATTGCACTTATCAAGTCACTGTGTATAATAATTCTTAGAATTTGAATGATATCAGGCATGATGGTAGTCAGGATTAGAAGATGTGGCTACAGAGTGAGATAAATAACTACTAAAATAACTGAAAATTAGGATTTTTTCATCAAGAAATGAACAGAAACCAAATGATAAATAAATGACATAAAAAATTAGACAAAGTACAAAACAGCAATTATTCCTAACAAGTTCAAATTTTTGTATTCTCGATCGAATCTCCTTCATTCTCTACACACTTTTTATGTCACGTACGAAAGACGTTATTTTCAACTCTCCTGCAAGGTTTACAAATTGAGGACAAGAAATAGGGAAGAGTTATTTGCGACGAATAAACAGTTTGCAGACAGATACCACCAGAAGAACTGAGTAGAGTTGAAAATAACGTACGAAAGGGATATGAATAGTGGGTAAAGAATGGAGATTTGATCGAGATTAAAAAAATTTAATTGCTGTTTTGTTCTTTGTCTAATTTTGATGTAATTTTTGGAGAGGTATCAGTTGATTTCTATTTATTTCTTGATGGAAAATTTTGATTTTCAGTGATTTTATCAGTTATTTGTTTCACTGTGTAGCCTAATGGTTTAATCCTAACTACCATCATGCCTGATATCATTCGAATTCTAAGAATTATTATACATGGTGACTTGAAAAGTGCAATTATTCAAAAATTGTAACGTTGATGAAAACGTATGAGATATTGTTTTGAAAATTGATATAAGAGTATATGTGACTAGTCCGAATCGATTGCCTACATCAATCACAATTTCTGTAAAGAAATGCCTAATACGTTTTCTTCAATTTTGCAGGAGTTTTTGTGATCGCAGTAGGCTAAGAAATTGCGATTCATGATTATTGTTTTACGAAAAAGTAGATAATTTTGAGTAGTATATTGTGAGGGAAAAAATCCAAATCGCCCTAGGAATATGAGAGTACAGGGATGGGGTGGACCAAATTGTAACAAACTGAATATGCTACTTTTAAGTCCTGTTTATGTAGAAATGAAGCTAATTTTTCAGTAGATGATCCGAAATAGGCTAAATCTCTATAATTTTGATTAATATTTCTGGTGATAGGATAAACTTCTTGAATAGCTTCATTATGAAGTTTTTTATAAAGAATACTGTCTATCAAATCAACGTTGTATCCGTTGTTGACTGCAATCTGTTTTATGATATTGAGTCCTTTTTTGAGATTATTGGGTTCAATTCCTTCCACTCAGCGATTGGATGAAATTTTTATTCGTCCACAAAAAAATTCGGAGTTCTATACTCAGCTGAATGAAAAGAGCCTCAATTTAACGCAGCCCAGCTCCCTATCCGTCAACTCAAATCCGAATCCTATCCATCGCCAAACTATTGACAGAGACGATGATTGCTACCTCCGACCCCTGAATAATCCGGACAATATTGCCCCAAGATGTCTTCAGCCACCAGATATTTCAATACACATGATCTATTTTTCAATGCCGGGAAAACACAGGTGATTCGTTTCCATCATTGTCGATCTAAATGAAAACCTAGTAGGCGACCTAGTACGCGAGGAGGTACAATATTGTCTGTTCTTTGAATCAAAATCTGTCTGCCTGTCAAGTGGCGCTGGCATCCTGAAAATGGAAAAAGCTCATTTGTTTCTGTCAAAATAGACCATATTAGGTTGATATTCTCTTCTTCTATTTTTCTCCAATATGTACTCAACCACAGACGTGCTTTCCATCATTGACGTGATATTTGATAGGAAGACGATGGAGAAGATTCATGTAATCATAAAATTATTTTCTGACAGTTGTCATTAACTTATAACTCCGTCTTTGTAGATGTGTTGAACTTTGATTTCCTTTCTTGGAAATTACAATTATACCTATACCTAATCATTTCTTCTAGTATTGGTTTTCTATCAGAGTTTGTTGATTGGTTTGTGAGTGCGATTGTGTTATTTTGCAATGTCATCTGAAAACTGCGCACTCCAGGAAGTGAAGGTGTAATTGAATTATCAAGACATGGTTTCCCCAATCCCCACTGTTGTGAATTTGAGCCTCAAATCCTGAGGCGTCAATGGGTTCACGCCATATTCATTGGATATCAAGGTGAACTTTTTTTCTCGAATCACATAATATTTGGAACTTAATGATATTTATATTTCAGGAATGTGAGTTTTTGAAGTAAGCGAACATGATACTATATGTTTCCAACATTTTAAGGGAACTGTTTCTTGCCAATGAAGAATAGGAAACGGATTTGGAAAGAGAGTACGGTCCCAAGTTTGTTCAAGGTAGAAATATATAAATAAAATGGTATTTAACAAATTTGTACCTATACTAACTAACTAATTATTAGTTTCGGTATGAAATTCACCAAGAACTTGACTTTGGTTCCTCTAAAAGTTGTTCCATAGTCAAAAGTCATTAAATTCATTTCAGAATGGTACAGGACATTGAAACTAGGGACAATATTTTTATATTTTCAGACTCGGCAATGTTGTTTGGAATATGATGCTGAAGAGGAATTCCTGCCTTAAGGAACAGGACCTGACGATGAAGAAGCATCTGAGGAGGAAACGGGCATTTGAACAGATATTATAGAATGATAATAAATAATAATAAAGTTCATTCAAAATGTTGACTTAAATATAAATTAAAAAGATACATATTGGTATTGAATATTCCTGTGGTTTAATTTGTGCCAATAATAGACACATCTTCTCATATTTAGTGAAGTTCGTATCTTCAATAAGATGATTTAATAAAAAATAATCATTGTTTTACTTCAAAAATACTTCACCTATATACAATATTTGTACAATATATATAGTGTTTTCAAACTTATCTGCCAATACATCTGTACAACAATAAACAGGGTATCAGAAGAGAGCAAACTATATAGTAGAATAAAAATTGAAATAATTCTTCAAAATTATGTACAATTTATTAAAAAAATTAAATTGTATTGCCATTAATATTAAATATCTTGGAATTTATATTGATCAACATTTAAAGTGGAATCATCACGTTTCAGAACTTACTAAGAAGCTCAGAAGTACTCTTCCAAAATTCAGATTTTTACGAAATATTGTTAATAGAAATTTAATCATAATGTTATATCATGTACTTTTTCAATCTATTCTGTCATATGGAATCATTGGATGGGGTGGTATGTATGAGACTCATCCCAAACCATTATTAAGTATTCAAAAATATGTTTTGAAAATAATTTTTCGCAAACCTTTGGATTATCCATCATTCTCATTATTTGTAGATAATCATATACTGAATGTCAAACAATTATTTTATAAAGCATCATTGAATTTCTTGAAAAAAAACACTGCATTTAGTAATAAAATTAGTCACAATTATTGTACAAGAAATGATAATGTTCAACTTGAAAAACATAATCTCAAAATCATGCAAAACCATAGTAGTTTTATTGGGTCAAAAATTTTTAACAGAGTTCCATCAAAATTGAGACGTTTGAATATTGTAACATTCAAAAAAAAAATTAAAATTTGGTTTTTGGATAATGCAAAAGAAATTGATAATCTCTTCAAATAATTTTTTTTTTCTGTTTGTGTGCTTTGTATATATTGAATTTATAATCAATATTTAATCTAAATATTTTTAAGAACTTGAAAATTTTTTAAAAAAATTTAAAATAATTATCTAATTCACACACAGGTCAATAACCTATGTGAAGTAGATAAAATTAAGAATTTTTATAATATTAGAATATGTATGTCTTTGTAAATGTATTCATATGAGAATAAATAAATAAATAAATAAATAAATTCATACAATATATACAAGTTATATTCCAATAAAATATTCTAAATATCCCAGCATCTTGACAAAGAACCCTGAACAATAGAATACCATATATCTGAGGATGATTCCTATACAATCTTGAAATCACTTTACTCTAGTGAAATTCTGAGTGGCTCACTACGAAAATGGTCCTGAGTGTGCTGGAGTGGAATATCACAGGTTCCTCATCATCTAGTTGATCGCTTGAAAAATGGATAAATTGAATATACATTGGGGTGTGTATAATTTGTAGCCTAGAATGAAATGCCTGGCTATTTCCAGCAAACAAATCGTTGTTCTTACTGCTTATCTGGATTCAGCTCATCGAACTACAGGATGAAAAGTTTCTGATTTTATTCACTGCCCCATTTTCTTGTGTGTTTTTTCATAAAATCTTGTGAACTGGATATTTTTGCAGCTCGACTTTCAAGGAGGTACCTATCTTTAAAAAATATAATGATATTTTGTGTTTGGAGCAGAATATCCATGAGACATTGATGAAATAACCAGATTGAGTCTAACCTTATAGTGCTTCTATACAGGGTGTAACTGAATAAGTGTAAAACATTTGAGGGGCTGATTCCTCATCGAAAAAAAGATGTGATCTTTCATATAAAGCAACTTCATTGGGGCATCCCATGTTAAGATACAGCCCCTTGAAGGGGGTACATAAAATTTGTTCAAAAATTTTTTTCGCAAGCACTAAAAAAGTTACAGTATTGAAATTAACCTGACATTTTCTACTACGAATAAGACACTTAGCCAGTAATTTATTTGGTTCACCGCATGGTTGTGAGGGGTGGAAAACGCAACACCTAAATTTTATTTCCAATGTAACTTTTCGTCTTATTAATTGTTTACCATTTAAAAATTTATTTCCGATAACCTGTTTCATTCTAAATGAAAAATGTCCCTTGAATTTTTTGCCCAAAATAAACCAGTTGGCAGCAAAAAAATATGTTACGATCAACTACAGAGATACATCGACATAAATGCGAACTGGATTTATTGTCATTTTGTAGTTACTACCTGCGTTAAATAATTAAAGGGATTAAACCATGGGGTGAACCAAATGAATTACTGGCTAAGTGTCTTTTTGGTAGCAGAAAATGTCAGGTCAATTTGAATTCTATAACTTTTTTAGTGCTTGTGAAAAAATTGTTAAACAATTTTTATGTACCCCCTTCAAGGGGCTTTATCTTGACATGGGATGCTCCAACGAAGTTTCTTTATATGGAAGATTTTATCTCTTTTTCGATGAGGAATCACCCCCTTAAATGTTTTACACTCATTTAGTTACACCCTGTATATTTATTTCAGATGGTAAATTTTCCATTCTGTTCTGGAACATCATCATCCTTCTGGTACATTCCTTCTGAACATTACTCACATAATGATTTCTAATGTGATACTTCCACATCACTCATAGTTTTCCGTTTTTCAACTGAAAAGCTATTAATGTAAGTACTCTTATTCGCTGTAGGTAGGTACCTGAAATTTTCAAGTATATAGTGATTTCGATGTGTACATGGTTTACATCACTAAAGACATGTTTTCACTGCAAATAATGGAATTTCACGAATTATAGAGTAACTTATCAAAAATATAGAAGGAAAAAAGCAGCCCCTACCTTTCTGCTTGGCTTGCATGTCGAAAAAGTGTAATAGCACTATTGAGTTTCCGAAGTTTCCACAGTTCCAACTTAAATTCAAGTTGCATCATGAATCATACTAATACAGCATTTCCTAAACATCTTCCTGCTTCCATTCAAGTATAGGTAGATGGTTTTCATACTTGATAATATCCTTCGTGATAATGTTTCATTTTCGGGATTCCACATGACAGATTTTTATTTACAAACTTGACAGGACCATGAAAAATGTTACGGTTAGGTCTGACAAATGAATAACTTAGTTTACTTGGTTCACATTGATGTCTCTGTACTACTGAACGCCTTCATTTATTTTTTCAAAGAACAGACAATATTATGCTCTCGCCTACTAACTACCTAACTAGGTTTCCATTTAGATCGACAATGGTTTCCATAATTATCAAAATAAAGTTGATGCACTCCAACTAAATGTTAATGATAGCATTGTAAGCACCTGCTGCAAAGTGAAATTTCTGGGAATTTATATGGACGAGTTTTTGAATTTGAACACACATTGTGAACAGTTAGTCTCTAAGCTGAGCTCAATAATTTATATATTCAAAAACTTGAACACTGTTTTAGATTCGAATCAATTGATACGCATATATTATGCCCAAGTAGAAGCTAGGTTACGTTACGGTGTTTGTTTGTGGGGCAACTCATCAATGGGCAACAATGTTTTTATTAAACAAAAAGCCATTATAAGGTGCATATTTAAAACTCCTAAACGCAGCTCATGCAGGCCACTATTTCATGATCATGAAATTTTAACTCTTATCGGCCTATTCATTTATGAATTGTCAATATACATATATATCAACAGAAACGACTTCACACTCAACAGTGATATCCATAAAATTAATACTCGTCAAAAACATTTCATTCACACAAAAATGGCTAAGTATAAAATCTCTCCAAATCTCATTGGGCCAAAAATATTCAATCGTCTACCAGAAGAAATAAAATCCAAAAATGACCTTAAAACATTCAAAAGGAGTCTCAAGTCCTTTCTGCTTGATAAATGTTTTTATACACTTGACGAGTTTTTATATGATCAAAAGTAAATTCACAGAACTAACTGTATCTCACTCCTTATAGTTTCTTTGGTATAGTTTTTATCTTTCATTGTGTCTTATATGTTTGTTTTTCGTCCCCTAGCATTAAGTTTTTCTTGACAATTCCTATACAAATCTGTAATTTGTCATTTGAAGGAAATAAACTGATCTATCTATCTATCTAAGATCGCAGTTGCCACCACCTGTTCTGAATTCAGGCCTAATCGGTTTGAAAAATATCGGGAACACTTGTTTCATGAACAGCGTCGTTCAATGCCTGTCTCAAACTGAGTGGCTGTTGGAATATTTGAGGAAGAATGCTTACTTCAATGATCTGAACAAGAGGTCATCAAGCAAGAAGGAGACTCTGATAAAAGCATTTGCAGACGTTATAGAGTAGCTTTGGTCGAACGATCCGAGTCGTATGTTTGGACGATCTGAAACTTCGGATTCAAAGGTTCGCACCTCAATTCAGAGGCTCCTCGCAACAGGATGCACAAGAAGTTATTTGTTACTTGCTGGAGGGCTGCACGAGGATGTCAACATGCTCGTAGATGAACCGAACCCGAACCCAAAGCCAGTACTCATGGAAATGAACAAATCATTTAGTGTTAATGTCGAAGCAATGGATTCGTGGTCGAGATTCTTGATAATGAATAAATCTAAGTTCGTCGATAATTTTGTCGGGCAGTTGAAGTCTACTTTGAGATGCACCTTCTGTGGCAATTGTTCGGAGACATACGATCCATTTTGAGAGTAGTCTTTACCGATACCACAGCGATCAGGCCAACTCATCCACAAGTTCCCAAAAATTTTAGTTATACATCTGAAACGTTTCTCGCAGACTGTAGAGTTCAGTGAGAAACTAAACACATTTGTCGACTTCCCCTTGATCGGCTTGGACATGAGCTCCTATGCAGCTGAAGATATCGTACCATGTCCTTACAATCTGTACGCTATCTCGAACCACAGCGGTACCACCTACAGCGGACACTACACAGCCAACTGCAAACATCTATATAGGAAATATTGGCACGAGTACAATGATTCTCTGGTTTCTCCGATTTCGTCGAATTCTCTCGTCAGTGGGGATGCTTATATTTTTTTTACCAACAAGAGGCTCACCCCAAATACGAAAAACGTGATGGTGACTCTGTGAAGAGCTACTGCTCCGTAGCTGATCCAGATAGCACTCTTCGTACTGTCCACTATTCCACTGATAACCACTACATGTTCAACACAGTCGTGGAGAAGCATGAAACTCCAGTTTACCTAGCTCCAGCTGCACACTCTGCCCCAGTAGAGAATGTATACTCTGTCCCAGTACTGAAAGTATACTCTGCCCCAGTACAGAAGGTATATTCTGCCCCACTTGCTTGCTCCAGTACGTGCAGCCCAGTATGTGCACGCTGCCCCAGCCGTGCCTTCTGTTCCAGCTCGCTTGTGGAGTGAATGAAGTGGAAATCCATTATTT
Organism: Phaedon cochleariae; assembly: GCA_918026855.4. Taxonomy (NCBI): domain Eukaryota; kingdom Metazoa; phylum Arthropoda; class Insecta; order Coleoptera; family Chrysomelidae; genus Phaedon; species Phaedon cochleariae. Next base: position 4,435,550 of record OU896723.1, read on the forward strand.
ATTTATTATGTTATGTTTATATGTTTATTCAATTTGGAATATATTCATTTAGATTTATACAATTCTATAGGGGAATTCTTACAGCAATCAATAAATAGTGCAATTTGATGAATGATTCGAAAAAAAAACTTAATACTGCAACAAACAAACTTAAACTTTCATATTCCATCACCAACCACTTATATTTTGCGATAATATCATATCATTGTTTTTTTTCCGCACTAGTGTGGGAAACATTTTCCCGAGCCAACAGCTCGAAACCGGTATGCAGGTAGTCACGCGTTCCTGAACGACTTAGGCGCAGCTAGGCGTTTAGGAAGGAAACAAATGCGATTTTATTCGTCTATACGAATTATTGTATAGATTTCGGAAGGATTTAATCCAATGTTCTGCGTGGCATATAGCCAAGAAAATAGTTGTTTTTCTCTCGTTGACTACCATTTTCATTCATATTATGAACTATTGTGGTAATGACTGAGTTTCTCTCTTTTGTGAATGAGATGACTCTTTGGCCTCATGGGAACTTTTAATAATAGTATGTATTACTTGCGTTTTAGGTGAGTTGACTCATGTTCTGAATCTTTCCAAACCAAAAGTGATATTTTGCTCCAGCAAAACAATCGACAAAATGTTGAATATTCTACCGCAACATCCTCACATACAAAAATTAGTTTTATTCGGAAACGAACAAGTCCGTTCCGAAAATGTCGTCAGATACCAAGACATTGTAAATGGCGCCGATTCAGAGGAAGTCGACGAGGAATACAGCGTGACGTCATTGGACCCGAAAGAAGCCGTCGCCACCATTTTGTGTTCCTCGGGAACCACCGGCATGCCTAAAGGTGTGATGTGTACGCACGATAGTATGACAGCTTACATTGACATTTCCAGGTGGGTAAGATAGAGGCTAAATTCCGAATTCACCTGACAGCATACTGAATCTGCTGATTTTTCATTCCGAAAAAATTCACTGAACGTGACAGATACTTGTTAGCAGACTAAGGTATTTTTTCGCGAGTTCCCGTTGATCAGCCACCGGTAATAGAGCGGTTATACCCCCATAAAAAAATAAACCGAAGGCCGTTCATCCTTTGATTTCTCACGAAAATGAACCGGTTAACCGTTCAGATTTCTGTCAGCTGGGGTTTTTGTTTTCGATCATAATATATGATCATAATAAATGGACAGTTGCATTTTGGTTGCATGATCGTTGGCTCCGGCCGCTCCGGTGGCTCAACAAATAGCATCTCATCAATGATTGATGATTTTTTTGATTCAACTTCGATTGTACTTGTCTCATCCCATTCAACTTTTCAAAGTACAATTATAGAGCCACGATTTTCAGAAAGTTATTTTCATCCTAGAGTGAATCATGGACTGGATAAATAAATATAATGAAGTAGTATTTTTTCAGCTATGTCGAATGAAAAGAACAACTTTTTGAACGTTATTGACTGTTATGTTACAGAATGACCAACACTGTTTGGTAAAAAAAAGTATAGGGGTGAAAATTTTCCATTTGCTCCTGAAAAAAATTCATTAATATTTTTGTGGTATATCGCTCATAATGATCCCCTCTATCTATTGGTGTTCTTGTTGGTGTTCTTCCATTTCTTGATTTAAAAAGTGAGTAGTAGGTATCTCAAACATAGTTTGAATAATTATAAATATGTTTACTTTTAATAATCAAATAATACTTCAAAAATAATGATACAATGTCACTTGTCAATTACTATAACCGCCAGTAACCATGTTCACAGATGCGGGAACTAGAACAGTTCCCGTTTTATAAATTGTGACGTCACTGATGACGTAATTATCATACTACCATTATGACGCGAAAATGCAACGGGAACTGAATATCAGTTCCCGGCAAATCAACGGGATCTCGCGAAAAAATACCTATACTAAACTGGTCAACATTGATAACGTCGTGGTCCGAAATATAGCCTGAATTCAAAGAATTTACGAATTTATTTACCAATTTGAAATCGGTTTTCACCGATGATCAGCCTAATCTCTTGTTGTGGCAATATGAAACTTCTGTAATTTCAGACAACATTGCTACAGGGTGATAATTGAATGGGTGTAAAATTGCATCGTGGTCGTCACCTTACCGTTTGAACAGATACTATTTTTATTTTTTTCACCACCTGTATCCTCTTGATTGATGCTTTCTCTCGAAACGTTTTCGGAATTTCCAAATTCAGAGCTTTGATAATCGTGTTATGATATATGTTATTTATAATTTATCTCAACGAAAATGCATCATTTTGATTAAAAATGCGTACCTTCATTATACGACCTTCGATCCGAGAAATTACAAAACCATTTCGAGGTCAGACACCAGACATCCTTATTTATGTTTCATCTACTGAAGACTACGTTATCCTTCATTCCATCAACCAGTATTTCTCGTATCACTTTGTATAGACTTCTACAGAATTTTCTGTGTTCGAACACAATCACATATCCGACGACTATACATACAACGTTGATTCTTCGAAGAAGAATTCCAACTTCCAATTTCATTCAATTAATCGTCGAAAAAATGCATCATTTTGAATGAATATTCCTAACACGATTATCAAAGCTCTGAATTTGAAAATTCCGAAAACAATCCGAGAGAAAGCATCGATCAAGAGGATACAGGTGAGAAAAAAAAATGATCTGTTCAAACGGTAAGGTGCAATTTTACACTCATTCAATTATCACCCTGTAACAATGTTATCTAAAATCACAGAAATTGCATATTGCCACAACGAACTGTCAAGAGAATAGGCTAATCATCCGTGGAAACCGATTTCAAATTGGTAAGGAAATTAGAATAGAATAGAAAAACATTTATTGTGTAAATATCTTACATCATATAAATATAATATAAATATACTACACAAAAGGTGGCATTCGTTTAAACATTCTACCATACCACCACACGTTATGAGTAAAAAGCTCAAAATAATGAAATCTAGATGGTTAACATTCATAAAAACACTAACGAAAACAACAATGTCTTGAATATAAAAAAAAAAAAAAATCAAATAGAGTTAATTAGTTAATTAATATATACTTTTGACTAAGTTTTTATCACATTCTATGTCTGAATACTTAAAAGGTAGTCTCTCCATATTCTTCTAAAGCTAGCTACAGATCTGTTCTGAGTTCTAAGATAGTATTCTGGATTATTTGAAAATTCTATTGATACATAGGCAAAACAGTATTCCAATTTGGTGGTATTGTGCTGTGAGATGTTATATCTTATAATGTTCCTAAGGTTATGCTGGTTATGTAGTTCATGACGTGGAGTTAGAAAATCTGCTAAATATGCTGGTTTATTATCATCTATGATTTTATTTAAAAATACTCCAAATAGTAGTTGATAACGATATTCAATTTTCAGGATGTTGTTGCTGTTATATACAGGGGTTATAGGATCATATTTGTAAATGTTGTGTACATATCGGATACAGGCATTTTGTAAAAGTTGTAATTCGTTTTTATATTCTTTTGTTAAAAACTTATAATAAATTGTGATACAGAAATCTATTTGTAGAAATAATAGACTTTCGATTAATTTCAATTTGATTCGTTTATCCAATATGAATTTAAATTTGTGAATTGACTTCAGCTTCATATACATTAGTGATATTTTTTTGTTCACATGAGGTTCAAAATTAAAATTGGAATCAAATATCAGTCCTAGTTTTCTAGCACTTTCCTTATAGGGTATTTCATTGTTCTTGATATGTAAAGTAGTGAAGTTGTGCTGAAAGAATTTATGCCTGATTGTACTTGAGCCAATAATTAGGAAACAGCTTTTTGTTGGGTTCAGTCTCAGTCCATGATCATTTGACCAGTCAACTATTCTGTCGAGATCTCCATTTATTAGGTATAATGTTTCACTAGCCTCTACTGGATCGAAAGTTATTCTACTTTGAATTCAGACTATATGTTGGACCACGACGTTATCGATGTTGACCTGTTTGTATGCACATTCGAATTGAAGTCACGGATTTGTGTTCTTGCCTATTGTCGAATGGTTGAAAATATTTTTCAATAAATAATTAGTAGAAAAATAAAAATAAATGAATAAATAAAATATGTTGGACAAGCTCTTGTTACGTGGTCTTCGCCTTTCCTCTTTCTTGTGGTAAGAATGAAATATTTTTTGCAGGAATATAATGGGCGATATAGTGGATAATGACGATCCTAGTGACGCAATGATGGGACTTATACCTTTTTTCCACTCGTTCGGTTTCATGTTGATGTTCTTGAATCTTTTGAGAGGTAAAACGATGGTGGTCCTCGGTAAATTCAAGCCGAAGATATTTCTCGATGCCGTAGTAAATTATAAGGTAATTACTTCGTACAGGATGGAATAGAAATTAGATAGAATAAAGTCCGGATGATGACGAAGTCATTGGCCATGTCGTCATTCAGTTGTTTTTCATTTTTGACTTTTATGTTAGACATTTGGATCGGAGATATGGTTGATCGGAACGCATATTTTCACTTAGAAGTCTCTCTGGTTTCAACGGATATCGAGCTAGGTTGAGAATTTTGAATGGAACCCTGTTGATATGTTTACGTCATTCGATAAAGTGAGAAAATAGTTACTTATGCAACAAGTGCAAAAACGGCCTCGTCGGACAATTTCACGTCGAGTGCAATAAACAATTTTTGCACGAGTTGCATACAACATCGTTTCTACGTTCATGCAAAAAGCAAAAAATGATTTATTGAGGTGCGGCACTAGGTGTTGGAAAATGAAAAACACAACTTAAATACTTTATTATTAATATCGATTTGCATTGAAACAGGAACTAATACGTTACGAACAATTTAACACAAACTTCATCTTTACCCCCAATGTTGAAAGTGAATGAATAATTGGTGCAATTTTCAATATGAATATATGACGTTTCTATAACCACAGTTGCAATACAAAAAATGTTTGTCATGATGACAGCACGTTGAAGTAGAATGACAGATGAGTGCAATAAAAACTTTATTGCACTAAGCGCAATAAAGAACTTCTTTTTCCACTAAATATAGTTCAATAAAGTTCTGCTTTTTGCATGAATGTAGAAAAAAACCTTTTTAATACCATAACTCAAAAGATTTAACCGAAATAACTTAGATAACTGTTTCTGTTTCTTGTCTGAGTTTTATTATTTATTATATTCAAAAATTCACCCTGTAACAGTTTCTCTGTTATGTTATTATGTTTTTTTTTAATATGGATTGAAGTTTCATTTGCGAAATGAATGCAATCCAATGATCCAAAACATCGACATAATTAAAATAATTGTGCAGCTCCATGTTTAACCGTGTTTAATTTGAAATATCTCGAAAAATGATGATTTTATCGCTATGAAGGAAGTACAATATTCGCGTGGAAAGAATGGAAAAATTGTGACAAAATGGCGATTTCGCCAGTGGTGTAAAATTTGGAAAAGTCCACTTCCACTTCCCGCCAATGACACGTCAATCAGTTTGAAAGTAATAGGCACAAATAATTTTTAAATTTTCAAATAAAACACCCTGTAAATCAGACAGGAAACACATTTCATCATATTTTGAGCTCAACTTTAACTTCATATTGGTAAGGAATTCTCAAATCCATGAACATCATACTAGCATATACTAGAAAATATGACTTGTTTCATCTTGATGCTGCTATTTCTACACTTGGCCAAAAAAAGTTTACTCACGGAGCTATCTCAAAATTTAATAAATTACCTGATGATATCAAAAATTGCACAAATATCACCCAATTCGAAATAAAGTCAAGAAACATATCCTCTTGCAAAGTGAGAATCAAACTTGAGTGAATGATTTCTTATTAACTAATTTAATTCATCGTGTCATGATGTACTTTTTCTACAAACGTCAAAAAATGACAAGGTTCGCGCATTGATAACAAATTGCAAAGTGACACTTTTTTTTCCAGTTTCCTACGTTACCATGATACCTTGCACAAAACAATGCGCGAAGTAAAACAGTGCGCGAAGTACCTAATTCGCGCACTGTTATGTAAAGTATATGAGATATTTATATTTCAACTTTATGGTCCTCGAAAAGGAATATTCTCAGATAAATTATGAACATACAAAAATGGATATATATTTATATAAAGCAATACATTGAGAATTCGCATTCTCTATGTGATGAGAATATTTACTCTTTTTCAGTTAATTCAATAGAAAACAACTACTTTCCTGGCTATATGCCACGACGAACATTGAATTATATCTATTGAACACACACGATAAGATTTTGAAAATAAAATATATAAAAAAAAAAAATTCTGAAATTGAGAATTTGCATTCTCCTTCAGACAAAAAATATGAATATACACACATCATTCTGAATATTCAACAGAAAACAACTACTTTCCTGGCTATTTGCCACGTCGAACATTGAATTGTATCTGATGAACATTCAAAAGGGGAACATGAAAAATAAAGAATAAAATCCTCCGAAATTGAGAATTGACATTCTTCTTCAAATCGGCATATAGCCAGGAAAGTAGTTGTTTTCTATTGAATTAACTGAAAAAGAGTAAATATTCTCATCACATAGAGAATGCGAATTCTCAATGTATTGCTTAATATAAATATATATCCATTTTTGTATGTTCATAATTTATCTGAGAATATTCCTTTTCAACACTTTCATACCCAATCAGGGGGTTCAAACTTGAACGATGGAAACTTGTGATTTTTATAGACCTCTAATCGCAGATTCGTGATAGAGTCTCAATTCAGAATTCATTTCCACGCCCTGTATGATGAATGTCAATTTATCATACACCCAAAAGCATTTATGGTCCTCAATCGAGCAAACATCAACGAAATCATTTATTTCTGAATGTTGAACAATAACTTTGTTTTATCTCTTGGTGCGCACGCAAGGAAATTCCTATTATGTTCGTGGAACACTGTGCGTATCTAGGGAGGGTAGGGGATGCCTTTTGTTCAACACTATTTTTTATATCAAGCTAAGCATATTTTTACTTTAGAACTATATTTTTAGACATTTGTAGAAAAAATGTTGTTTGCAACTCGAGCGCGAAATACTTTGGTCATCTCGACTATTTTTTTAATTCGGCTGCGCCTCGTTAAAAAAATCAGATCTCGATCACCAAAGAAGCATTTCGCGCTCTAGATACAAAAATAACTATTTTCTACAAACGTCAAAAAATGACAAGGTTCGCGCATTGATAACAAATTGCGAAGTGACACTTTTTTTCAGTTTCCTACGTTACCATGATACCTTGCACAAAACAATGCGCGAAGTAAAACAGTGTGCGAAGTACCTACTTCGCGCATTGTTATTTAAAATATATGAGATATTTATATTTCAACTTTATGGTCCTCAATCGAGCAAACATCAACGAAATCATTTATTTCATCTTTTGGAGCGCAACGAAAGGAAATTCCTATTATGTTCGTGGAACATCAGGCGTACCTAGGGATGATAGGGGGAGGCCTTTTAAGCCAGTTCAACACTATTTTTTATATCAAGCTAGGCATATTTTTACCTTACAACTATATTTTTTGACGTTTGTAGAAAAAAATGATGTTTGCAACTCGAGTGCAAAATACTTTGCTCATCTCGACTATTTTTTTAACCCGGCTACGCCTCGTTAAAAAAATCAGATCTCGATCACCAAAGTAGCATTTCGCGCTCTAGATACAAAAATAACTATTCATGAGCTTTTCGTTTTATTTTTATTATTTTTGAATATGTTGTTTATTTCAATAACTTGGATTTAATTACGCATGAATAATCTCATACCAGATATTAATCTGTCTGATTATTCATGTTATTTCATTGTAAATCTGAATAAAATATATTCATATTTCTATGAGATGCACTGTAATGTTTATAGCAAAGAATGAAATAAATATTTTTATCATTATTATTATTAGAGTTGAAATATCTTTAATTAGTGATGAAACACCCTGTATATTCCAGGTTGCTAGGTTGATAGTTCCTCCCCCCGTTTTATTATTTTTGCTAAAAAGTCCCATGGTGAAAAACTATGATTTGTCCTGTATCAAAGAGATGCGAAGCGGAGCAGCTCCGATGGGCAAAGATATGGAAAAAGAACTAAAAAGCAGGTAAGAAAATCAGTATTCACTGAGAATTCTTGAGGAGAAAGAATTGCTCGAATGACAGCTTGTATTATTTTCTAAAATTATTTACGGGTCTAGAACAATAGACTACTGAACTGTTTTTGGATTTTTCACATTCAACAATGAACCTTTCCAGTCATTTCTAGAAAAAATATATCTCGAAAAATATGGCTCTAGAATGAATTGAAAAAATTTTTTGAATTTTTTTTTGGTATCAATTTATCGTACAAAAAATTATTGAACGATCAGACATGGCTGTGAAACGTGTGACGTCAGTGCACGAACAATTTGGATTGGTAAAGCCCGCACCTTCTCGCGGGTGCCTAGAAAAATAATAAAATGCACAATGGACTTGACAATGATGCCAATTTGGACAGAAAACTATGATTAGTCAGATATTCATTCCTCGAGTTTTTCATTTCAGCAAATGATCCAGACGCTGTTAGATAACTCAATAATATACCTACCTACCCGAAAGTACGAGATAGTGAAAATTGCATTGCAAAATTAGTTAAATAGTTGATGTTTGTTGGTGGATTATTGAAAATCGTAAATGAAATTTCATTTCATTTCATTTGTATTGAATTAAAGTGCAGACCCAGCGAGCACAAAAACATCTCAGATATGTTAAAAGTACGAGATTTCGAGACATTGAACCTCCACTGCGATGTTCTGTTTACACATGAATAGAACTATTATAGAACAGCCAATGTCCGCCGCAGGCGGCAATTATCGAGATGTCCTTGATATGTCACAAAACTACCTTCTCCCTAGTTCCTTTCAAAGCCTTTTCATGGACACAACAAAACATTTTCAACGCGTCTTGCGCACATTAAATCGCTGTAAAAAACATTTTCGAGGTACTTTTCTGAAGCCTTTTGTCAAAATGAACTTTTGCATTAGGATTCCATTTCCCTTGAATGAAAAAATGCATTAAAAATAGATTGAACATAATAATATTTTCTTAATCGGTTTCTGAGTAGTGCTTACTACACACAGACATATAATTGGAAATAGGTTTCCCAATTTTTGAAATGTTCTCCACAATGCATAATTTTGCAACTGCGGAGAAGCTGTGTATTGATAAATTCGTACTTTTATATATTGATTACACTGAGGCACCGAACGACATCTTGCATCTGATGGTCATTATTACAAACTAAATAAGTCTTCTAACACAATAAACTTCACCAAATTCCTTTCTGTTCGTTAGCAGCGTGATGTAAGCGTGACACGCTGCAAACGCGAATGCCAATTGCGAACAAGAAGAACAAAATCGAAAACAGATCAGAATTCATCGTATTGTGACGTAAGCATGAGACGTTGTGGTGGGGCAAACAAAGAAAGGGCACAAAAGAACAAAAACAATACTTTCAATATCCTTCTAAAACCTCTTTGGGAAGTGCATATTACGCCTCAAAAAAACATCCTCATGCCTACATTTCTAAAACATCCCAAAACATCCCAGGGATACCTCTCAGTAGGCAAACAAAGAAATGCCACAGAAGAACAAAAACAATACTTCAATATCCTTCGAAGACCTCTTTGGTCAGTGCATATTACGTCTCAAAATAACATCTTCATGCAAACATTTTCAAAACATCCCAAAACATCCCAGGGATGTTTGTGCTCGCTGGGGATATTCATTTCATTCAGGTTCAGATCCTTTCCAATAAAGTATTTTCAAGTTTAGGTACTCACCTATATGTATATACGTATCTACCTATACCTACCTATCATAGGAAAAGGTACAAAATTTGAATCAATCAATAATAAATTGCTCACCTGGTTCAATTTTCTATTGATTTCAGTAGAAACATCACTGCATTCTTGTTAATAATATTGAGAAATGAGAACTGTGAAGGTTTGCGAAGAATGGGGTATTTTCACTTGGCAACATTGTGTTAGCGCGAGTTGCTTCAACTTTTTCTCTTGTAAACATAGTTGCCACATCAGCAATTTAATTCTCCAGGAATGACTACTTGATATATAGTAACACTGCGTAATTTGTTAATTATAATAATTACTCAACTAAATCAACTAAATCATAACATCACTCAAACCCAACAGAAGAATAAAGGTTTCTCGCAATAATTTAGTTGAACCTGCGATAACTACATCATTGCTCATGTTGAGAAAATATATAATCTTACTTACCGTCGAAATACTTATTTGGGGTTTGAATGGTGAACTTTTTCACAATCCACGCACTGGCGAACCATAATAAACTTTAATAATCTTCGTCACATAGTTTTATATCAAGAAATACTGAAAATTGAAATTCCAAAAGCCCTAAAATGGTAACAAACACAGCACAACAACACTGTAACGTCGGATTTTGATGTACGTGAATGATTTTCAAAAAAAAAATATGCGTTACTCGTAGTTAACACGCCAATGCAGCCTTATTTCCATTCAAATTCAAAAAATGGGAATTATAAAAATGATGATGATGATGATTTGTTGCAGGTTCAGAGTGAAACACGTTTCCCAAGGTTACGGCATGACCGAAACGACATTAGGAGTGCTCGTTTCACCTCACGGTAAAAGTAAAATCGGATCGTGCGGTAAAATTGTTCCCGGAATGATGGCAAAGGTAAATATTGAACTACACAATGGTTATCTATACTAATATTATGAAGAGGAGAGATTTGATTGTTTGTTTGTTTGAATTCAATATGCTCCGTATTCGAGCTCATACAATTTAAGAACCGTATTATGACCCCTAAAGAAGTTCTGAAAAAATATCAGGAGGTGAGGGTGGTTTCAACCCTTCTACAATTTCTTTTAGGTTTCTTCGATTACCAAAAGGAAAGTGATCCTCTGAAATACACTATTGCCAAATTCCATCAATTTCGTTTCACTTATTTCCGAACAGCGTACAAAAATGTGTTTTTTTCATGTGAACTTTGAACCCTTTTCACGGACAAACGGTACATTTTGGCACAAGAATAAATTGGGTCCAATCAACTTATTTTGACCTCGTCTACACGGGGTAGCTCTGTGTCCCAGCAATTTTGGGACAACCTGTATAAAATATATCTTTGAAGAATATCGATCTTCTGGCAATGATTCCGCAGAGTTATCTCCACCATTCGCGATTTCCTTCAGTTATTCGTTTTTGGCGATTAGGACTGTTGTTCAGTCCAATGAACTGAATATAAACAACTGGAAGGGAGACGACCGTTCTCTCGAATCGCACAAAGTGTGTCAGTGGTCAGGGGCAGCTGCAACAAAGATAGAATGATTTACGGTAACCTGTCCCTTTTCTACTCGTGTTGTTTAATGGTGGATTGGTGTTTACGTTTTCTTGCATAAAATAATTGAAGTTCTTTAGATTTTTCTCTCTCATATAAACAGGCAAGAAAGTGAAGACATAAGTTCACTGCTTCACTGTCTTTGGTTATGTGAAATATCTATTCATTTAGCGTGTTTTGTTTTATAAAAAGGACTGAATTTGTTGGTGTGAACACTGTGAACTGATTGTTGAGAAGGTTTTTGATAGGCAATGGTGATTTATTGTGTTGCCTTGGGATGCAAGAACAAGCAAGACAAGGAAGGACAAGGAAATAAATTGTCATTCCATGGGTAAGTTGAATATTGTTCAGATTTTTTAAAAATATAGTTCTTGAAATGATGATCATCAGTTAGGTGTACAATGTTCCCAGTCTCAGAATATGTTCAAAAACTATACCTATACTATTTGTTAAAGTTAAATACTTCCATGACTTTTCCATAAACATATTAGGTAATATTATTTGTTGCAGTTTTCTATTCAGACATTCTTGAAATATGGATTAAGGCATTTTGTAGAGAGAGTTAGACTCCATCTAAAACCAGCAAGCTTTGTGGAGAGCATTTGCTGCCAACTAATTATTTATTTTGACATACCAGGTACTCCTAGGTTATTGAAACCAGATGCTGTACCCAGTATATTTCCATTTCCTAAGCATTTGTTACCATAAAGATACTGATCCTTGAGGGAAAATAAGAAAACTCATAGGTACCTAGTTGATTGATAATGAAAAAAAAGTATGTTTGCACCTCTTTGACATAAAAAAACTAGCAAGTAATTTATTTTCCAGATGCATCTGTGGAATTGACTATGCCTTCCAGCTCCCAAGTTTCGAAGTTCATCAATAAAGAAACCCAAACTGTTCTATTGGAGAAGGATATTGTATTGAGAATTGTATTTTTTAAATTTCTAATAGGGATATGTTTGTAGGCAGTGATCTAATGGTAAAATAGGAACCTATGGAAATTATGCTCAAAATGGACCTTAAGTAGTCAATACCATTCAAGAACCTTTTTTCAAATTTTTCCTATCGTTTTTCTTTTCTCTTCTGATAGTGCTAAGACATTGTGCTTCACTCACCCTGTACAATATATTGTGACATTCGAATGAAAATATATAATTTCAATTTTGTATTCATTTGACTTCCTGATCCTGTAAGAATGAAAATGAAATTTCATTTTTAGGTCAATAAAAAAATCAATAATAATTTTCTAATGATAATAATTGATTGCAACATTTCCCTTTTTCCCGTATGAATATTTTTATTTAATCACGTTTACCCTTAAATAAACTAAAAAACAGATAATATTTCAAATAATTCGAGCGCTTAGCGAATATAAGATAGAGAGAGATAGGTATCCGTAAACACTGCGGGTTGCCTGAACAATATTTTTGCCTCACTCGTCGTTCACAGAGGGTCCCTTCCAGTTGTTTATATTGAGTTCATTGGTTCAGTCTGAGGAAAAAACAGATAATTTTGCTCTTATCATGCGATGGTTTTTTTTTCGAAAATGTTTTTTTGGTACTTACGAATTCTTGTCGGAAAAACACGAATTTGATAATGAAAATTTTGCCTTCTTTTCCCCCTTGTATTGGATGCATTTACATGCTCTTTTTATTTTGTCATTGTACACTTTATATACTCATGATGTACTTCAATAACACATTTTAAGATAGAAAATTCAACAGGAAATATGATTTTCATGGCGAGTTTTCCCTATTCAGTGAGCAAGCATACCAGATGACGGCCATTTAATTCATTGGCAATCCAAATTTTTTTTATCGCTTGGAGCGCACGAAAGGGAATCCCTTTAATGTTCAAAGAACATCGTGTGTTCCTAGGGAGGATAGGGACTGGAGGTAAGTATTGGATTTTTTTTAACTTCTGTAGAATCACGCTCTTGATTTTTTGCGCATAAGTTCCGGACACCCCGTATAATCAAAAATCAACAACTAGTTTCATGAATTTTTCGAGGAATATCCTTGCAGTTTGAATATTGTTTCAACTAAGTAACCTGTGTCTTTGGGAATACTTCCTCAGGCAATGAATTCCAGAGCCTAGCCGTTCTATGGATGAAGGAGTCTTGATAAAGTGATGTTCGACATCTTTCGAGGTTGACAACGAAAGGATGTGCTGACTGGGCTTGTCTAGTTCGTCTGACTGGTATTGCTAGTGAAGGGATGATAGCAGAGATTTCTGAAGAACATTTCCCGTGGAAGTATCGATAGAAAAGTGAAAGGTCACCGACCTTTCTACGATGTTCCAATGATATCAAAGAGTGAGTGAGTGTGGCGTCACCCACCAGGCGAATGGCTCTTCTCTGGATGGAATCTAAGAGCATCAGCGTATGTTTTGGTGCTGAACCCCATATGTGGGAACAGTATTCTAGAACAGGCCGTATCTGCGCTTTGTAGATCATGAGAAGCTGTTGAAGTATAAAGTAGCATTTCGCACGGAACAAGAATCCGAGTTTTTGTGAAGCAGCGTTTGCGATGGATCTGACATGATTATCCCATGATACCAGATACCAAATGTCAATAGATTGCTTTGGAATGACATTACACACGCCATTATTTCAAATGATATTCTTCCTTATTTTCACCAAACATGGATAAATCACAAGAAAATCATATTTCTAGTAGACTCATACAGTGTCTTTCAAAAGTATCGGAACGGTCTCATATTTCAGGAACGGCTTGAGAAAAATTCACGAAATTTTCTACAGGGTGATAATTGATGATGTCCGATTCAATGGTGGCATCGGCAATGTTGCCAAGTTTACAGTTTTTCAGATATTAGGAGTAACTTTATTTTTTCAAATGGAATACCCCATTTATTTTTATTGCAATTAATTGAACGCCTCCTAATTACTTGAGTCCCTGAATATCAGATTCGTAATTAACGTTATTTTCGAAATATGACAACATAGCATTTTCGTTAAAAAGTTCTGGAACGGTCCCATATTTCAGAAACGGCTCAGAGAAAATTTATGAAAACTTCGACAGGATGGTTGTTGATGATGCCCGATTCAATGGTGATATCGGCAATGTTGCCAAATCAACAATTTTTCAGATATTTAGGGTAACTCAATTTTTTCAAATGGAATACCCTATTTGTTTTCATTGCAATACATTCAGCGACGCCTCATTGCCCTCAATATCTGAATAACTGTTGATTTGGCAACATTGCCGATATCACCATTGAATCGGGCATCATCAACAACCATCCTGTCGAAGTTTTCATAAATTTTCTCTGAGCCGTTTCTGGAATATAGGACCGTTCCAGAACTTTTTAACGAAAATGCTATGTTGTCATATTCCGAAAATCACGTTAATTACGAATCTGATATTCAGGGACTAAAGTGATTAGGAGGCGCTTGATTAATTGCAATAAAAATAAATGGGGTATTCCATTTGAAAAAATAAAGTTACTCCTAATATCTGAAAAACTGTCAACTTGGCAACATTGCCGATGCCACCATTGAATCGGACATCATCAATAATCACCCTGTAGAAAATTTCGTGAATTTTTCTCAAGCCGTTCCTGAAATATGAGACCGTTCCGATACTTTTGAAAGACACTGTATAATAAAAAAAATGTGTCCAACATTGTGTTATATACAGTATGATGCAAATGTATGGAATAAATTCATTTCAAAACAAGACGACTTCCGAAAAAAATCCAAAAAGAAGATTTCAGAACTTTTTTATCGATGTATTTTTTCAACTAGACGACCCTTCGATGTTCAATTCTCAGTAGAAGATCTCTGCAAGATTCAGTTAACCAAATGATAATCCATTTCAATTTCAATCTTCTTTTGCAAAATGTTGACTATTGGATAGACGATCAGTAGACCTTTCAAACGAGGTGTCACATGACCCCTGTTTGTATTTAAAAAAACCGTCCATTACGTCATTACTTCAACACCGGTGACGTAACATCTCTCATATGAATGTCATGAGATGAGGTTTCAAAAATTAAAACACGTGTTTTTGGAATTTCTTCAAATGTCGCCCATTTCTGAAATAATGAATTTATTCCATACATTTGCATCATACTGTATATAAATTGTCCAATGATAGAAAAAGAAGGGCAAAGAAGGTGAAATTTGTAACTTTATAGTGAAATATCTTAATAAATACTGGTTTGTTCATATTTTCATTATCAAATTCGTGTTTTTCAGGCAAAAATACGTAAATACCAAAAAAAATTTTTCGAAAAAAACCCATCGCATGATGAGTGCAAAATTACCAAAAAACATCCAAGATAGATTCTCAGTTAGAACTCGTTTCAAGGTCATAGACGAAGCCGGCAACCCTCTACCCGCGTACAAAGAGGGCGAGGTCTGCTTCAAGGGCCCGTTGATCATGAAAGGGTACGTCGGCGATGCCAAATCCACCCTAAACACAATCGATAAGGACGGGTGGTTGCATACGGGCGACGTTGCCTACTACGATGATGACGGGTACTTTTTCATCGTCGACAGGATCAAGGAGCTGATCAAGTACAAAGCTTTCCAGGTACGTACGGACAAAGTTGAATCATCTAAGAACCTGTTTTGTCTTTCCACTGGAATTTTGTACAGGATGTGCCTCTTAAAATTGAACCCCCAACCTTTTGTTTTGAGAGATATGAAAAAATATTGGATGAAATAGTTGTTCGACACGACCCAAACTTGCATTTTGTATAGTTGTTTTATATACATGGTGATTCGTTTTTCCAGAGAGAACATTGGAACACCCTACTTATTGTTTTTTTGACATGTCGATAGAGCATTGTTTTCCAATTCCAAAAATATTAATGAGTTGCATATTTGGATAGAAAATAGTTGAGTTATTAATGATCAAAGTTTACCAGAATGCGATTTTACTAAATATACTGCACGCTAGCACAAACCACGCCCACCGTAATACGTCATATCTCCAAACATCACCGATATACTCGGAGTCAGCACATCGCACTAAATATACTGTGCTCCAACGCGAGAATTCACTTTTTATGATTTTGACACGAATTCGACTGAAGCTCTCTCGCTGTCAATCTCTTGTATGCAGTAAATTTATATACCCAAACGGTCTACTGGTTAGCGCTGTCGACTCTCAGTCTGAAGGTCCATGGTTCGAATCGCTGTGAACTTGAACTTTTTTTGCAACTTTTTTTCACCAATGTTTTTTTACTTAATTCTGGTTTTCCTTCTTCAGAAAATATTTGAAGTCAAATAGGTTAGTGCGTTTAGGATAAACAGTCTCATTTTATTCAATTTTGTTGAAGAACTTAACTTTTGATTGTGTTTTTACACTCCATTCTGGTTTTCCTTCCTCAAAAATATTGCAATCAGGAATAGGTTGGTTCGTTGAGGATAAATAGTCTCTGAGTTTTACCTAAGTAAAGTACTTTGAAGATGGGATATAACGGTGGGCGTGGTATGTGTTAGCGTACAGTATATTTAGTAAAATCGCTACCAGAATACCTCTTTGTGTACCTTCACTTTATATCACCTAATGACAGTTGAACATACTGGGCTTTGAAAGAACGTTATTTGAGCTCCATGGAAATGGCATGTCATTGATTATTATAAAATTGAAAACGTTCAATTCAATTTGAAAAAAAAATATGTTAGTTTGAATGAAAGATGCGGTATTTTGGTAAACTTTGATCATTATTAACAAATTTTTATTCGAATATGTAACTTACTCATATTTTTAAATCCTAAATAAAATAATCCTCTATCGACATGTTGAAAAATATATAGGGTGTTCCATTAAAATAATCACAGTTGACGTCCTTTCTGGAAAAACGAATGACCCAGTATATAAAAAAACTTTACAAAATGAAAATTTGAGTAATTTCAAACAATTTTTTCATTCAATATTTTCTCAGCATCTTTATTTTGGTTGCGCAGAAGACTGAAACGTCAGTCATTCGTGGTCAAGTCATTGAATAGCAAAAAATCTTGGGTATCTCCCATGCAGTAATGAATTCGCACCTTCGAAGTGCGCACCTGATGTTATGTTAGATATTTGTCATTTTCATTTCATCATCTAAATAGATAGATATACAGGGTGTCCGCTAAAAGGAGGTCAATCCATTAACCATATATTCCTTGAACAAAAACAATATGAGTTTCTAGATACCATTTTTCTCTTTAGCCCTTCATATTCGATATACAGGGTGTCAAAGTTGGAAATTAAAATCTGTTTTTTTTAATTACTCGCGTATTTATCAAGATATTTTTCTCAAAATTGGTACATTACTTCAGCACAAAGAGTTACATCGTGTGAGGAAAACAAAACAGAAAATAACTTTTTTCATAAACAACTTTATTAATAGCAAAAAACACATTATATAAAAATATGAAATTAACATTCATAATGGTTATTTATTGTAACAGTACGGGCAGCACGAGAGATTCTGTAATCATTATTAAAAATAATAAAAAAAAGTTCTCCAAATGCGCTCTGAACCGCCGACCTTTGGGTTCGGATCCCGCGCTTCCTACAACTGAGGCATCACCATTACTTCGTATTAGTCGATTTTTTATTAATATCATTTCGAAGATTGATCTTCTCTCATTATTAAAAAAAAATCATCAATC
This sequence comes from Phaedon cochleariae, assembly GCA_918026855.4. Lineage (NCBI taxonomy): Eukaryota > Metazoa > Arthropoda > Insecta > Coleoptera > Chrysomelidae > Phaedon > Phaedon cochleariae. The sequence continues at coordinate 4,453,585 of OU896723.1, forward strand.
CCAATGTTGAGTATGTATCTTATTTGAAAAATTACCTTCATGAATAAATATTCATCAACAGGATCATTCTGCAGAAAATAATTGATCTGTTCAGCATTAAGTATTTTCGAATTTTTACTTCGGAATTCATCCGATTTCCTTTTTGAGGAAATGGGATATGTTGCTATATTAATACCTATTGTGATTGATATTTAGTGTCGATCATAACATGGAATATATCGACCAGAGTGATGATGATTTCATCGAATTTGATAATTCTTGAAATTACAGGGTGGGCCACCAGTAACGCCTCAGTCTCTAGAAGGCTAACCACTTATCTTCTTGGAATTCTTCCTCTCTAGGAAGTTGCATGTCAACATAGGCTACCATTTAAAATTATTTCGAAACATACAGGGTGTCCCCAAAAACCATAAAACACTGAAGTTAAACTTTTTTCTATTGAACACCCTATATATTATTTCATTTCGAGATTCTCCTTGATGAGCTGATTCCAACGACCCATCATACTTGGGGTCTAGCAGTTATAATTACCGAAATATAGGGTGTGAAAAATCGAGATTTTCAAAGTTTCCAAGTATATGTCCCAATTAAATATCAGTAGATAGTTGATCAAAAGTTGAGATAGGGACATGTGAGCCGTTTTGACCAATTATGAATGGTTTAGACACAAAAAATTCTTGAACTTGGAAAATCTCGATTTCTCACACCCTATATCTCAGTAATTATAACTGCTAGACCCCAAGTATGATGGATTGTTGAAATCAGCTCACCAGGGAGAATCTCAAAATGAAATAATATATAGGGTGTTCGATTGAAAATAGTTCAACTTCAGTGTTTTGTGATTTTTGGGGACATCCTGTATGTTTCAAAATAATTTCAAATGGTAGCCTATGTTGACATGCAACTTCCTAGAGAGGAAGAAATCCAAGAAGATAAGTGGTTAGCCTTCTAGAGACCGAGGCGTTACTGGTGGCCCACCCTGTATACTAAAAGGATATGTTCCGAAAACGACACGGTATTATTTCTAATTCTTCTGTCCAGGAATTTTTGATGTGCTATTTCGTATCATTCACGAGACTTAGCGGGTAGCAACCCATTTTTAGCCATTCTAGCTTTTTCCAACATTTCTGGTGGTGTAGAAATAATCTGCTCATCGTCATTGCTTGACATAATTTTTTTAAACTGAAATTGAGGATTATCATTAGAAAATAATCATAATTTTCAAAAAATATAACTACCTGCTTTCGGTTTCGGTGGATAGCTGGATGGATTGATAAAAAAATAAGTACCTACCCACCTAGCTACTGACATTAATGAAATTGTTAATTGTTATTGACACATCGCCTAAGCAAAAAAACAAAGTGATCTATCAACATACCTATGAAAACCGTGCGATCGCTCTCTTTACGCACACGTGTGTAAGGAGAAGCTTACTGCCATTGTTTTGTACAGGGTTATCCATCGAGAAGGCCCACCCCCATCTTTTCCTTATACTTTCACTTAGAAAAAAAAAATGATATGCGGAAATGCAATGCCGCCATGAGACCTTTCTAAGGCATTCATCAGTGGTTATACAGGGTGATTCCTAAGAGCGTGGCAAACCACAAATCAATTTTTTTAAATGGAACACCCTGTTTTTTATATTTTTTAGAGATCTGTGATCTTTTGCGATCATAAATATATGAATATACAGTATGTTATCTCTTACTGTTTTTCGTTGATTAAAATTTCTTTGGTCCAGGACCAAAATTTGTGTGTGATGGCATCAAAATAAATCAAGTGAGCTTTGAAACCGAAACTATCAGACATGTCGTGTCCTCATGTTACCGTCACAAAAAAAAGTTCGAAAACTGTTTAGTTATTTTGTGTGTCGTAATTTGTCGAAATGTTTACAATCGCAGAAAGATATGATATAATGTCTTTATACATAAAAAATAACAAAAACGCTTCAGAGGGTAAACAATTACAAAATTCATCAGGTATGCACGATTTTCGATGTTCTTCGAACATTATAGGAATTTCCTTCCGTGCGCTCCAATAGATGAGAAAAAAATAACGGAAGTCGAATACATTCTCAATCATGGATAACTCTATAGTTGCACGATAAAGATGCCATCCCACACAAAATGTTGTTCTGGGACCAGGAAAATTGTGATTAACGAAAAACAGTGAAAGATAACATACTGTATATTTATATATTTGTGATCGCAAAAGATCACAGATCTCGAAAAAAATATAAAAAACAGGGTGTTCCATTTAAAAAAATTGATTTGTGGTTTGCCACGCTCTTAGGAATCACCCTGTATAACCTCTGATGAATGCCTCAGAAAGGTCTCATTGCGGCATTGAATTTCCGCATATTATTTTTTTTTTCTAAGTGAAAGTATAACGAAAATATGGGGGTGGGCCTTCTCGATGGATAACCCTGTACAATATTCATCACTTACAGTAGTAGTCGTAGGAAAAATAATAATAGTGCCAATATGTTAAAAACAGTTCTTAAAACCCTAATCTGGTAGCATTTTGTATTCGAATTTTCCATGATATTATCACAATGTGTTGTAAACTTCAAGTTACTTTCCAAAGTGAGACCTAAATCTTCACACGTCCTGCTTCGAGTGGATTTATAGTTATGTATTTTTTGTTTACGAGTTTTACTTCTTCTACTTTTTTCATTCGTTAGCTATATTCTTCACCATCAGCTAGTTTCAGGCTATGTATGTACGTCACAGTTTGCCGCCCCGAAAATAAGAAATTGCTTTAATTTGAAAATGAAAACGACTCGGACTTTATCGGTCGCCATTCTGTACAGCGTGGACATAAAACTGGAGAGTTCCGAACTTATTTTATCAAAATTCATCTGAAGGAAACTTCCCCTTTCAATTTGTACCTCAAAACCTGAATCACCGTGTATGCTGAAATTATATTTTTAAAATAAATAAATAAATAAATAATTAATTAATTAAGTAATCTCGAAATTTCGATTTTTTCCATAATAGTCCAATAAATGAAGGAGGAAAAAAAGGCAAAGTTAACATTAATTACGCACTATTCTCATCTTCTGGTTGAATGTAGCTTTTGGTACCTCATGAAACATGAGACAAAGTTTGACTGGAAAACGCGTGCGATGGCGGAGAAAATGGCCCCAATAGACCAGGAAAATAGGTTTTCAGCCAATATCTCCTAAAATATGGCAGTTAGAGATTTTCGGTTAAGATAAAAATTGAAGTTCAGTTAATTTTCTACTAAAATGATCCTTATCATTTTTCTCGAAAATTTGCCCGGTTTCGAGAAAAACGGCACGAAGCGCACCTCGAATAATGAGCTTCCGTGTTGTATGCCGAGAGCACAGTCCGTGTATTTACACATCGGCGTGGGGACAAATTATTCAATAACTTTGTTAAAAATGCATATTTTCTCATGATTCAAAGGTCATGTGAAAGAGGAATTCTGCTGCTATCATACCCTGCGTGGCCGCATGGTTTGTAGCAGACGACCCGAGCGCCACGTAGAGCACACACGCGGCGAACGACGGAGGAACGAAAGTAATAAATTATAGCGTGTACATTTAGATATACTGTTTTTTCCCGGGATATCAAAGGTATGACTTATATACATCGATGGAAAGGTGGGAATTCCCCCGTTACACTAGTTAAGGTGTTAAAATGCTAAAAATAAAGAGCACGGAGGAAAAACCCACCGAAAAAAAAAGTGCGTTTTTTCCTTGACCCCGCTTTTTCTAATTTTATTGAAAAATGGACGACTTCGTCTAAAAAAGTAATTGCACAATCGAAAAGTAGATCTTCTTAGCTTTCAAATGATGTATCATAGAAACCAATCGGATCATCTATACATTTTTAATTGATGGTTGTTCACAAAATTTCCCCGCGCTCCAAAAACAGCAAAAAATTGGGATTCAATAAACAAAGATTGAATGAAAATTAAAAAAAATTAGGGTATACAAATTTCAGGGATGACAAAGGACCTTATGAGGACCCATAATGGCCATAATCAAGAAAATTTTGAGTAAATTAGTGCAATACGAAAAAAAAAATAGGAACAAATTCCTGGCGAGGTCAAAATTGACCGGGAGCAGAAAGTTTGACCCATGTTCCGATATGGCCAAAAGAGTCAAGCTTGACTCAATTCACAGGGTATAATAGCAGCAGAATTCCTCTTTCACATGAACTTTGAATCATGAGAAAATATGCATTTTCAACAAAGTTATTGAATAATTTGTCCCCCCGCCGATGTGTAATTACACGGACTGTGCTCTCCGGCATACAACAGAAGCTCATTATTCGAGGTGCGCTTCGTGCCGTTTTTCTCGAAACCGGGCAAATTTTCGAGAAAAAATGATAAGGACCATTTTTGTAGAAAATTAACTGACTCAATTTTTATCTGAACCGAGAATCTCTAACTGCCATATTTTAGGAGATATTGGCTGAAAACCTATTTTTCTGGTCTTTCAGGGCCATTTTCTCCGCCATCGCACGCGTTTTTCAGTCAAACTTTGTCTCATGTTTAATGAGGTACCAAAAGCTACTTCCAACCGGAAGATGAAAATAGTGCGTAATTAATGTTAACTTTTTCCCTTTATTTATTGGACTATAATTCTTTAGGTAGCCCCTGCAGAATTGGAAGCATTGCTGCTGACCCATCCTGCCGTTCAAGATTCAGCAGTTATAGGACTGCCAAATGAGGAGGCTGGAGAGTTGCCTTTGGCTTTCATCGTGAAAAAATCTGGGAGAAACATAACGGAAAGGGAAATCGAACGATTCGTTGAAGGTATTTAAATATATGTATACTCGTCGAAATTTGGAAAACAGTTTCTATGAACAATAAGATAGTTAATTTTGTATCTAGTCGTTACCACCGATACAACAAGGGGTGACGTCACTTAGTGAGGCCTAACCAGCGGCTCGAAACGACAAGCGCTTATAGCGCTATAAGGCGACCGTGTATTTCGATTTTAGTTTTAGATCATCATTGAGCCGATTTTGCTGTTTTTTGAAGGGCTTCCGGTTAAAAAAGGATGCCTGTCGTCAACTGAGCCCTTCTTCGCACCCCATCCGATTTTATTATGGAAAAACGAAGTTTTAAAGCAAAAACCAGGATAAAACACAAATATCCACCTACAGCAACCCATTCGAATTGAATATATTGGCAAAAACTGTGGTGAAGGTAAACTTCACACCTACTTATACAGGGCCCGCAGAACATAAAATTATCGTGAGATTGATCGAAAGAAAATTGTGGAAAATGTATTTTATTTTGATTGACCGTTTGTTACAATTACCTATATTTATCTTGGAGAATTCCTATTACCTGACAAAATAACCAGTGAGTGTTTTCAATTTTCTGTTGTTGGATTTTTAACCCAAGTGGATCGTTACACTTGAAATCGTAATTTTTAAGGGTAAAACTGCATTTATCATGCGATGGTTTTTTTTTTTGAAATTTTTTTTCGGTACTCACGTATTTTTGTCTGATAAACCGAATTTTATAATGAGAATGTGAACAAACCACTATTTATTGAGATATTTCAAGAAAAAGTTTGAAATTTCGCCTTCTTTCTCCCCTTGTGTTGGGGGCATTTGAAGCTACTTGCTCTTATTTTGTCATTGGACACTTTATATACTCATGATGTACTTCGATGGCACATTTTTATATAGAAAATTCAACAGGAAATATGATTTTTATGGCGGGTTTTTCATATTTAGTGAACAAGCATTCCAGATGACGACCATTTAATCATTAGTCAATCAAAATACGAGATGTCAAATGTCAATAGATTGCTTTCGAATGACATTCCACACGCCATTATTTTGAATGATATTCTTCCTTCTTTTCACTAAATATGGAATAATCTCAAGAAAATCATATTTATAGTTGAATTATGTATAAATTGTCCAATATGATGAAAAAAGAAGGTGAAATTTGGAACTTTTCAGTCAAATATCTTCATGATAAAAAATATCATGATGAATGCAGTTTTACCTTTTTAAGTAGAGTGTTTGTAGTTCATGTTAATGATATGATAGTTGCAATTTGATCATTGGAATGAATTCTGCATTCATTGCCACGAGGAAAATGACCGTTTTCAGAAAGAAATTTGAGAATGAGAATTAAAAATGCCCGTTTATTATGAACATTCAAGAAGATTTCCACTAATTCAGAGATGATTTTGTTGACTATAATATACGAATACAAAACTAACTGCACAATCAAAGATTTTCTATTTTTCCTCTACTTATACTTTTTATGAGAGAGTAATTGTCTTCTCTTATTAATTCATCATTATAAATTAAGCTCTGTTTACTACTGAACTTAGATGGAGTAAAATCCTCGCGGTGAATTGCATATACTTACCCACATTTTCGATAGCTCCTAGTCCAACGGGAAACTAAAAGCATGAACTTTTGAACCACCCACATAATTCCCTCGACAAAAGGGAACACAACACTTGAAAGGCATTGTTATTTCGCTGATCACAACACAAACAGTCATTTTTCCGCCAATTATTTTGATGAATAAACAACATAAGAATTCGGGACCGTTTCAAAAACATACGTGAATCACCGATGAATTAACACGAACTGACGCGTTAGTCGACAAGCGATAAAATAAAACACTGGCCTCTCTTGGCGACGTCACGAGCTGTTTACGTCAGAGTCTGCTGGCCTTGTTGTATCGGTGGTAACGATCTAGTGCGTGAAATGCTACTCAGGTGATCTAGAACTAATCTTTTAACAAGGCGCAGACGAGTTGAAGAAAAAAGTCGAGATTATCAAACTATTTCGCGCATTCGAATTATCTATCATCTTTTTGCAATAAAATGTGTAAACAATTAGATCAAAATTATGGGAGAGTCAAAGTTATTGGCGTTTAATAAGATTTCAAAGCATTAAAAATCAAAAATATTGATTGAAAATACACTAAGTACGATTTGATTCATTTAATTTTTCATCAAGGTGAACCCATTGAAGCAAAAATGTCTTGAGAAGAAACCGAGCTTTGATTGACGTTGCCTAAATTTACATTCTTACAAATTAAAGGACCCCGCACGAAAACACGGGAAATTGGCTCTCGGTCGAATTGGCTGAAATTTTACTATGTTGTTGTGGGATGGCTCATTAGAAAAATATGTGAGTTTGAAAAGTTTTGTATGTTTAGTTTCTGAAATATAAGCCGACAAAGTTCGTAAAAACGTCGTATCGGGGTGGAATTGACAAAGAAAAAAACTGTTTTTTTTAGCATAAATGAAACAAAATGAGCTAGAAAATGTATTGATCGGAACTCAAATGCATGTCTAGTTATGAACACATAAATTATAGTAAATCAGGGTGTATACGAGGCACGGTGAAAAAAATTTTTCGGAAAAAAATTCGAGCACTTTTCCAAAACTAACAAATTATATTTTGGTAGGACATTATAGTTTGAGTCTATTGTAGGCTTCGAAAACGTATTTTGATTCTTGATAACTATCTCTGTTCGAAATATGAATTGTTAAAATTTTGTGTTATACCCCTTTCTGAAAACAATTGAAAGCTTGTTTTTGATCACAAAGAAAGGCATTGATTGATACTGTTGATTGAATAAAAGCTGAGGTAACTCACTAGCGAATTCAGTTGTTCAATATTGCCTTCCATTTAGATACAGGGTGTGTTAGATTTTGTTGAAGATTATTCAACATGTTTTAATTGAATATCTAGAAAACAGTTCCGTCAATTTGGATCTCATTTTACTCACACCATCTTGAATAAAATGTTGACTATCATATGCAAACAGTTTTTCAATTTTTTATGTTTTGTTTCTGAGATATCAATCTTTGAGTTGACAGTTGACAGTATTACAGGTATTATAGGGATCCATATCTCAGAAACAAAACATAAAAAATTGAAAAACTTTTTGCATATTTATGATAGTCAACATATTAAAAATAGTGTGAGTGAAATGAGATCCAAATTAACGGAACTGTTTTCTAGATATTCAATTGAAACATGTTGAATAATCTTCAACAACATCTAACACACCCTGTATCTAAATTGTAATTGTAATTGTAATTGTAATTTATTTACCATTAGCATTACATAATAAATCACAATGCATTTTGTTTATCCTATGAGAATATGCAAAAGGTAAATAAACAAGGAAAACTCACAAAAGGATAGATAACCCTTGTGCGTGAGATGCTCGTTTTTCTTCCTTCTACACCTTGTAGATGTTATAAGGAAATATGGAACTCACAGTTATTCATGGATAAAAAAGATAAAATGATGTAAAACAATAATAATAAAATTCTTAAAAATAATTGTTCTTAAATGACTAGGACATTGAGTGAATAGTAAGTATATAATAAATAATGTATAAAATCAATGATAAGAGATAACAATAACAATGAATAACAATATTGAACAACTGAATTCGCTTGTGAGTTACTTCAGCTTTCATTCAATCAACAGCATCAATCAATCCCTTTTTTTGTGATCAAAAACAAAAATTGATTACCAAAAGGGGTATAACACAATATTCAAAGAATTCATATTTCGAACAGAGGTAGTTATAAAGAATGAAAATACGTTTTCGAAGCCTACAATAGACTAAAACTATGATGTCTCGCCAAAATTTAACTTGTTGGTTTTGGAATAGTGCTCGAATTTGTTTTTCGAAAAAAGAATTTTTTGACCGTGCCTCGTATACACCCTGATTTACTATAATTAATGTGATCATAACTAGACATGTATTTGAGTTCCTATCAATACATTTTCTAACTTATTTTGTCCTATTTATACTAAAAAAACAGTTTTTTTCTTTGTCAATCCTACCCCGATACGACGTTTTTACGAACTTTGTCGGCTTACATCTCAGAAATTCAACATACAAAACTTTTCAAACTCACATATTTTTCTAATGAGCCATCCCACAACAACATAGTAAAATTTCAGCCAATTCGACCGAGAGCCAATTTCCCGTGTTTTCCTTTTATTCTTTTAATCATCTCATTCGATTTTATATTATCAGAAATCTGATATGAAAACTGTTGATTCGTCATATGGATCGCCCTTGACTCGTCAGAATGCAAAAAAATAGCAACTATCTAACAACTTTTTTGAATTTTCAATGGTTTTCAGATAATGTTTCGCCTCAGAAAAGGCTGAGAGGTGGAGTGATATTTCTGAATGAAATACCTAGGAATCCAACAGGAAAGATACTCAGAAGAGTGCTGAGAGAGAGAGCAGTGAAACTGGTATCAAAATTGTAGTTTTCATTTTTGTGATAATTATTCTTGTTATGACAATGCAATTGTTTTTTATTCATTTGGTCAGTATGAATCGGTGTTATGATTTTTTGTGGTTGATGAATTTTAATTTATAATTGATAATATATTTATACTTCTGCTATTGCTTTACTTCATTTACTAGAGATAAGATTCTTCTTGAGTGGTATAAAAATTATTGAATTGTTAATAATTGAAAATAAGATCAAGATCCAATGTTTTGTAGAAGAGCAAGAACAACTATTGGACCCTCCGTTTCTCAAACTAATTTCAAATTATTAGATATTGACAAAAGTGCATTTGTTAAATTACACCCAATTGGCCAGTATTTGCTGTCAACGAATATCACAACGTGTCTGACTTTTCCCATGTGAAATATGGACAATCCCAAAGGTCTCAGTCTCAATTTTACCATTCTCGACTTCATCATAGATTCAACTCTTCAGAATCCCAACAAATATTTCTCTTGGGATTCTCATTGATACTGTCTGTAGGTTAATCGAGGAGGTGGTACATTCATTATTCCAAAATTTTTGGGATTTTATCCTCGTTTATATAAAATAAAAATATGAATATTATTTCAATATACGTGGAGTAAGAACAAATCAGATGATTTGCCCCAACTTATTTGTCACTGTGTATGAAGAATTTTCCTATAAGAGAGCCTAAAAGAAAAATTCACTAGCTTGTCAGCGACAATGGGCTTATATTACAAAAAAATTGTATTTCATAATTCGATAGAACTCACCCAAACTAGCTCACCACCGCAAACCGTTTCTTGCTGTGAGCTCCCTACATTTTATAAAAAAATATTGAAATCCCCGATTTTTCGGGCTTCTGAAAACGAGGCGATGATGTGACGTCAAAACCCTAGTACTGAAACAGGACTATTCCAGACAGAGAGGAATGATACATGATTTCTGAAAGAGTGAATTAGCGCGAGATCACAGTTGAAAGAATTAATATATCAGTTGCCTCAGTCTCCGTCGGGCGTTTGGTATTTTCTTTTAACTATGGCGAGATGAGGTTTCTACGTCATAAGAGGGTCCGTTTTCAGAAATTACTATTATTTATGTCCAAAAATAAAACATTCCAGTTAATTTTTCAATCGAATTATGTCATCAATCATTATTCATGTATAAAAGGATCATTATAAACATGGTTTGAGTTAAAAGTTCTACCAAGGTGTACACGCCCATTTGTATTGAAAAAAGTTTGGAGAAGAGAAATAAAGGTAGGTAGGTATATAGAAAAAATATCAAATTTTCACTTAGCTTTGGACGTTTCGGGAACGAATCTACTCCCGTTTTCAACATGAAAAAATGGTTATTTGAATAAAAAATTCGTATTTGTCTTGAAACTTTTCATTTCTCAGTGACAATTGGTGACGTTGGCAATCAAACGAGTTACAGCATGTTTTCAGATTTCAGTAGTGAATACCATGGTCTATCTATATCAACTAAACAGGAAGCAATGCATGGTATTCACTACTGAAATCTGAAAGTGAAAATGGTGAATTCAAGATTGATTAATAAAAACATCCTGTCCTGTCCTCATTTGATTGCCAACGTCACCAATTGTCACTGAGAACTGAAAAGTTTCAAGACAAATAGGACTTTGCTATTCAAATAACCATTTTTTTATGTTGAAAACGGGAGCATTCGTTCCCGAAACGTCCAAAGCTAAGTGAACATTTGATATTTTTTCGATTTACCTTTATTTCTCTTCTCCAAATCATTTTCAATACAAATTGTCTCTGATAGGAAAATTCTTTACACGCAGTGACATTTTGGGACGAATCTTCTGATTTGTCCTTACTACACATGATATATTGGAAAAATATACAGTATGATGCAAATGTATGGAATAAATTCATTTCAAAACAAGACGACTTCCGAAAAAAAATCCAAAAAGTAGAGTTCAGAACTTTTTTATCGATGTATTTTTTCAACTAGACGACCCTTCGATGTTCAATTCTCAAGAGAAGATCTCTGCAAGATTCAGTTAACCAAATGATAATCCATTTTAATTTCAATCTTCTTTTGCAAAATTTTGACTATTGGATAGACGATCAGTAGACCTTTCAAACGAGGTGTCACATGACCCCTGTTTGTATTTAAAAAAACCGTCCATTACGTCATTACTCCAACACCGGTGACGTAACATCTCTCATATGAATGTCATGAGATGAGGTTTCAAAAATTAAACCTCACGTGTTTTTGGAATTTCTTCAAATGTCGCCCATTTCTGAAATAATGAATTTATTCCATACATTTGCATCATACTGTATATATTTTTATTTCATAGAAACGAGAGAAAATCCCAAAAAATCTAGAATAATGAATTCCCATTGATGTTTCTGCTGTAAAAACTATATAGATTTGAATTGTTGCGCATAGAAATAACGAATTTTTTCATTTTGAATTCAATGATAGAGCAAGATGTCACGAAAATGTGTATATTTCGTAACAATTTTGAAAATTCTACGACTAAAAATCTAAAAAATCGACCCCATTTTACGGTATTTACTCTTCTTCCTCTCTATTCCTAGATTGCATGCGTGCTCTTCAACTGTGGATTATCACTCAACTTTGATTCAGGCTGGAAATTTTTTTCACAGAATCCGTGAAATATGGAGCTATAGAGCACACAAGATGGCTTTGACATGAACAAAACAAATCGAAAAACTTTGTGGATACTGCTTCAGGGACCTATAATACCACGGAAAACAAAATCAAAAGGTCGATCTTTGGTATTCCAACAAAAGTTTTTCCTCGTAGTTCAAAGAAAGTGTGATATGAATGCCCAAACGACTCTCCGGGACGCGATTTTACTAAATATACTGCACGCTAGCACAAACCACGCCCACCGTAATACGTCATATCTCCAAACATCACCGATATACTTGGAGTCAGCACATTGGACTAAATATACTGTGCTCCAACGCGAGAATTCACTTTTTATGATTTTGACACGAATTCGACTGAAGCTCTCTCGCTGTCAATCTCTTGTATGCAGTAAATTTATATACCCAAGCAGTCTACTTGTTAGCGCTGTAGACTTTCAGTCTGAAGGTCCATGGTTCGAATCGCTGTGAACTTGAACTTTTTTTGCAACTTTTTTTTCACCAATGTTTTTTTACTTCATTCTGGTTTTTCTTCTTCACAAAATATTTGAAATCAAATAAATAGGTTAGTGCGTTTAGGATAAACAGTCTCATTTTATTCAATTTTGTTGGAGAACTCAACATTTGAAATATATTATTATTCAATGTGTTTTTACACTCCATTCTGGTTTTCCTTCCTCAAAAATATTGCAATCAGAAATAGGTTAGTTCGTTGAGGATAAATGGTCTCTGAGTTTTGCCTAAGTACTTTGAAGATGAGATATTACGGTGGGCGTGGTTTGTGCTAGCATACAGTATATTTAGTAAAATCGCCTCCGGGACATTACAATAGAACTTCAAGAGAAGTTTGACGACTTTGTCATTGAAACCTTCGATTCTACAATTTTCGACTATTATCGTAAAGGTTCGGCTCTTCAGTTCCTTTTGAGATCCTCATACATATTCTTGCTTTGGAGAAAACTATAGTGTTCGAGTTGATAGGTATAAAAAGACCACTCTTCATTTTTAGTTGATCTAGTTTAGAGACAGAGAACATATTATGTCTTCCCGATCTGTCCTCAATTGTCTTCAGTGTTCCAACGTGAAATAGTGAAAATGTCATGTTGGCAACACTGGAAATAAGGAGAAATTGAGAAAATCATATTAACTTCAATATAAAAAAGATTAGTATGGCCTACATAGAATATTTCATTTTTTTACGTTGGAACACCAAAGACAAGGACAGATGTGTAAGACATATTTTTCTCTCAAGGCTAGCTGAACTGCTTCATTCAATGACAGGGCAATACCTATGTCACAACAGTTTGTACATTGTCGACCAATGTTGAAAAACAAGAATGAAAATTCTCAAAAATTTATTGGAATCTCCCTATTCTATGGTATTTTCTCTTCTTCCTCTCTATTATATCACCTAATGATTAACTTTAGATTATTACTCAACTTTTGATTTAGACTTGATGTTCATGTTTTTTCACAGAAGCAGTTGAAGAAAGGCATCTATGGAGCTATAGAGCAGACAAGAGCGCTTTGACTTGAAAACAAATTGTAAAACTTTCTGATAAAATCGCTTCAGGGTACCTACCGCTCAAAACATCATAATAAAGTCAATCTTTGGCGTTCGAAATGAAACAACAAAAGTTCCTTCAAACACTATATTGACAGTAATTCAATTACAATTCAAGGAAAATATTCTTTGGCGTATTTTCCTTTATGCCTAGGCAAATGAGGCCTGAACTTTCTAGGAATATAGATTGGCTGCCTATCGTCCAATGTCCTCTTGAAAGGATCCTGCAGCAGCTCAAAAGGCCTCAACTTCTTGTCCATATGCCTCGTTTTATTATCGATTTTATAAATCTTCTCCCAGCTGTAAACCTCATAGTCCAATTTGAACCTGGGACGATTGGACACAAGAAACTTGTACTCCCTCTCCAACCACTGTCTCTTGTCATCATCCGCATAATCAGCAATAACTTTTTCCTCGTGGTTCAAATAAGGCGTGAGATTGATGCCCAAACGACTCTCAGGGACATTACAATAGAACTTCAGAAGAAGTTCGAGGATTTGGTCAAAGAAACCTTCGGTGCCTCAACAAATATTCTTTTTGGGGTTCTCATTGCCGTCCTTTGTGTGAAAAACTATGGTGTTGAATTGATAGGCATAGAAACATCACACTTTTTCATTTTTAATTCAATGGGGGCAAGATGTTACAATAATTGTACTCTTTGGATCAATTCTGAGAAAAACTTCCACTGAGAAATTTCAAATGTCGATTGGAATCTCCCCGTTCTATGGTATTTTCTCTTCTTCCTCTCACAGCCACCCACTCATTTTAACTTTAGATTATTACTCAACTTTGATCCATGTTTTTTTACAGAGACAGTAGAAGAAAGGTATTTTTGGAGCTACAGAGCACACATGATAGCGCTCTGAAATGAAAGAAGTGAAAAACTTCTTGATAAAACCGCTTCAATGTAGTGACCGCTCATAAAATCATCAAAATGTCGATTTTTGGTAATTGAAATGAAACAACAAACATTTTTTCAAACACTATATTGACAGTAATTCAATTACAATTTAAGGAAAATATTCCTTTGCGTATTTTCCTTTATGCCTGGGCAAATGAGGTCTGAACTTTCTAGGAATATAGATTGGCTGCCTATCGTCCAAAGTCCTCTTGAAAGGATCCTGCAGCAGCTCAAAAGGCCTCAACTTCTTGTCCATATGCCTCGTTTTATTATCGATTTTATAAATCTTCTCCCAGCTGTAAACCTCATAGTCCAATTTGAACCTGGGACGATTGGACACAAGAAACTTGTACTCCCTCTCCAACCACTGTCTCTTGTCATCATCCGCATAATCAGCAATAACTTTTTCCTCGTGGTTCAAATAAGGAGTGAGATTGATGCCCAAACGACTCTCAGGGACATTACAATAGAACTTCAGAAGAAGTTCGAGGACTTGGTCATTGAAACCTTCGAGTTTACCATTCTCGACTCTATCGTAAAGGTTCAGCTCTTCGGTGCCCCAACAGATATTCCTTTTGGGATTCTCATTGACGTACATCGTGTGGAAAACTATGGTGTTGAGTTGGTAGGCATAGAAAGACCACACTTTTCCGTCTGTGATGACGGTTTGCGTTACAAGAGGGTAGGTTATGTCATTGTAGGTGTTGAAGCCTAGAAAATTTGCTTGGGCTTGCAGCCAACCGAAAGAAGCTATTATCGCTTGGCGATGAACGGCTTCTTTGTCGTCTTGTAGGTCTTGGTAGTGTTTTCTGTTGTGTAAATAACCCCTGTTGTGGTACGACAAGAGACCGAATTTGTGAGGGTCGCCTGGCCAAAATCCTGAAATGGATTTCAATAGCTAATACGGATAATCTCTATCTGTTTCCATAGCGAAACATGAAGCCGATTTTTGAAGACAAATGACTATCCATAAGGAAAAGTGAGATACTGCGCATGATCAAATACGCAAGTTCAAATGACAATCATTCTCATTCATTCTAACCGATTCGCCTTTTGACCATGGAAGGAGACACATGGCGTCTCCAGGTCAAAAGTCAGGTTAATGTGTGTGCAAGTCTTTAATTTTTCTAATTACCTGATCTGGATTAAAATCCAATATTTATTGTGAAGTTTAATAAGTGTGTGTGAAAATTATAAAGCCCTTTTATCTCTACGCCGGTATAGAGGCCGGATGGTGACGGATTCACCGGATAAAGGGGCCATACTTGAAATCAAACGTGCTCAGCATGAGCACATACGATAGAATCTTTGGACACTGATGAACTCGGCTGCCGGGCATGGTGACGGACTACGGTGTCTTTAGTGCTCCAGTCGAGTGACAATATATTATTATTACATAACCATATATACAGGGTGTCCCTAGACCAGTGGGACAGTTGAATATCTCCTGAACCAATAGGAATTTTCAAAATATGATTCCACATCATATCGTATTATGAGTGCTAACTTCAGGAATGACTATATTTTATACGAGGGCGCAAGAAAGGCTACAAAATCGAACATCAATTTTTTCAAATGAAATACCCTGTATTTCATTGCATTTTCATATTCTCCTTGATGAGCTGAGTTCAACGACCTAGCACACTTGGGGTCTAGCGGGAATGATTTCTGAGATATAGGGTGTGGAAAATCGAGATTTTTCATTTTTGGGAATTTTTTGTGTCAAAACTATTCATTATTGGTCAAAACGGAATACATGTCCAGTCAACTTTTGATTCACTATTTACTCGTATTTAATTGAAACAAATACAGGGTGGTGTAGAATTCTCAGTTTCAGTCAGAATTCTACACCACCCTGTATTTGTTTCAATTAAATACGAGTAAATAGTAAATCAAAAGTTAAGATCTGGACATGTAATCCGTTTTGACCAATAATGAATAGTTTTGACACAAAAAATTCCCAAAAATGAAAAATCTCGATTTTTCACACCCTATATCTCGGAAATCATTCCCGCTAGACCCCAAGTGTGCTAGGTCGTTGAATTCAGCTCATCAAGGAGAATATGAAAATGCAATGAAATACAGGGTGTTCCATTTGAAAAAATTGATATTCGATTTAGTGAGTTTTTCTTGCGCCCCTCGTATAAAATATAGTCATTCCTGAAGTTAGCACTCATAATGCGATATGATGTGAAATCATAATATTTTGAAAATTCCTATTGGTTCAGGAGATATCCAACTGTCCCACTGGTCTAGGGACACACTGTATATTCTTGAAAAAATTAATTACCTGATCTGGAGAAATTGTTACCGAAAGGTGA
Organism: Phaedon cochleariae; assembly: GCA_918026855.4. NCBI lineage: Eukaryota > Metazoa > Arthropoda > Insecta > Coleoptera > Chrysomelidae > Phaedon > Phaedon cochleariae. The sequence goes on from OU896723.1 coordinate 4,470,277, forward strand.
CAGAAATCCAATAAACCCAAAAGAAGAAGAAGATTCATTCTAACCTAACTCATTATTTTGAATATTTTGACATGAGTGACATGACATTTATGGACTATGTTTATGTTTTATTATTAGGATTTTCGGGATATAATTCATTATTTCAGGATGATTTAATGATTATGAATGATACAGGACATGCTAGTGAAAATATAAATTCTGAAAGAATGGAATCATTTATTTATTTTTGTCCACAGGTCTTCATTATCTTGGTAGGTAAGTTTTTCAAATGATGAAGTGTTACAAAATTACCCTTGAGAATATCAAATGCTAATACTTACATTTGGTTTCCCTATGATATGTTCATCCCATTTTCATTATCCCATTGCCTCAGTAGATACACGCTTTTCAATTTAAAAATCAGGGATAGCATAAATGAACCATAATTGATATGATGCATTCCTAGATAAGTACATATACAATTTCACATGAAACAGTTCTGGTCTATTCATATAAATAAACACTGATAATAAATGAACAATTATATCTTTTTAAACACCCTGAAATCACTGAATTTATCGAAATCTATACCACTGATGAAAAATCGCTAATAAACATGTCCGCGAAACGTAAACAAAAACAACAGAATGTCATGACCTTTTGAAACGATCAGACACATACTGCTTTGATTGAAAGGCTAGTAAACGTCATTGTCCACCGAAACGCATGTCTTTGATGACTACTATAATAGCGCATGCGTATCATGCCACCAAATCCTAATGGATATTCATTTGTTTCATATTTTTGGCTTCATCCTGGCACCCGTTATGATCCGTATTGTTTATTAATACGTATATGATTTTTCTACAAACGCTTAACAAAGTAGCCTTTGACGCTTTCAAATTCCAGCACAAAGTTGACGTTTTCCCAGAAATGTAATTCTTTGACAGTATTTGCGCTCGTGAGCGGAAATATTGAAAAAACGCTCGCACATCTCTGAAACCTATACTTATCTATTCTTGAAAACCCCCAATTCTTTCATGATGGAAAATAGTGACAGTGAATCATCAAACACACCTCCTGATATAGCAGAAAGCGTAAGAGTTTGAATCTCTTACCGGAGAAATCAAGAAAGAAATAATATGAATTACAATATGACACATTCATAAATTGGTGCCACTCCGAGATGGAGAATATGTGTTCAGAAAACGTTTTACTGGCTTATTCTGGTAAAAAACCAAAGACTTTGGAGTCATTAACTCATTGGTCTATTTACTATTTATTCGATGGTGCGTATACATGCTTGAATGTTGAAGATAATATCGGAATCAATAAGTATCTGAAACTTATCGCATTTCTCAAGAAACAATCTATTGGATATAAAGCGAGAAAAATCCAAAACATTCACCGCTGAAGATATATACCAACAAATTTCTACAAGAAGCTCCCGATGAAGCATATCTGTTGAAAACGATGAATTATACTGTATATTTAAACTATTTGTTGTCATCAGAAAGACAGTGTATCTTTATTTTATTGCATCAATGAGTAATGTTCAATTTGATTGCGGAGTTTGTCATACTATGGCTCAGAGGTCTGAAGCTCAGGTTGCCACGCTGGTGGTCCAGTTTCAATTCTCGGTAGGCCCGACATTTTTTTTGGCTTGTCAGTTATTTCATTTTTTTTTGTTTCCTTTGGACATATGGGATGGATAAGAACTTTTTCAACTATTTTAATCGCTCATACTTTCAGGGTAGTTATTTCCAAAAGCTGCATTAGTAGACAAAATCTCGTGTGTATTTCGAGCACAATAAAGTGTTATTGCCGCTCTCCAAAGATTACCGCGCTCCGCTCCGCATCGCGCGGTAACTATCTTTGTCGACCGGCAATCTATCACTTTGCGCTCTAAATACACAAATAGCTATTCTGGGAAAACGTCAACTTTGTGTTGGAATTGAGCGTTTGTAGAAAGATTCATTAGCGGAATTTCAAAGCTGTTCCGATGATCCGATCAGAGTAGTCATAATCCTAATGATCAGATAGGTAGGTATAGGGTGGTCAAAAAAAGCGGAATTCTGTTTCTGATCAATATCTTTTTTATTAATGGACCGATTTCATCGATTTTGGTCTTGTTTGAAAGATAATTGAACAAGACAAAACGTCAACTTCATATTTATTGAATTTCTCCATTGAGCGAAATGGCGGACACACCTGAATTTGGCCGAACTTGAAAACCTGCTGGAACTTTTTCAACAGAACAAGAGGCCAAACATGCAAATACGTCAATAAATAACTGACATGACAGGATAAAGACAGGTATGTTTTCACATCTAGAATTCGAATTTCTTCCGTTTGTTTGTATACTTGTTAGAACAAAGATAAAATCCTTATCGTTTCAGATTGGTCCGAAAATTATGAAAGATACTTTACTTAATTCAACATCCAAAAAAAAAAAGAAAAGAAAAACATGAACAAAACTAATACGAACGATGCGAATTTGCGTGCGGAAAAGCAATACTGTGCACTTGTTAGGAAAATAACTTTATCGTCATTAAAAAGCACCATTGTGAATTTGAACCCTCCAAAAAGATACACACATGAACAAATAATTCCGTAGAAATTGCTTATACACAACTTGATTTTTCTAAATTATAAAAGAAAATACCAATCCAGATGTTGAAACATACCTGTCTTTCTCCTGTCATATATCAGTCATTTTTGACGGATTCGCATGTTTGACCTATTTCCATTTAATTAAGTCCACTCTCAGAACACCACACGCAAAATTATACAGTGCGACTCAAAAAAGTTCTAGCAAGTTTTTAAGTTCACCCAAGTTTAGGTGTGTCCGCCATTTTGTTTAATGGAGAAATTCAATAAAAATGGAGTTGACGTTTTGTCTTGTTCAATTCTCTTCCAAACGAAACCAAAATCGATGGAATCAGTCCATTAATAAAAAAGCTATTAATTGAAAACAAAATTCTTTTTTTTAACAACCCTATACAGAGAAGTGCACAAAAATCGGCCAGGACTGTAACTTTTGAATCATTCGAGATATTTTTTGTTCTATCACTTCTGGTTGTACTGGAAACGACCCCAACTTTTGATTTTCGAATGGGATACCCTGTATTGTATTCCATAATCGGTTAGGGACATAGTGGAAGGAGAAGATGGGGTGCCTACGCGCATATTATGTGACGTCATCTGGGATACCAATATCAGCTGCTAGTCACAGACAGATACCGTTGCCATGGGCGTGCGCAATGAATTCAATCATGTTTATTGAAATTTCTATAAGTTTCTCGATCTGTTTAGAAATAATTCAATTCATATAAACAGGTACCTATTCCTTCGATTTTACTATTTCATTGATTATGGAAATTGTGATCTTGAGGTAATTCGCAATGGCAAATATCAAATACATAAGAATTATCATTCATTGCCAATCCCATATGAATGATCCACTACTGCATGTGTCGATTCTGTAAGATTAAAGTTCAGCAGTTAACGACGTTGACGTTGCTTCTGCTCCGACATCGACAACAGGAATATCAATTTTTGCCGTTTTGTTATTCAAATCTTTGCTGCAATTTATATTTTGTGAGAAATCAATAGTTTGGAATTCATTTTCAATTATTTCTGACTTGATATTCGGGAGATGTTCTGTAGGAATGGCATCTTGTTTAAAATATTTGTGATTTTTTAGAGGTGTGTAATTCAAGAACCGTACTTTCGCACTTGTTTGGGAACATTCTGCATGGAAATGTTTTGAAGAAATACGTGCTGTGCTGTAATATGAATGTGATGATAATATGATAGGTGAATATTTTGGAATGAGGATATAAGGAATAAAAGGTAGGTACCATTATTTGAGTTTATATTCTGTCGGCATCAGCAAGCTCCCATCGTTTCGTTGGGTCTCCATTCTTGGAAAAGCAGAAAAATTCAATATATGTGCCTTTTGTATGTTAGTTGTAATTTCCATAACCAGAAACGAAACAAGTAGGCATTTCGAAATTATTTGATTCAATTTTAGTACTTATATAATATCTGAAGTTCGAGACATCAATCACGAAAACAAATAATAACAATGACAGTTATATCCCGGCTGACGTCATGCGCAGAATAAGACGAGTTTTAGCTTTCTTCTCCTTCCACTATGGTTAGGTATTGCCATAACGAATTCATCTAAGTTTCCATATGCTCAATGAGTGTGACAGAGCGTTACCATCGAGATTATAAGGCCTGCATGCTTCCGTGGTGACGTCACCTTAGTGAGGCCTAACCAGCGGCTCGAAACGACAAGCGCTTATGGCGCTATAAGGCGATTTTAGTTTTAGAGCATTATTGAGCCAATTGTGCTGTTTTTTTGAAGGGCTTCCTGTTGAAAAAGGATGCCAGTCGTCAACTGAGCCCTTCTTCGCATCCCATTCGATTTTATTGTGGAAAAACGAAGTTTCAAAGCAAAAACCAGAATAAAACACAAATACCCACGTACAGCAACCCATTCGAATTAAATATGTTGGCAAAAATTGTGGTGAAGGTAAATTTCACACCTACTTATACAGGGCCCGCAGAACATAAACTTATCGTGGGATTGATCGAAAGAAAATTGTGGAAAATGTATTGTATTTTGATAGACATGCCGTTTGTTATAATCACCTATATTTATCTTGAGCCACAATAGGCCAATGGCCGCAGTGGAGGGCCTGACAATAGGCCCACTCACGTTCAACCTAACCTAACCTATATTTATCTTGGAGAATTCCTATTACCTGAAAAATTAGCCAGTGAGTGTTTTCAATTTCCTGTTGTTGGATTTTTCACCCAATTGATCGTTAGACTTGAAACAGTTATTTATAAGGGTAAAACTGCATTTATCATGCGATGGTTTTTTTTTCGAAAATTTTTTTTGGTACTCACGTATTTTTGTTTGAAAAACACGAATTTGATAATGAAAATGTGAAAAAATCATTATTTATCGAGATATTTCGAGAAAAAGTTCGAAATTCCGCCTTCTTTCTCCCCTTGTGTTGGGGAAATTTGGAGCAACTTGCCCTTCTTATTTTGTCATTGGACACTTTATATACTCATGATGTACTTCGATGACACATTTTTATATGGAAAATTCAACAGGAAATATGATTTTTATGGCGAGTTTTTCATATTCAGGGAACAAGCATTCCAGATGACGGCCATTTAATCAATAGTCAATCAAAATACGAGATGTCGAATGTCAATAGATTGCTTTGGAATGACATTACACACGCTATTATTTTAAATGATATTCTTCCTTCTTTTCACTAAATATGGATAAATCTCAAGAAAATCATATTTATAGTTGAATTATATAATAGAAAAAAAATTGTCATACATTGTTATATATAAATTGTCCAATATGATGAAAAAAGAAGGGAAAATTGTTCTAAATGCCACCCAGAAGACAGGCGAAAAAGAAGGCGAAATTTGTAACTTTATAGTCAAATATCTTAATAAATAATGGTTTGTTCACATTTTCATTATCAAATTCGTGTTTTTCAGACAAAAATACGTAAGTACCAAAAACAATTTTCGAAAAAAAAAACCATCGCATGATAAATGCAGTTTTTCCTTTTTAAGTAGAGTGTTTGTTGTAGTAAATGTTAATATGATAGTTGCAATTTGATCATTGGAATAAATACTGCATTCATTGCCACGAGGCAAATGACCGTTTTCAGAAAGAAATTTGAGAATGTATTGAGTTACAAATGCCCGTTTATTATGGACATTCAAGAAAATTTCCTCGAAGTCAGAGATGATTTTGTTGAATATAATATACGAATACAAAACTGACTGCATAATCGAAGCTTTTCTCTTTTTGCTCTACTCATACTTTTCATGAGAGATTAATTGTCTTCTATTATTAATTCATCATTATAAATTAAGTTCTGTTTACTACTGTACTTAGATGGAGTAAAATCCTTGTCCAATTGGAAACTAAAAGCATGAACTTTTGGAACACCCACATATAATTCCCCCGACAAAAGGGAACACAACACTTGTAAGGCATTGTTATTTCGCCTATCACAACACAAAATATTTCACAAAAAAGTAATTTTTCCGCCAATTATTTTGATGAATAAACAACAAAAGAATTCGGGACCGCTACAAAAACATACGTGACGTCACGAGCTGTTTACGTCAGATTCTGCTGGCCTTCTAATCTCGATGGTAACGGACAGAGAAAGAAGTTTTGATATTGCGAAGTCACGCCTATTGAGCATATGGAAACTTCGAACGCAAATATCTTTGTAATTGTTTGAAATAACCCTATCAAACCCGTTATCGATAAATTCGTCATGATAATCCCTAAACGATTATAATACATATACAGGGTGTCCCATTTAAAACTCAAAAGTTGGGGTCGTTTCCGATGAAACTGGAAGTTATAGAAAAAAAAACAATTTTATTAATTGATGAGCAATTTGGTATACTTGCTACCCACTAATTTTCAAAACCCTATCTAGAATAATTCAAAAGTTACAATCCTGGCCGTTTTTTGTGCACTTCTCTGTATATAAATAAATTACTTATTTTGTAAAATCAGTTCAAACAGAGCATGCCAAAATATCATGCAATTTATAGTGTATGTGATTAACTGAAGATTAATAATAAAATAGGATGAATAAGTGTCAAAATATTTCTCAGTAGGTTATGAAATATTTCAGTAGATCATCAGATCAATATGCAAATCAGGAGATATACTGAAAATTCTGATGCTGATGAAAAGTTAGTGTCTGCTGAAGAGAAGTCGGTTTTTCGTTTGGAAATTAGAATGTTAATAGTATATTAAGTAATATGTGTTGTAAGAAGCATATTACGCACGAATGGAAAAGTTACGAACGTAGCCGCAAAGCGGCGAGTGCGTAATTCCATGAGTGCGTAATTGCTTTACCACACGCATTACATACTATACTTTACCTACTGCCATATAGAACATCATAAAAGTTTGGACAAACAGTCTGTTGCGTATCGATATTATTAATTAGTTTATTCATTTTAAGATTGGGAATTGGGATATTATAATCATCATAATTACTTTATTTTGGGACAATCTGTACGAATGTTATTTTGGGACAGTCTGTATAAATGTTATTTGTACTTGTTCTTCCAAGGCAGAAACAAATGTATTTCTTTGACATACACTTTTTCTGTGATTTTTTACTGATCGCGTATTTTGCGCAGTGAAGCAGGAATTCGAGAAACTGCCGATACGGAGAGACAATTCATTCTTCCAACTTCGTTCGATTCGATTTTTTAACGATCGTTCCACTATATGTTATAATTATTCGCTGGTTCTGGTAAAATTGTGCATCTTTCGGCAATCGATGAACAAGATTGCACCTCTAGAACATCCGGAAACTAGCCTCAGCTACTCATTGGGGAAGTATGCTTCAGTTTTCCAAGCAGAGGTGTACGCAATTCTCCAATGTGCGGAAGAAAATAACAGGAGAGCTGTGGAAAACGAGCAGATCCGTATTATGTCAGACAGTCAAGCGGCATTTAAGGCAATAGAAAGCCAGGAAGCCACATCTCGACTGGTATGGGATTGCAAGAGGGAACTGAGAACTTTGGCAGACCGGAACTGCGTCAAGCTGATCTGGGTTTCATTTCATCAGGGGATCGCTGGCAATGAGAAGGCTGACGAACTTGCAAGAAGAGGGTCGGACAACGAGCCAGATCCAGGACAGACTCTTGGAGTACCAAAACGTACAGCACGAGGGTCAGTTAAAGACTGGATTCAGGCAAAACATAAGAGCTACTGGGAAAACATCCCAAGAAACAGACTTGGGAAACAATACATTAAGGAACCAAGTCATAAACGAACTGTAGACCTGCTCAACTTGAACAGAGCACAGATAAAAACTGTTACGGAACTCATGACTGGCCACGCGCCAGTAAGGGAGCATCTCACCAGAATGGGACTGTACAATGGCGACCCAAGCTGCAGACTATGTGGCAAGGAATCAGAAACAGTAGCACATATACTGTGCCGATGTGAGGCATTGGACCGCAGAAGATAGAAGATCTTCGGGCAACCAGTTGGCGAACCAGAAATATTCAACTCACATCCAGTGAAGGATTTGTACAGACTTGTTCAAGGTACAGAGATAATGGAGTGGGCACAATAAAGAACATTAGGTAAGATACAATGGGCCACCATAGGCCTAAGTGTCGTCGGAGACATGGTCAGACGAGCCTACAAACGGGGTGGAGTTTTTAGTGGGTAAACCCTGGCTAGAGTCCGGGGAGTCCCACACTACCATATGGGGGATAGGACCCATATGGTGTCTACAAAGGATTTAAACCACTTCGACAAAAAAAAAACCTAGAACATTACTCAGTGTGGTGGATCTGGTAGGCCTACCCCTCCAAGCAGCTAAGAAGATCATAATATAGCAGTTAACAGTCCACATATCAAGGTACGGCTATTATAACTGTTTCACTGCACTGGAATTCGATTGTTCGCATTCTTCGATTCGATAATAATTATTTCAAAAGGGAATTCTACACAGTCTGAATTTCTTGACAGTTATTCCATCTGCTGTTGACGGCGATTATGCGATCATGACATACCTATACTGGCGGAATAAACGAAAGATGTGCTTACTGTCTGTAAAGAGCTACTTACTGAGGCTGTATCTCGTGTGTTCTTGCCAGTGTTGTTCTTGTCATTTCTTTTGTAATAGATCTATTACTATTTCACGAAAGTTGTTACGTTATTACGATTTGATTTTCTGTATGCAGCGAATGATTATGTTCTGCTCTACGAGTCTATGTCACAGTCTATGTTCTATTTTCATGTCAACAATTCTATGTTACTTTTGCCTCATTCCTGTCATAAATGTCTAATCCGTGCGATAGTTCGACGAGAATCACATTTAGAATGTCAAATGTCAGACTTTTCCAATCTATTACCTTTTGATTCAAATCTATTAACTTTTTCCAAGGAAATCTGGTAAGAAAAAATTAGACCTAGGAACAACACTGTCTTGCCTACTTTCTATAGTGGCTGTAGGTAAATGTGATTTTTTTGAAGAGATCGACAAAATAATTGATTTATTACAAAAAAGTGCGAAAAATTAAAGAAAAAAAGTGATTCATACCGGGTGTATTAGCTATATGTCTGAACTCGGTTTTGTTCCCCACCGCTCTCGGATCCAAACGGAAAAACGGCACCTCCAACTCGGCATTCTCCGCCTCGTCTCGGGACACGATCGGCGGCAGAGGCAGCTCCGATCTCACCGTCATACAGGGCGAGCCCAGGAACACCTGTAGCGGATGATGATTATAATAATAATAATAATAATTTATACATAATTCAGAAAATAGATACTGTCTGTAGGTTAATCGAGGAGGTGGTACATTCATTTTACTTGATTTTTTGGGATTTTCTCTCCTCGTTTCTATAAAATAAAAATATGCGTATTATTTCAATATATTTGTAGTGGGACAAATCAGATGATTTGCCCCAAAATGTCACTGTGTTTAACAAATATTTCTATCAGAGAGCCTAAAAGAAAAATCCAGTAACTTGTCAGTGACACTTCGTTCGGAAAAATGTTTGAAGGAAAGAAAAAATATCGAATTTTTACTTATCTTTGGACGTTTCGGGACCGAATCTGCTCCCGTTCTCAACATAAAAATGCAAAATATCCCTTTTTGGAAGTTGTTGCTTATAGTTTGACACTTCTCAGTGTCATACTGATGTAGGCATATGCATGAGTGATTTTAGTCTACAAATGAGTTACAGGATGTTTTCATTAATTGATTTTAAATCTACCATCTTCATATTCAGTTTTCACTTCAGTAGTGAATACCATGTTCTATCTATATCAACTGAACAGGAAGCAATGTTATTGTCTCCGTTCAGAAGAATGCAAGCAGATTCCTTGATTTTTTTTTGGTTGTTATCTTCTGAACGGAGACAATAGCATTGCTTCCTGTTCAGTTGATATAGATAGAACATAGTATTCACTACTGAAAACTGAATATGAAAATGGTAGATTGAAAATCAATTAATGAAAACATCCTGTAACTGTCTTCTGTCTTCTCTTCAGATTGTTATTTTTGAATGAAAGTTATGGAATAGCAGGTAGTTACTTAGTTTTTAAATGATAGTATGTAGGTGCAACCCATGTGAAGACAATAATTTTGTATCACTGTGTTATCCTGTCATTGGAAGGACTATTTATATAGTTCCTCTGTTGGATAACCTTGTTTTCTAAATAAATAAATAAATAAATAAACCCATTTGTAGACTAAAATCACTCATGCATATGCCTACATCAGTATGACACTGAGAAGTGTCAAACTATAAGCAACAACTTCCAAAAAGAGATATTTTGCATTTCTATGTTGAGAACGGGAGCAGATTCTGTCCCGAAACGTCCAAAGATAAGTAAAAATTCGATATTTTCCAATATATCTATATTTTTTTCCTTCAAATTGTCACTGACAAGCTACTGGATTTTTCTTTCAGGCTACCTGTAAGAAAAATTTGTTAAACGCAGTGGAATTTCGGGGCAAATATTGAAATAATATGCATATTTTTATTTTATAGAAACGAGGAGAAAATCTCAAAAAATCAAGTAAAATGAATGTACCACCTCCTTGATCAACCTACAGAGAGTATTATCCTGTCATTAAAACGTCATAAATTTTTTTTCGATTTCATACGCTGGTGGGTACCCACGAGAAAAAAATGTCACTAAAACACATACATTTCTATGGTGATTTGTCATAAAAACCCAATTTAACTGTATGAAAATCCCTGGGGTGGAATTTTCAAAATAATGCGTTTTTTACCCACCATCAGCCGGTCGACAGGGTCGTCTTCCATGTGTTTCGTCCAGGGCCGGCCTCTGCGGACACTTTTCACTCTTTCCGGGGCGTCCATGCCGCCAGCGAGCCACGTGGATTCTATTCTCGGCTCATAGTCGATCTGAAAATTCAAGTATTTTTTCTGTGACGGGAAAAAAGTTTGGCATTTCATCTCTGTTGGCAGGTTATAAAATGTCACTTTTCATAAATTACTTTTTTCCCGTGGGAAAAAAGTGAGTACTTTTTTCCCGGATATTCAGTCTGTCCAAGATAAGGTTGAACAGCATGGGGATCTCGAAAACGGTAAGAGATACGAAGTCGGTTAAATGGGTAAAAAGTTCCGCATTCGGAGGCTCATATCAAGAGCCTTCGAAAATTCTGAAAATTATTTTTAGTTTTTGAGTTATATCGAAAAAAGTGAATTTTTGGAATTTCTATTTTATCTTTTTTCTCCGTTATTATCAGAGATAAAGAAAAACTGAAAATACTTTTTAATTGCAACTTTTGAGGAGGTTCAACGTGGTGATACCGATTTTTTTATGCGACGTTTCGTATTCGTGGAACCATCATCAACTTTTGTTTTTTAAATACGGTCCTGATAATTTTTTCACAGATTCTGAAAGGTTTTTTTATTCTGAATTCAATCATGTACTATACTAGGTGATTCGAATGTGTTTCGACCTATTTTTGGCCATCATCAATGTTTTTTCGAAACTCCAAAGGAAAAATGCCATCAGTTCCACTTATTTTAGGAAAATTAGTCAACACACTAATACCTCATCAATCAACAACCCATTTCATTTTGCGGCAACAAAAATTCCATCCATACAAATTCAGAATATGTCAAGCGCTAAAACCAGGCGATGACGAAATGCGCAAGACATTCTGTGAGTGGTATACTAGGAAATGTTAAAATTTTGCAGATTTCTTTCGAACAATCATCTGGACTGATGGAAGCATGGTCACTAATCATAGTAGCTTCGATAGAAAAAATACACATTATTGTTCACGAGAAAATGAACATTTATACATTACAGCGAGACACCAACACCGTTTCGGCTTTAATATGTGGGTTGCAATATTTGGTACACGAATTATTGTTCCTTCTATTTACCATGAAACACAGACTTCCGAACTTTATAGAAATTCGCTTGAGAATCATCTTGAGAAAGCTCTGGATTATGATTTACCGATTGCGGAAGTTGTTGGTTTCAACAAGATGGCGCTCCGGTATATAATTCCAGAGAAGTCCGTGCGTTTTTATCCCTTTGCCGGCGCGGTCGCCTGATTTGACACAGCTGGATTTTTTCATAGGGGATATATCGAACTTCGTACACGCAAATAACTTTGATGATGAAGAAGAACAAAGGGACAGTGTCTTCGAAGCATTTAATAGAATAACCCCAGAAATGCTTAGCACAATGTCTTAGAAGCAACTGTGAGAAGAGGATATCTTTGTTCAGAAAATAATGATTATCATTTTGAACATTTGTTATGAATGTCTCTGTAGGTATTGTCAAAGTTAAGTTGTTAAAGTAATTCGTGTAAGAATTCATCAACAATTTTAAACGCTGCATTGATCGTATGATGTAGTGAAATATTTTTTATTCACTTTGCAGTATTGAATATCAAATCCATCAAGTTTGACACTAAATGATCAGAAATAAGTGGAACTGATGGCTTTTTTCCTTTGGAAGTTCGAAAAAACATTGATGATGGATAGAAATAGGTCGAAACACATTCGAATCACCTTGTATAGTACATGGTTGAATTCAGAATAAAAAAACCATACAGAATCTGTGAAAAAATTATCAGGACCGTATTTAAAAAACAAAAGTTGATGATGGTTCCACGAATACGAAACGTCGCATGAAAAAATCGGTATCATCACGTTAAACCTCATCAAAAGTTGCAATGAAAAAATATTTTCAGTTTTTCTGTATCTCTGATAATAACGGAGAAAAAAAATAAAATAGAAATTCCAAAAATTCACTTTTTTCGATATAACTCGAAAACTAAAAATAATTTTCAAAATTTTCGAAGGCTCTTGATATGAGCCTCCGAATGCGCAACTTTTTCCCTATTTAAGCGACTTCGTATCTCCTACTGTTTCCGAGATCCCCATGCTGTTCAACCTTATCTTGGACAGACTGTATACTCTGTTAATGGCTTTTGTTGTGCTATAGTTTCGAAAAATGAGTCTCCGAGAACGAACTGCAAGTCCTTTTATCTTCCATTCGACTTCGCGGTTTCGTATATAATTAAACAACTACTGAATTCGCAATTTTTTAAAATCAAATCACAGAATTGAACTGACAGAAGTGACATCAGATATTTTATTACTTCGAAAGAATGATAAAGATGTCTATAAAACGCAGGTGTCCCTACTGTTAAAAACTTGAAATTTCACGTCGATAATTTTCAGATTTCGAAATAATGTAATATCTTCTCAATATTGATTTGTCCTTCCTACTGTCACAGAAAAAAATAGTGTATTATACACGGGAAAAATATTAGATTTTAGCTCACGGTTTTTTGTCTCCCTCCGCTACGCGTCGGGAGACAACACAACCTGGAGCTAAAATCTACAACTTTTTTCCCTTGTATAATAAATAACTATTTTTGTTGAGTGTAACATAGTGTTACGCTAAAATGCCAGAGATGGTAGGACTGGTTGTCATAAATGTCAGTATGGTGGCATATGACATTGACTTTATATGAATATACAGTGTGACCCACTTAAGACCGGAGCACCCTTATAAAATCTATAGTTTTCAACCGATTTCTTTCATTTGTTTCAGCAGAAGGACTATCCGGAGATATACGTTTACACAAATTTGCAAAATCAAATTTCAATCTACAGGGACTGTGTTATTATTTTCATGTTAAAAATTGCGAAATATCATTAGCGATTTTTTTCAAAAAAATCGACCCCACCACTGAATTCAGCATCCTTCAATTAGGTTGAGCGCAAAATTTCATTGAAAAATTTCAATTGGCAACAAAGTTATAACAACAATAATTTTGATTGCTCACCATTTTTTATGAATATTTCAGACAAATTCTGAGAAGCGGCAACATTGTCAACACAAATGTTGGAAATCATTGAGGTTTCTGGTATACATTTGAATTGATAACACAAATTATTATCGAGTTATAATCTCTAGAATGGTACCCTTTAGGAATGATCTACATTTTCAATTAGATGGCTGCCCAGTGCTAGGATTATCAGACAATGGCTGAATGAACAGTTTCCTCGTCGCTGGATTGGTCGAGGAAGTGAATTAATTGGATGGTCACCCAGGTCCCCCGATTTAACCCCTCTTGACTTCGTCTTGTGGGGTTTTCTTTTACAAAAAGTTTACAAAACTCGCCCAAGAACCAGACAGGAGTTGTGTGAAAGAATACGTCAAGCTTTTAGGGAAGTAACACCCGAAGTTCTCAAAAACAAAATGGTGGTTTAGTGGAAGCAACAAAAATTTTAAATGTATTGATTAGGGCTAGATAGCTATGGACCAAGACTTATTTGTACGATAGCTGGTAGAAAATTTGGAAATGATAAAATTAAGATGGAGTTATTATTTGATACGAAAATTCTTGGTTGATGATAATTATTGTGAGAAGCCGATTTTTCGACGCGACGTTATGAAATTTTTCATTTTATGAATCTTTTCATGAATACCAAGATAAATTCCATTTTAGATGTTATAACTCGATAATAATTCGTGTTATCAATTCAAATGTATAGCAAAAATCTCAATGATTTCCAACATTTGTGTTGACAATGTTGCCGCTTCTCAGAATTTGTCTGAAATATTCATTAAAAATGGTGAGCAATCAAAATTAATGTTGTTATAACTTTGTTGCCAATTGAAATTTTTCAATGAAATTTTGCGCTCAACCTAATTGAAGGATGCTGAATTCAGTGGTGGGGTCGATTTTTCTTGAAAAAAATCGCTAATGATATTTCGCAATTTTTAACATGGAAAAAATAACATAGTATGCCCTGTAGATTGAAATTCGATTTTGCAAACTTGTGTAAACGTAGATCTCCGGATAGTCCTTCTACTGAAACAAAAAAAAAAGAAATCGGTTAAAAACAATAGATTTCATAAGGGTGCTCCGGTCTTAAGTGGGTCACACTGTATATATATAGCGAGAGAATGTCTTTTCAGTCACTTTTTGATCATCTTTGATTCTGTACACGTTAGATATTATAGGAATAAAAAGCAGAGCAGAGTATCGATGTAGAGTTTTATTTATCGAAAATACTAGAAGCAAATGAAACAATAAAAGGTAATTTGCACAAAAGTCAAAATTCTTGAGTAAATAAAGTTAAAAGTTGACTTTTATTGAATGAGTTTCATTTAAAAAGGAAAATCTGAAAAGAATCGTTACATAATTGTGAAATGCATACAATGAATCCCAGAAGAACTACAAGAAAGAGGTCAGTCGAAGCGAACGAGACTCCTGGAGAAGCTACTGTGAAGGTATCAACAGTCTACCGGAGACAGTCAGGCTTCACGAGGTTCTCGCAAATTCACCCAGGGTCAGTTCAGGGCTGCTGCGTCTTCCCGGCGGCACTTTCGCCGACGAGAAGGAATCGCTCAGACACTTAGTGTCCACCCATTTTCCTGACTCTCGGGAGGTACTTGGTGAGATAACACCTTCAGCTGAAGCAGATAATCCACATAGAGATTTCGCCACGGCCAAGGAGGTAGTTACACACGAGAAGGTCGTATGGGCCATCAAGTCTCTTCTTCCCTATAAATCGGCCGGAGAAGACGGTATACAGGGTGTAAATTTGAAAACTTCCAATGCGAATATCTCGCGAAAGAAAAAAGTTAGAAAAACGCCGTTTGGCAAAAATGCTAAAGAGTTAAGGGGAACTAGAACCACCATATTTCGGTCAAGGGATGAGTCACCCCGTCGGCGCGACACACCCCAACTTTGAAATGTCAAATGGCACTACCTTTTTTGTGATGCCTCAAATGAACAGTCTCAGTCAGTAGTATTCACCTGTACAAGACTTTTTTTCCACCTACTACAGGGTGTACGAAAAATATAAAGTCGAATAAAATAAAATGAATTGTGTTAAAAGGATATTTTATTTGATCAGATGTTCAAAATGCATTCTATTCTGTTGTAAGCAATAGTATAATCGATGTTCAAATGCCATTCTAACATTTTGGAACACATCTCTTGGAATATATCGGCATTCTGCATTTTATTTTATTCGACTTTATGTTTTCCGTTCACCCTGTAGTGGGTGGAAAATAAGTCTTGTACAGGTGAATACTACTGACTGAGACCGTTTATTTGAGGTATCACAAAAGAGGTAGTGCCATTTGACATTTCAAAGATGGAGTGTGTCGCGCCGACGGGGTGACTCATCCCTTTACTGAAGTATGGTGGTTCTAGTTCCCCCTAACTCTGTAGCATTTGTGCCAAACGGCGTTTTCCTAACTGTTTTATTTAGCGAGATATTCGCATTGGAAGTTTTCAAATTTAGACCCTCGAATTAATGTTTTTCGTACACCCTGTAGTGGGTGGAAAAAAAGTCTTGTACAGGTGAATACTACTGACTGAGACCGTTCATTTGAGGTGTCACAAAAGAGGTAGTGCCATTTGACATTTCAAAGTTGGGGTGTGTTGCGCTGACAGGGTGACTCATCCCTTCACTGAAATATGGTGGTTCTAGTTCCCCTTAACTCTTTAGCATTTTTGCCAAGCGGCGTTCTTCTAACTTTTTTATTTCGCGAGATATTCGCATTGAAAGTTTTCAAATTTATATCTTCCCTGCTCTCCTTCAACAGAGCATGGACAAGATCTCCACCCTCCTAGTGAGGATCTACAGGGCCTGCATAGCACTAGCATACATTCCAGTATCCTGGAGAGCAGTGCGGGTCGTGTTCATACCTAAGCCGGGCAAGATTGACTACTCCCTTGAAAAATCTTTTCGTCCAATTAGCTTCACATCCTTTCTCCTGAAGGGCCTTGAGAAACTAGTGGACCGATACATCCGTGGTGGCGCACAGGCTACCAACCCTCTGCACCGACATCAGTACGCCTACCAGACTGGTAAATCCCTCCACCACCTTGTTGGTAAGGTTGAGGCAGTATTACATCATAAGCAGTTCAGTCTAGGTTTATTCTTGGATATAGAAGGGGCGTTTGACAATGCCTCCTTCGATTCCATGTGTAACGCCGCTTACGAGCATGGAATCAACGACACCATTGTGAAATGGATACGGGCCATGCTTACACAGCGACACATAACAGCAAAACGAGGCACTCAGAGTGTGGCGGTAGTCGCACGCAAAGGATGCCCTCAGGGGGCAGTACTATCTCCTATGCTGTGGAGCCTAGTTGTTGACGATCTCCTTCATCTTCTCCCGCGTGAAGGCCTATACGCACAGGCCTTTGCGGATGACATCGCAGTTCTTGTTGAGGGTCAGTTTGAGCACACGGTATACAACCTTGCTCAACGAGCACTCAATCTTATACCGGGTGGCTACGGAAGTATTGCCTACGGAATATCTCAGTTATTGTATGAAGTAGGTTTGTGAAATTTGGAGCGTCGATATAATGACATAAGAGCTAGAATTTGAGCGTATTGACATGTCGAAGTTGACTTCCGGTCTGACCGGAAGTAACATCAACTTTCTTATTTTAAATGGAAACCCTATTTTTTTTTCTTTTCGCTTTATTCAGCATTCAATTCCCTTTCTAATGACATATCACAAGTTGGTATCTATGGCGATAATCTGTTTTGTTATTTGAAGAAGAATGATTGGATTTTTTGGTATTTCATTTCAAAAAATGACTTTCTATTATATCATTAGAAAGGAATGGTTATGCTGAATAGTACAGGCAAGAAAAAGTTGTATGTTCCTATTTAAGTTATGGACCTACAGAGTATTGTTTTTTTCCCAATTTTTCCAATATTTTTTTTGGCGGCTTTTTATAACGCCGACGAATGAAAATAAAATATCACAGTAGTAGCAACTGTTATCAAGCGACGTATGGTTTCCCTAGCCAACTTTTAAATTTTTGGCTTTCATTTTGCTTCCACGGCCTACTCGGTGAATTTCAATAATAATTTTTTTTGAACTAGTTTCTGGTTAGATACCAACTTGTGATATGTCATTAGAAAGGGAATTGAATGCTGAATAAAGCGAAAGAAAAAAAAATGGTTTCCTTTTAAAATAAGAAAGTTGATGTTACTTCCGGTCAGACCGGAAGTTAACTTCGACATGTCAATATGCTCAAATTCTAGCTCTTATGTCATTATATCGATGCTCCATATTTCACAAACCTACTTCATACAATAACTGAGATATTCCGTAGGCAATACTTCCGTAGCCACCCGGTATACAACTGGTGCGAACGGCAGGGCCTTGGAGTTAACCTTGCGAAGACTGCAGTTGTTCCCTTCACCAGGAGACGCACTGCTCGCTTCGCGGGGCTCCTAAGCATTGCCGACGCCACCCTATCCACCTCCAAAAGCGTTAAGTACCTAGGAGTCATCTTGGACACCAAACTACTATGGAGAGAACACTTGGAGACCCGCATAAAGAAGGCCTCTGCAGCATTCTGGGTATGCAGGCGAGCCTTCAGCACCACGTGGGGTCTCCAACCGAAAGTCTTACATTGGATCTACACGACCATGATAAGACCTATTATCACGTATAGTCTAAGATCCGAACCTAAATCGACCTTCACCGAGCTGATAATAGAACGAAATATATTTCATCATGAATTTAGTATATTAGAAAACATATTAAAAATGGGTTCGCTAAAAAAATCCTGGGCGGACTATTTTTAATTATTTTTCGAAAAATGATTTTTAATTAAATGTTGCAACATCGGGATAATAAAAAAATTTTGACCTGACTGAAAGTATATAACGTATAGAATGTGCAGCCGTTGGGTTGTCTACTATTTACCTGGGCGAACTACCGGGTTGTCAGGTAACACACGTATATCGATGCCAGTTATTTTCACTGGATTGGATAATAAAAAAATGTATATCATCATAAGCGCTGTTTAATTGCGAACACGTTGATATAGGGTTGTCTGCGAAAATTCCGGTCCTATTAGGGGTTTGCGAATTTTAAAGATTTTAATTTCAACGCGCGTGGAAGTGTGTGACAGAGAGATCCGAGGTAAGTATGCTGTGTAATAATAAAGGACCCAACATCGCAGTCGCTTGTGATGGGACCCTGAATAGTAGAAAGTGCGCATGCTCGGTGTGCAAACTATGGAGGGTAGAGGTACCTCTACTACCCTTACCCTACCCTTAATTACATAATAATTAAATATATTTAATATAATACTAATATATAAAAACAATATAATATCAATATATTGCGTTATAACCATAATAATATATCTATAATCTATAATAGACAATAAAAATATCAATTACTTACTTTGAAATTTTTTTGCTCTTTCTGGAAATAGAAACAAAGTGGACCGCCAAAAATTTAAATTAAGAAATAACAAAAAAGATAGACTAGACATCTTGTATTACGATTTAAAATGTTATTATTTTATTAATGTTTACTATATGAAGGATAGTAGAGGTACCTCTACCCTCCATAGTTTACACACCGAGCATGCGCACTTTCTACTATTCAGGGTCCCATCACAAGCGACTGCGATGTTGGGTCCTTTATTATTACACAGCATACTTACCTCGGATCTCTCTGTCACACACTTCCACGCGCGTTGAAATTAAAATCTTTAAAATTCGCAAACCCCTAATAGGACCGGAATTTTCGCAGACAACCCTATATCAACGTGTTCGCAATTAAACAGCGCTTATGATGATATACATTTTTTTTATTATCCAATCCAGTGAAAATAACTGGCATCGATATACGTGTGTTACCTGACAACCCGGTAGTTCGCCCAGGTAAATAGTAGACAACCCAACGGCTGCACATTCTATACGTTATATACTTTCAGTCAGGACAAAATTTTTTTATTATCCCGATGTTGCAACATTTAATTAAAAATCATTTTTCGAAAAATAATTAAAAATAGTCTGCCCAGGATTTTTTTAGCGAACCAATTTTTAATATGTTTCCTAATATACTAAATTCATGATAAAATATATTTCGTTCTATTATCAGCTCGGTGAAGGTCGATTTAGGTTCGGATCTTCTACTAGTACGCGTCAATTGTGTGGTGGCCAAGGACCAGGTTGGCGGGCGCTAAACGGTCCTTGGAGCACATGCAACGCCTCGCGTGCGTAGGCATTACGGGTGCAATGAGAACGGCACCCACGGCAGCCCTTGGGGTACTCGTGGGGCTACCACCATTGCACTTGTGATCGAGCACGAAGCCATGAAAGCGGCGTACAGACTCAACTGCGCCTATCAGTGGACTGGTTATCGCTGCAACACAGGTCATGCCAAGATCTGGACAGAAGCTACCTTAGCCTGTCCTGTTCTAACCATGGTGCAAGACCGCATTACGCCGCATCATGAATTTATCTCCTCTGTCAAAGGACCCCGCACATTTAGTACGTAAAATGGCTTTCGGCTAAATTATCTGAAAATTTGATATGTTTAAGACATTATCGTCCTTATCACACAGTCCAATTTACAGATCGATCCTATGACCAGTTTTCGAGCTACAGGGTGTCAAACATTAGATTTTGGCTGTTTAGAATATTTTGCATCAATTTGAATTATGTGCTCTAAGTCGTGATTATTCTCCAGTAGGAATGATCTCTTTACGTCTAATATCTACCTCATGAATCCCTCTATTCGGATAGAGGATAATATCACATACAGAGTATTGCATTCCATCATGACAAGGTAATATTCTTGGGAAAAGACAAATATTGAAAACATCAGAATTTTGATTTTTACTCAATCACTGAAAACTTGAAAACAAACGGCTAGAATCGGCCAATTATTTGACACAGTGTGGGTCTTGATCATCAACATGAGGATTCATATGATTACCTCTGATACCATGTCCAATTGGCCATATATAGGGTGATGACAATTTGAAAGCTTATAGAATTGATGTAACTCAGGTACAAAATGAGATACATTTCTATAATATATGAAGTGAAAAATGAAATGTCTCATGAAATAACCCACCCCCACCAAGCCCCTGATGAGTCACAACCACCCCAACGCATACCATCTCAATAGTAGCCCCTACTTATTGTGATACCTCATTGAATAGCTTGGTGAAAATACATTCCAGTGGTATTATTATTGATATCTCGAACTGGGTGAACTAACAAAAAATATTTATTACCTATATCATTCTGCTGGGGTGACGTATTAATTTTATAACTTTTGAAAAATGAATCGTTGATATCGAGCACTATAGAGACATATTGCTGAAATAGTTATATTCAGATGATTTGAAACAAGTATTTGTGTACAGTAGATCGGTGTAGCGAGAGAACACGGCGATGAACAGAATGTTTAGTCCAGTTAAGTACTACCTAAATGATTATGTTTTCATAAGATCAAAATTATGTTGAACAATTTGACTAGGTATAGGTAATATTTCAATTAGCCAATTTTCGAATATCATCCAAACATCTTTGGCGGATTTATGTTGATTGGTGAGGTTTCGAATAATCATTGTCTATATAGTTCAATGAGTGTTTTGTAATGCACATAACAATATGCAAAAATAACCGCATGGATGAAATATATATAGTCTTCAAGCAGATCTGGATAGTGAACGATCTCTGCTGAATTCCAGCGAAGACCCAAGCAACAGTGCGACCCATTATGTACTATCATTCATGGCTTGTGCCTATCAGTTCATCTATAGCAATGCTTGATGTCATATTATGGTATCTGACAACTTGTCTCAATACGACCATCTCGCCAGAATGTGAGCCACAATGTGAAAAATATCTATCAGCAGCTTTTGACAATCATCAAAATACAAATTCTCTTGAGAATTCAAACATAGCGGACATGTCACAGTTTTACAACTTCTATCTTGGAGATGTTCTGCTGGATTTAATGGAGCTGTGTCCTTACCGTCTGACCAGCTCAGGTTAGGTTAGGTTAGGTTAGGTTAGCTTAGGTAAGGTTACTAGAACATTCTGTAGATTTTAGTTTTCTCTCGCTTCACTAGCCAACTGTTCACATAAGCAATTTCACTTTTATGGTTATTTATATAATGCTCGATAATAACGATTTTTTCCCATACTACAAAAAGTTACGGAATTAATACGTCACTCCAGCAGAATGATGTAGGTGATGAATATTTTTTATTAGTTCACCCAGTTCGAGATATGAATAATACCACTGAAATGTATTTTCACCATGCTATTTAATGAGGTATCACAATAAGTAGGGGCTGCGTTGGGGTGGTTGTGACTCATCAGGGGCTTGGTGGGGGTGGGTTATTTCATGAGACATTTCATTTTCCACTTCATATATTATAGAAATGTATCTCATTTTGTACCTGAGTTACATCAATTCTATAAGCTTTCAAATTGTCATCACCCTATATATGGCCAGTTGGACATGGTATCAGAGGTAATCATATGAATCCTCATGTTGATGATCAAGACCCATACAGTGTCAAATAATTGGTCGATTCTAGCCGTTTGTTTTCAAGTTTTCAGTGATAGAGTAAAAATCAAAATTCTGATGTTTTCAATATTTGTCTTTCCCCAAGAATATTACCTTGTCATGATGGAATGCAATACTCTGTATGTGATATTATCCTCTCACCGAATAGAGGGATTCATGAGGTAGATATTAGACGTGAAGAGTTCATTCCTACTGAAGAATAATCACGACTTAGAGCACATAATTCAAATTGATGCAAAATATTCTAAACAGCCAAAATCTAATGTTTGACACCCTGTAGCTCGAAAACTGGTCATAGGATCGAACTGTAAATTGGACTGTGTGATAAGGACGATAATGTCTCAAACATATCAAATTTTCAGAAAATTTAGCCGAAAGCCATTTTACGTACTAAATGTGCGGGGTCCTTTACCCTTCATGATAGAGACGAGTGGCTAACCGAACCACACACCCTGATTCCAGGCACCGGACTCACCTGGTTCACGGATGGGTCTCGTGCTGGGAATCTCACTGGTGCTGGCGTATACGGGCAGAACCAAGACTACGAAGAGTTTCAACACCTTGGACAATTTGCCACTGTATTCCAGGCTGAGGTTTTCGCCATCCTTGCCTGCACACAAGAAATCACACGACGCCACATAAGAGGCAAGCGCATCTCCATCTGCTCCGACAGTCAGGCCGCTCTCAAGGCTCTACGAGCACCAAGAGTGGTCTCTCGGTTGGTTTTAGATTGCAAACGGAACCTTGCTGGGATAGCAAGGGAAAACCGTATCGAACTACTTTGGGTTCCAGGACATAGTGGGATAGATGGCAACGAAAGAGCCGATGCTCTAGCAAGGCAAGGTTCTTCAGCCCGTCCTGCGGGCCCAGAGCCCATCGTGAGCATTTCTCTCTGCACAGGACTGCGAAAACTTGAAGAACTTCTGACAGAGAGGTTTTGTCGGGAATGGACTGAATCCAGGGGTATGAGGCAGGCGAAGACCTTCATTGATAGACCTTCGATACGACTCACCCAATCCCTCCTGAATATGCGAAGAAGCCAATGCAGAGTTGTCACTGGTTTACTAACTGGACACTGCCGCCTTAACAGACATCTAAACATTCTGGGCATCTCCGATGACCCAACGTGCCGTTTATGTCTCTAAAACGACGAAACTCCCATCCACATCGTATGTGAATGTCCTGCGCTAACACAGCTCAGATGGCGGAGTTTCGGACAAACGACTCTTCCAGCGGAAGAAGAGCCAAACATCCCGGATACCGACATCCTAGCCTTCGGCAGAGCTGCGGGACTCTTGTGAAGGATGCCATACTCACGGGGCGACACAATGGATCCACACTAGCGGTCTAGCTGTCTGGACTTCGACAAGTCCCCCCCGATGCTTACTCAACTCAACTCAACTCAACTGATTCCACAGGTCAAACAATAATGAATATAGTTATTCATTATAAAAGTGAAAAGCCGTGAGCTAAAATCTAATATTTTCCCGTGCATATTACACAATTTTTTTCTGTGACAGAAGAAAGTTCGAATCAATATTGAGAAGATATTACATTATTTTGAAATCTGAAAATTATAATAATAATAATAATAATAATAATAATAATGAATGTTTTTATTGTAGGTACAGCAATTAGCTTATATCCTAACAAAAGGCAGGATTCAATGCCTGCACATGATTGCTCATGGCAGGATTTGCGCTTCCATTCAACCAGTGGAGTAACTTATCATAATAAACTCATAATCAATAATAATATAAGGTACAGACAATAGAATATTGTAGACTATTCAACTGCTCCGAAAAAAAAAACTACTTGATAATATAAATATACTATTCATAAAAAAAATATCAAAATACAGTGATCAGTACATATAAGCGGAGAAAAAGTGATGTGCCGATTCAAATATGCCATTATAATTATTATATTATAATAAGAAATTTGGAAAATTGTTATCAAATAAATATTGCTTCACAGTTTTTTTGAATTTTTTCATTTGTAATAATTTGAAATCAATGGGTAACCGGTTGTAAAGGCGAGCGATCTGGAATGAAAATGAGCCACGAAAAAAGGAGGTTTTGTGTTTAGGCGCAGCCAAATTATTTCGAAATCTTAAGTTGAGATTATGAATGTCAGTTCTAAAAGTCAGTTTCTTGAATAGATAAGGAGGTTTCCCAGTTGTTATTATTTTATGAAACATCGTACTGGAGTGTAGTGTACGCCTAGCCTCCATGTTCAGCCATTCAAGATTCCTTAAATGTTGCGTAACATGTTCCCGCTTTCTTGTGCATGTAATAAGTCTCACACATGAGTTCTGCAATTTTTGAAGTCTCATTTTGTCCGATTTCATCAGCCCCGATCCATAAACCACGTCTGCATAGTTAGCATGTGATAACACTAAAGCATCACAGAGTATCATTTTACTTTTTTTGTTCAAAAAATTTCTGTTTGAATAGATCGTTCTTAGATTCATATAACCCTGTTTTAAAATATGAGAAACGTGTGTAGTGAAGCGTAATGCATTATCAAGGTACAATACCAAATTTTTCGTTGCATCTGCGGTGGGTAGGGGGACTCCGTCAACACGAATATTCAAAAAATTCTTGCAACGATTTCTTGCTGCTGTCCTTCCGAAAAGCATAACGTATGATTTAGCTTTATTAACAGTGAGGCAGTATTTATTTGAAACGGTTATGAGATTATTCAAATCATGATTCATTTGGTCAAGTCAGGTTGTAGGAGTTTTCTTCGAAATTTAAATACATCTGCGTGTCATCAGCATAACAGCATAATCGACGTGAAATTTAAGTTTTTAACAGTATGGACACCTGCGTTGTAGGCATCTTTATCATTCTTTTGAAGTAATCAAACATCTGATGTCACTTCTGTCAGTCTAATTCTGTGATTTGATCTCAAAAAATTGCGAATTCAGTGGATGTTTAGTAATATACGTAACCGCGAAGTCGAATGGAAGATAAAAGGACTTGCAGTTCTTTCTCGGAGACGGTATTATTGATTCATTTTTCGGAACTATAGCACAACAAAAGCCATCAACAGTGTATATATATGTGATATACAGGGTGTTTAAAAAAAAAACTGACCCCCTTACTAGGGTAGGTAGAACACTGCAAAATAAGTTGGGTTTACTCAGTAAAGAAATCTCGTAACGGCATCCGTTATCAAGATACAAGGTGTTGAAAAAATGATTTTTTTACACATTTCTCAAGATTATGTCGAAACTACTGGCAACATTATGATGAAATTTTGTATGGATGTTCCTTGGAATCTCACACATCGCATGCATTTGTTTTTATATCTGACTCTCATAGAGGGCTCTAGTTACACGGTTCGTACCGAGTAGTTTTGAACATAACTTTTTTGAGGTTAGATTTTTCAATCCAAATTTGATGTGAACTTGAACATCATTCAATTTCACACCAAAAAGGTACTCCTGGTAAAACTCGATACTGTGTTCCGTTTTCGGAATATTTCGATTTGAAAATGATGAAGTGATAACTGTTGCTGGTATAAAGCTATGTATTAGAGCGAGTATCATGAAAATTTATCACCTATTCATTGAAAACCGAAAACAACAATACATTTCTAATTCTGAACTTATTGATTGAACAATGAATCACAAGAATAACATCAAAACAGATTTCAATGAGAACATGGATTACACAGTTTTGTTATATCTTGAGCAGAAAGTCTAAGCTACATAGGTAAATTTACGTCAAGAGTTGTGAGACATAACTGAACATCACTCAAATGACCTAACAGCTGATCCTCAACTGTTTAGAAGAATAATACAATCTTAAGAAAAGAAATTAGAATCGTGTATTCGTCGAAACGTAGGACATTTTGAACACACACTCTAACTGATTCATTATCTCATGTTTCTAGTCGAATATCTCTTAATTTTCTACTAATGATTCTTTGTTCCATCAATAACTTTGGCACAAGAATAATTTCATTGTTTTTGAATCTGAATAAATAGGTAATTGAACTCAATAAAATTCATTTCATACCAGCATCATTACTACTCCATTATTTTCAAATCGAAATATTCCGAAAACGGAACATGGTATCGAGTTTCACCAAGAGTTCCTCTTTGGTGTAAAATTGAATGAAGTTCAAGTTCATATCATATTTGGATTGAAAAATTTAACCTCAAAAAAGTTTTTTCCTAAATTACTCGGTATGAACCGTGTAACTAGCACCCTCTTTGAGAGTCAGATACAAAAACAAATTCACGCGATGTGTCAGATTTCCAAAAACATCCGTACCAAATTTCATCCCAATGTTGCCACTAGTTTCGACATAATCGTGAAAAATGTGCAAAAAAATCATTTTTTCAACACCTTGTATCATGAAAACGGATGCCGTTACGACATTTGTTCACTGAGCAAACCCAATTTATTTTGCAGTGTTCTACCTACCCTAGCAAGGGGGTCAGGTATTTTTGAAACACCCTGTATATGTGATATATATACGGGAGAAAAGTACCAATAACAGCATAAAAGCTGACATTACCAGTTATTCGACGAGTTACATAAAATGAAGCGTGAGAAGTGTTGCAAACATCAATTTAGTTCCCTAACGACACAGTGGAGTAATTGAATGCAAATAATTCATTATCAGTCAACTCGCCCATGGATCAATTCTGGACAAGCATATGACATTTTCAGAAGTTTTTATGCCTATTTTTTCAGAGTTGCTTCTAATATTGTATCTAGGTGGCCATGATAGGATGTGAAATTATCTAAGGACCTCAGGTGATGTAATATTTTGCAGTTAGTCTTCTTTGAATAACAAAACACTCAGGTAATTAGTGACATAAGCCTTATCGGAAAGCTTCTTCATTTTTGTTGAATTTCAGTTTCAATTTCTTTCAAAATAATGTGAAATCGAAGTGAAGTGGATATCTGAGTGTTTTGTTTTCCAAAGATGATTCTAAAAACATAACAGCACATATTATGTATCATGGCCAGGCATACTTGACCAATGTGAATAAATAAATATCCAGTATTTTCCCGTATTTTCCTCAGTGATATCAAGTGTATGTTTTCATTTTCAATCCAATAGCAAATAAATTATTGGTATTGTTAAATTCATTGAAAAAAAACCTTTCTTTGAAAAGTACTTGAAAAATGGTTGTTATTTGAAACATAATGTTGTCGTCAACTTTTCTTCTTCCTATCTATCATACTAGTCACTAAAACTTTGTCATTATAATTTCCTGACATCACTTGATGTCCTTGGATAAGTTCACATCTGATCATGGTTACCTAGATGCAATATTGCAAGTGACTTTAAAAAAAGGAAGTAGAAGTTAAAACTTCTGAAAATGTCACTTTTATTTCACGGTAATGTAACTTTTCTCAATTCCCAACTTCTTCACAAAGCTCACATTCATTTCTGACCTGCGTCAACTTTCACAACTATATACCGGGTGTAACAGGATCATGGTACACCAAACCATTTTGATGAACTTAAATTGGTGATAAATCAAAAAATTTCACATTTTTGACAGGATACAATTTTTTTCAGCATTACACCTGACAATGTGAGTACATCAGACTCGATCAGAATAGTCATGGCACACTCAGATGGAAAATCAAAATTGAAATTAAAATCAATATTGAAGTTTGAAATATCACTTATATGGTATCATTGGATTCAAAAAATGAAGAAGAAGTGCAATGATATACAGGTAGTTCCATTTGAAAATCAATAGTTATTACTACTTCCGGTGAAGCCAAATGTAGAAAATGAAACCTATTTATGTCAAAAAGTGACGTTCATCAAGTTGATGGATGAAACCAAATTTCAGTCACTTATCTCTAAAACTAAAGGAGAAAAAGGCGGTGTACCCGGTATATTATATTGTTCAATTCCTGCTACTCTGTAATTGGATGGGTGAAACTATCTATATTTTCAGATTTGTTGGTATTTTCTCTCCTCGTTTCCCTGGGTGTTTCCGAAATTGGGGCAATAAATGCAATGGTTGAATAGGACAAAAAACAAAACAAAATGAAAGAATACATATTTGTAGAAAACAAAATATTTTGGAATATATTGAGCTTGAAAGTTTTCCTGAAACTTCTCTAAATCATTGATCAGAGGTTAATAGCCCAACCCAAGTGTTAGCTTTCGGCGAGATCACAAGCATGGGAAATATCAATGACTTTTGAAATCTTGCAGGATGTTCAATAATATTTGAGAGATGTATGGTGAAAGTGTGCATTTTTTGAAAATATTCAAGACCTTTTTTTGTCATTCATCTTGTCATCATGTTTCATAAAACACCTTATTTAATTTATTGCCCCAATTTTGGAGACACCTTCATAATTTAAAAAATATATACCTATTATATCAATATACCTGTACTAAGGACAAATCTGATGATTTGCCCCAAAATACTGCATCTAAAACATTTTCCTATCAGAGAGCCAAAAATACACTTTTTTCTGCAACCGACACAAAAGTCGCCCGTTTTGATACCAAAATCAGCTCTTGAATTGACGTTTCTATTACTGACACAAAAATAGGTATGTTGCTAGGCAACATATTTAGTTCCTAGGAGCTAAAGTTGAATTTTAGTTCCTAGGAGCTAAAGTTGAACTTTAGCTCCTAGGAACTAAAAAGGATCTACTGGACGTCATCAAGAATAATAGTAGATTGTTTTATTAGGATCAAAAGTGACACTTTATTTGACAAGCGAATTTTGCATTTGCGAGGCGGAGCGTTTAGCGAAGCCGAGCGAAAGCAAAATTTGCGAGTCGAAGAAAGTCACTTTTGATCCGAATGAAACATGCTATTTTTTCTGCAACCGAAACAATTAACTCAAATAAACATGTGAAGTAACCACCAATGCCGTGCCATATGTATGCAATGCAACAAATATTGACAAATAATCCATGTGGTGAGAATATTCTACCTGCATTAACAGCAGGTTAGGTTTTCTAGGATGTTCGAATTGTAGTTTCAATATAAATACAACCACAGAGTGACATATTTGTGTATGGACCAGGTGCCAGGTGCTCTAATGGCAAATACCGTGCCAGTGCCAGCTATAGGAACAAGACGTGAAAAATGTTAGGTTAGTGAGCATATCAACAATGATACTAGTATGATTATTTATTCCTCTCCATACTACACTGTGTTTGACTTGATGATCAAAATGAAGCTAAACAATATCGTTGTTTGAGACAAAAAACTATTGCTTGCCGTGATTATTCAAAAACAAGTTATCCATCCCGAGAATAACGAATGAAATACAGATCAAGCAAGTATTTGAATCTTGAAGGTTTCCCTGATCAAAACAAAAATACTTAACTGAGATGTTTATAAGTTCAATACTAAACTATAATAAAGGTGTATTTATATCTCCAGCATGGGTATGAAATGCCAAATCTGCTGAAATCGGAAACAAATCAGGTATGCGTCTCAACTCAAATAACCAACCGTCACAATGTTGTTTATTCTTGATGACGTCCAGTAGATCCTTTTTAGTTCCTAGGAGCTAAAGTTCAACTTTAGCTCCTAGGAACTAAAATTCAACTTTAGCTCCTAGGAACTGAATATGTTGCCTAGCAACATACCTATTTTTGTGTCAGTAATAGAAACGTCAATTTAAGAGCTAATTTTGGTATCAAAATGGACGACTTTTGTGTCGGTTGCAGAAAAAAACATTGTGACGGTTGGTTATTTGGGTTGAGACGCATACCTGATTTGTTTCCGATTTCAGCAGATTTGGCATTTCATACCGATGCTGGAGATATAAATACACCTTATTATAAATTAGTATTGGAATTATTAACATCTCAGTTAAGTATTTTTGTTTTGATCAGGGAAGCATTCAAGATTCAAATACTTGCTTGATCTGTATTTCATTCGTTATTCTCGGGATGGGTAACTTGTTTTTGAATAATCACGGCAAGCAATAGTTTTTTGTCTCGAACAACGATATTGTTTAGCTTCATTTGATTATCAAGCGAAAAACATTGTATTATGGAGAGGAATAAATAATCGCTATTATTATTATTGTTGATATGCTCACTAACCTAACATTTTCCACGTCTTGTTCCTATAGCTGGCACTGTCGCGGTATTTGCCATTAGAGCACCTGGTCCATACACAATAAATATGTCACTCTGTGGTTGTATTTATATTGAAACTACAATTCAAACATCCTAGAAAACCTAACCTGCTGTTAATGCAGGTAGAATATTCTCACCACATGGATTATTTGTCAATATTTGTTGCATTGCATACATATGTCACGGCATTAGTGGTTACTTCACAAGTTTATTTGAGTTAATTGTTTCGGTTGCAGAAAAGACGATTGAAGGATTATTTAATGAAAAATTAGTATATAATTATTATTTTTTTAGTAGTTTTTATTTACACGTATTAATTTTTTATTCAGACTGATTGTATTTTTTCATGTTAATCTAAGTTTATTTATATGTGAATGTATTTACTATTGTGAATGAATTAGTTTTTCAACTAAATGAAGAGATATATAAAAATAGCATGTTTCATTCGGATCAAAAGTGACTTTGTTCGACTCGCAAATTTTGCTTTCGCTCGGCTTCGCTAAACGCTCCGCCTCGCAAATGCAAAATTCGCTTGTCAAACAAAGTGTCACTTTTGATCCTAATTAAAACAATCTACTATTTTTTAAGTGAGAGATGTTAAAGTTGGCATACAAATGAGTTACAAGATGTTTTATTAGTTAATCTAGAATCAACCATTTTTATATTCAGTTTTTAGTAGAGAATACCATTGTTCTATCCATATCAATAAAATACAACACTTTTTCAAGATATTTATATACAGGGTGTTCGGAGATAAAACCGACAAAACTTATAGGGTTATAGGGACTCTCAATATGATTGCAGAATGCCATATACAAATTTCCAAAACCGCTTCGATACTGACATACAGAGTGATTCATAAATTTTGACGTAAAACTCAATCCGTCATATTGAATACAAGGATTACCAGATTGGGTTCAAATTTGGTACATGAATTGAACTCAAAGGCTTCAACAAGTAGCCCATTGAACGAAACCAATAACAGGACCGGAATATTATTTTTTTTCTGTGATAAGTTATTGTGAGAATAACTCACCCTGTATAATAATTATCAAGGATCTGAGGTCATATTATGAATCTACGTGAAAAATACTATAGAAACTTGTTGAGAACCAGAACATCATTATTGTTGTTATTCTCTTTGATAAGTTCGTAGATATATTTTATAATTCACTCTCGTGACCTAAAAAAACTGAAGAATACATTCGTTTCAAGACCGGAATGACTCTTTTTCATGTTCTTGTAAGTACAAGGTGTCCCTGAAAGATCTGGACAGAATTTCAGCACATAGTCCTGAGGTCCAAATAAGCTAATTTGAAGCAATTTACTCGAGTCCGGAATTGCTCCGTTACAGGATGGTAAATTTAAAAAATAAAAATCAAGTACACCCCAAAAAGTATTCTGGAAAATCCATTTCTGCATTTCTCATTCACTGAACAAATGACATCCACAAAGATAACAGCAAACATGCATTTTTTTAAAATAATTTAAAGATTCCGGTGCGGCATCCAACACTTAAAACCGAAATATCTCGAAAACGGCTTACTTTAGCGAATTTTCACAGGAGTAACTTTTTGGCTTAGAAATATTCAGAAAGTTATTTCAACAAAAAAAAGTGAAAAAGTACACTGAGAAAAAAGTTATGGTCATTCTAAACCATGAGAAGTGCATTGGTGAGTTTAATCGCCACAGTGAAAAGGTGTCCGTATTCCGGTTCGGCATGCCAAAAAGCCCCCGGATACTAATTTTTGAAGTGAAACGTTCATTATTTTTTGAATTTACCACCCTGTATCTCAGAACTGGAGCGAATTCGGACTCAGGTAAGTTGCTTCAAATAGGCTTATTTATACCTCAGGACTATGTGCTGAAATTCTGTCCAGACCTTTTAGGAACACCTTGTACTTACAAGAACATGAAAAAGAGTCATTCCGGTCCTGATACGAATGTATTCTTCAGTTTTTTTAGGTCACGAGAGTGAATTATAAAATATATCTACGAACTTATCAAAGAGAATGACAACAATTATGTTCTGGTTTCATAAATATTTATTATATTTCCATTTTTGCTGATATTTTATCTGCCAATTAATGAAAAAGAATTAAATAATAATTTATTCCTGATATCCTGCCAGAAACTTTCTCTAGTAGTTTCTATAGTATTTTCCTCATAGATTCATAATATAACCTCGGATTCTTGATAATAATTATACAGGATGAGTTATTCTCACAATAACTCAACATAGAAAAAAAAATAGTCCGGTCCTGTTATTGGTTTTGTTCAAAGGGCTACTTGTTGAAGCCTTTGAGTTCAATTCATGTACCAAATTTGAACCCAATCTGGTAATCCCTGTATTCAATATGACGGATTCAATTTTATGTCAAAATTCATGAATCACTCTGTATGAAAGTAATGAAGCAGTTTTGGACATTTGTATATGGCATTTGGTAATCATATTGACAGTCCCTATAACCCTATAAGTATTCATCTCCAGACACCCTGTATATCTCTTTTTCAAAACAAAGTGTCACTGACAACCACAACACACAACTAAAAGATTTTTTTGTTTAGGCTCTCTGATAGGAACTTTTTTCAAATGTGATGACATTTTGGGGTAAATCATAATAATGATTCATCTTTACTACAGGTATATTGAAATAATACTCGTATTTTTTTATTAATTACTAGCTGACCCGGCAAACGTTGTATTGCCATAAACACTATTTCTAGACAATATGTTTTTAGTTAAATATTCATTAACACACCTTCGTTATTTTATTTTCTACTTCTTTTCAGTTTGGCTATGCATAAAAGTGTTTCATTAGTATTTTGAACCAAGACTATTCATTACAATAGCTGAGGCAAATGTTTTGCAATAGGTATTAAATTATTTCTCGAAACATTTATTCAGTTGCATATTTATCAACACACTTATATTATTTTGTTTTCTACTTCTTTTTAGATTTACTTTCCATAATAATGTGTTCCTTTAGTTTTTCAAACTACTATTTATTTTCTACTTCTTTTCAAATCGACAATTTATCTCTCCAGTTCTTCAAACTATACTATCAATTTTCTACTTCTTTTCAGTTTGGCCTCGAGTTTGGCTATCTATCAAAGCGTGTTTTATTATAGTTTTCCAAACTAATATTTATTACAAAGCTAGTTCGCCATATTGGATCCGCCATCTTGAATAACCCAATTTTGAAGAAAAATATCATAACCTCCGACCTCGAAAACCTCCAGATACAAATTTTGAATAGAATCGGATCATAATATCACAAAACTCGCGCTCCATATTGGATCGAAAACCCCCAGATACCAATTCCGAATAGTATCTGAACATAATCAAAAAACTGGTCCGCCATTTTGAATTTCCTAATTTTGACAAAGGAATCATAATCTCCGACCTCGAAAACCCCCAGTTACCAATTTTGATAGAATCTGACCAAAATTACAAAAGTCGTCCGCCATATTGGATTTGTCATCTTGAATTTCAAAATTTTGACGAAGAATTATAATCTCCGACCCCGAAAACCCCCAAATGCCAATTTTGAATAGAGTCGGATCATAATTACAAAACTCGTCCGCCATATTGGGTCCGCCATCTTGGGTATGTCATCTTGAATTTCTAAATTTTGACAAAAGAATCATAATCTCCGACCTCAAAAACCCCCAGATACAAATTTTGAATGGAATCTGATCATAATTAAAAACTCGTCTGCCATATTGGATCTGCCATCTTGAATTTTCAAATTTTGACGAAATACCTCGCGAAATACTCATAATTTCCGACTCCAAAAACCCTCAGATACCAATTTTGAATAGAATCGGTCCATAATTGAAAAACTTGTCTGCCATATTGGATCCGCCATTTTGGATTTCCTATCTTTGACTAAATAAACCATATACTTCGACCCCGAAAATCCCCAGATAACAATTTTGAATGGAATCTGACTATAATTACAGAACTCGTCCGCCATATTGGATCCGCCATTTTGAATTTCCAAAATTTGAAGAAAGAATAATATAATCTCCGACCCCGAAAACCTCCAAATACCAATTTTGAATAAAATCGGATAACAATACTCGTCCGCCATATTGGATCCACCATCTTGAATTTTCGATTTAAAAAATAGATTACGACCAATTCTCATACCTACCGAATACGCACAAAGAATTTCATACGAATCGGTCGAGCCGTTTCGGAGGAGTTCGATCACTAACACTGTGACCGGGACAGGAGAATTTTATATATTAGATTAGTCGGCCCTAGAAAATGGCTGCTTACTTCACGTCAGTGTGTTTATGTATTTTTTGCATTCCCTTGGAAGAATAGAATAGAATAGAATATTTTATTTAGTGTTAATAAACATCAAGTTTTACACAGGTCAACAACACAAGTACAGATATAGAAATATACTTATAAAATCAAAATAAAATAGATAAAAAATAGGTGTCACACAATAAAAACAAATAACTAATTGAAAATTTCAATGTAGCATTCCAAAAAGTTCATTACATCTGGATTCTGCTGTTAAGGAATTCATCATAGCTGGTGAAGGCTTTCTTAATCAAGTAATCTCTCAATATAATTTAGAGTTCATTTTTTGTAAAATCCCTGATATGGTGTGGTAGTTTATTATAAAATTCTGAAGCATAATAGAGTGAAGCATTTTCTGATATTGTCTCTTTTTCTTGTATAGTGATTATGTATGTTGCTATGAGTTTTGTACTGTCTAATATTTTCTCATAGACAATGCATTCATATACAGTGTGGTCATTCAAGTGTGCAACATATGGAAATCTTTTTACTGAATTGCACAACCAGAATACAGATAGTGCCGAAAGTTGGTGCATGTTCGGTACTCATTTTAGGTGTACTTAGAATGGTTGTAAATCATACAGCATACAGGGTAGGTCAAAAAATATAAAAATTGCTCAAGAGTAAAGTACCCTTATTTCAGAACATTCAGCAGAATGTTATCGAGAAAAGTTGTTTACAATTGAGAGTTATGCCTGAATACCAAAACATGGCCTCCTTAGACATTTTTTAGTTTTTCAATTTTGTTTGTTAGTAATTTCCCAATTTATAATATTTTTAATACAAAATGTGCACATTGAATGAAAGTTTTTGAATATGCATATTATCATTAATGATGTTTCACCTTGTTAAAAATATGGTTTGCAAAATTTCAAAGTTTAGCTGAATATCGTTGCAACAAACATAAAGTTTGTGATTCCCTAAAATAACTAAAATCCAAGTTATTTGCCCAAATATGCACAAATTCGCACAAAGGTATGCTCAACTGACTTTGTTATGATTAACTTATGAAAGTATTCAGGGTGAATATGAAAAAAAAAACAGAAATTGGGAAATTATTCATGAACAAAATTGAAAAACTAAAGCATGTCTTAGGAGGCCTTGTTTTGGTATTTAGGATTAACTTTCAATTGTAAACAACTTTCCTCAATAACATTTTGCTGAATTTTCTGAAATATGGGTACTTTACTCTTGAGTAATTTTTATATTTTTTGACCTACCCTGTATACAACCATTCTAAGTGCACCTAAAATGATTACCAAACATGCACCAACTTTTGGCTTCATCTGTGTTTTGGTTGTGCAATTCATTAAAAAGATTCCCATATGTTGCACACTTAAATGACCACACTGTATGTACCTTGACAAAATGGTCAAGATCTTGAGATCAATAAATTTTAGTTTGACATCAGCATGGTATCCCAAGGTACTAAGTACATGCACTGCTCTGAAGGCATAACATGAGGAATAAGTTAATTTTATGAGCATTATACTTTATAAAAATAATTCTACTAGTCAGAAGAATAAGTCTCCTGTACATTTGAATGTGTTTTTACCTGTGCATTTTTCATGTGTGGATGACTTGTGGACATTTCATTCTTTATTATCCTGTTTAGTTGTTTAACTATCAATGAACTTGTCAAGTTTTCCATCTCCATTTTGGTGAGGTCATCATTTGTGAAATCATTTTTTCTCCTACAAAAATTAATATTTTTTCAGAAGTTTAAAGAAATATATAACCTACTGGAAATGTATTTTTTTAAGGAAGTAACAGAATATTCATTCATCACATTGAATTAAATAGGTACATGACTGCAAATAATAAACCAATAAACCTGAAAGATTTTAAATATGAACATATCAATCAACTATTCATCATTTGGTCACTTGTTTGGTAATGAGTTGAAGAACATTATCATCACATAACTGCTACAAAAAATTAAAGATTACAGAACACTGAAATAATTGTAGCAAAAAAAATGTTGAATAAAAAAACTGAGGGACTTTTACCATTTGGATATGAAT
Organism: Phaedon cochleariae; assembly: GCA_918026855.4. Taxonomy (NCBI): domain Eukaryota; kingdom Metazoa; phylum Arthropoda; class Insecta; order Coleoptera; family Chrysomelidae; genus Phaedon; species Phaedon cochleariae. The sequence continues at coordinate 4,507,157 of OU896723.1, forward strand.
TGGTATTTTACAGTTACTATTTCATTAAATTCAATTATACAATTTAAAAACAGGACTGTGAATTTTAGACAATTTCATATAGGTAAAAAAAAACTATAGAGTACATCCTGGGGAATGGTTGAACTTAATTGTGGCACAATGTTCATGTATTTATAGTGGAATCAACAAAAATAATGACTGTAGGTAATTAGAAATATAATATAAGTAGGTGGAGTTTCTTTTGGGTTTGAATTCTCCATACCTATATGAGTACATATCAATTATTTGATATTGTATGATTGTAGGTACATACATCAATTGATATTGTACCTTCACACTTTATTTTCATCTCTGTTTCTAGCTTGTAAAATTTCAAATGAGATATGCAATAATTTATTATTATTCCATGTTATTCTTACATACTAGAACAATGGGGAGAATGAATATAACTTGTCTTTTTTAATAATTCAAACATAACTTACTTGTATCCATCAATTTCTACAGCAATTGCCTCTTCAACTTCTGATTTTAGATTTAGGGCAACTCCACTAACATCAATGTTTTTGTAATATTCAGGTAGCTCATTATTGACAATCAAATGAGTCCTAGTGACATGCTGTGCAAGTCCCAAATTATTGTATGGACAGTAGTCTTCATTAAGCATATAACTTTTGAATCCATAGAATCTAGGCATATTTAGTTTGATTTGTTTTTCTTCCACAGTTTTTACTGCTTTAATTTCCTCATGTTTAGCTACTTTTTTCCTTTCCAACTTCTTTTCAAAAGACATGTCAAGAATAGGAGGGTAATGTGGGGTTGCTGTGTATTCTTCATCATTTGGTAAAGCTGTGGCAAAACATCTACAGTGGAAGAGTCGTGGGGGAATGCTTGTCTTTATTCTGAATAGACTCATTTTGATACTCTTATATTATATAAATTGAACAGCTCCAAACAACTAACACAAATTATTGAATATTATCAATTTTTCATTGAAAATCTCGAGATATATCACCTAACCTAAATTCAGCATCTTTACCTAACCTAGCATTTAACAAGCTGTGTGAAATTGCAGCCAAATATAGCAGCCATAATCTCCGAGCATTGCCGAAGACCCAGTGGCAGACAACATGTTTTTTTTCATGCCTTCAAATACATATTATTTATTATACAAGGAAAAAAAGTTGTAGATTTTAGCTCCAGGTTTTGTTGTCTTCCGACGCGTAGCGGAATATGAATACATATAGTGTGTTTGGGACGAATGAATATCAGATAAAACATATACAGAGCGACCTACAAAACCAGAGGCAGATAAAATATCTCGAACCAAATGGAATATTATAATTTATCACAGGGTGAGCCAGATCAAAATCTTATTGATGGAAATTGAAAAAAATACTCAGTGCGTTTGAGCTGAATGAATATTAGAAATATCATATACAGAGCGAGCAGAAAAACCAGCAGCAGATTAAAATCTTATCGATGAATATTTAAAACATACACAATGTGTTTGAGACGAATGGATATCAGGAAAAAACATATACCAGAGAGACCTACAAAACCAACCCAGAGCGCAATTTTGCAGTCATATTTTCAGAAAGTTGGTAGGTTAATTGATTTAATTGATTCTTGCTCTTTCTTGGAATGTCCAGATGATGTGTATTCTGAGGAGATGATGTAATGAGGCATGATCGATATTGTTTGGAAATGTTGAACTTTCACGATGTTTTTCCAAAATATCGAGTCTTGCTTCCAACGAATCATATTTTTATTATTTTCATCAAATTTGACGATCAGAATTTCGCACAATTCTTTAAGTCTATTGACCTTCTTCGTAAAAATAGTATTCGAAACATCATTTGGTATGATTCTTGATGAAATCTCTGAAAGAATGCTCCTGTAGTCGGCTTTGTGGAATTCGACCTTATATGTTTTTTTAATGTACTCTGTCAGCATTTCCTTCATATCCAAAAATTCCATCGAATCACTAACATCGATGTTAAAATGTCTTGAAATTTGTATGATCTCGCCTTCGCTCAATTGCTCCATAATATCACGTCGGGGTCACCAAATTGTGGATACAATTGATACAAATTATAAGACTTTGAGTTTTTATTATATTATGAAAATGTCATATCAATGTCAGACTATCGCATCATAATACACCAAGTACATATAACATAACTATAGCCACCATAAGTATACTCTGGTCAGTTAACTTCGTGAATCTTCTGTTCGGTTCGTATGGACTGGATGGTTTTCTCCGATTGAGTGGCAAGTATCAAATACTGATTCTCTGATCTGCAACAGAACATCACATATCAATCGAAGTACATTCATATCAGGAGATAAATAGCATTAGATGAATTACATGGATGTTGAATCTGCGACATACCTGAAGAATATATTCAACGTCCGTGACTGGATTGCTACATACCCGCTTTCTTTCCGAATAGTGTTTTTCACAGTAGGCATCTTCCACATTTTCAATTACGTACGTTGGTTATACTAAGGACCATGAAGGCCAAACGATGTGCTGCTCGGATCTAAAACTAAGAATCAATTTCAAATTTGAATCGTGAGACCTACATAGAATATCAGATATTATTTTCAATATTCGTAACTGGAACGCGATATATTTTTGTAATTCATCAATTCATCAACTATCTCAATGAAGACGAGACAGGCAGATAAACAACAATTTTCTCTGCAATGAAGAACACTGTATATACCTAACCCACCATGCGCCTACCTCCTTTGCAGAGAGGGTTTATAAACGCCGAGTTGATACTCTCCCCTCGTGAGGGTACCTGTCGTGTTTCCATAGAGACATAAAGGTAAATATCTGTCTATCTGTCTGCTTGAGAATCTGGAAAGGTAATCAATATATCGCCTTCCGTACGAATATGATGATCTGAATTCTGTAAAGTATACTCTGGTCAGGTCTCTTTGCGGATCTTCTGTTCGGTTCGTCTTGACTGGGTGGTTTTCTCCGATTGAGTGGCAAGTATCAAACACTGGTTATCGGATCTGCAACAGAACATCACATATCAATCGAAGTACAATCATATCAGAAAATAAATAGTATTAGATGAATTACATGGATGTTGAATCTGAGACATACCTGAAGAATATAGTCAACGTCCGTGACTGGATTGCTACATATCCGCTTTCTTTCTGAATAGTGTTTTTTACAGAAGGCATCTTCCACATTTTCAATTACGTACGTGGGTTATATTAAGGACCATGAAGGCCAAACGATGTGCTGCTCGGATCTAAAACTAAGGATCAATTTCAAATTTGAATCGTGAGACCTACATAGAATATTAGATATTGTTTTCAACATTCGTAAGTGGAACGCGATATATTTTTGTAATTCATCAATTCATCAACTATCTCAATGAAGACGAGACAGGCAGATGAACAACAATTTTCTCTGCAATGAAGAACACTGTATATACCTAACCCCCCATGCGCCTACCTCCTTTGCAGAGAGGGTTTATAAACGCCGAGTTGATACTCTCCCCTGCTCGTAAGGGTACCTGTCGTGTTTCTATAGAGACATGAAGGTGAATATCTCTCCCATCTGTTTCCTTGAGAATCTGGAAAGGATATCAATATTTCGCTTTCCGTACGAATATAATAAGGATCTGAATTCTGTAAAGTATTCTCTGGCCATTTTTCTTTGCGGTTTCTTTGTTCGATTCGTCGTGACTGGATGGTTTTCTCCGATTCAGTGACAAGTATCAACACTTTGCTTCTCAGATCTGCAAATTAACATGACATCAAAAAATATCGAAGTCTATAAAAATTTATACTGATTTTCATGAGAGGTGGGACATGGATGTTGAATCTGAAACATTCCTGAATAATATTTTCAACATTTGTAACTAGAACGCGATATATTTTTGTAATTCATCAATTCATCAACTATCTCAATGAAGACGAGACAGGCAGATAAACAACAATTTTCTCTGCAATGAAGAACACTGTATATACCTAACCCACCATGCGCCTACCTCCTTTGCAGAGAGGGTTTATAAACGCCGAGTTGGTACTCTCCCCTCGTAAGGGTACCTGTCGTGTTTCCATAGAGACATAAAGGTGAATATCTGTCTATCTGTCTGCTTGAGAATCTGGAAAGGTAACCAATATATCGCCTTCCGTACGAATATGATGATCTGAATTCTGTAAAGTATACTCTGGTCAGGTCTCTTTGCGGATCTTCAGTTCGGTTCGTCTTGACTGGGTGGTTTTCTCCGATTGAGTGGCAACTATAAAACACTGCTTTTCGGATCTGCCACTATAAATAAACATCACATATTGATCGAAGTACATTTAAATCAGAAAATTAACATCATCAGATGAAGTACATGGATGTTGATTCTGAGACATACCTGAATGATATTTTCATCGTCCGTAACTGGATGGCTACATATTGATTGAAATACATTCAAATCATAAAATGAATATCATTAAATGAATTACATGGATGTCGAATCTGACACATTCCTGAATAATATTTTCAACGTTTGTAACTGGATTGCTACATATCCGCTTTCATTCCGAATAGTGGTTCTTCCAGTAGGCATCTTTCATATTTTCAATTACGTGTGTTATATTGAGGACCTTGAAGGCCGAACAATATATGCTGCTCGGATCTGAAACTAAGTATCAATTTCAAATTTAAATAATGAGACCTACATACAATATAAATCTATGAAAAGTCTGGATATTGTTTTAAACATTCGTAACTGAAACGCGATATATTTTTATAATTCATCAATTCATCAACTATCTCAATGAAGACGAGGCAGGCAGATAAACAATAATTTTCTCTGCAATGAAGAACACTGTATATAACCTAACCCACCATGCGCTTACCTCCTTTGCAGAGAGGGTTTATGAACGCCGAGTTGATACTCTCCCCTTGTAAGGGTACCTGTCGTGTTTATATAGAGGCATGAAGGTGAATATCTCTCTCATCTGCTTCCTTGAGAATCTGGAAAGGATATCAATATTTCGCTTTCCGTACGAATATAAGGATCTGAATTCTGAAAAGTATTCTCTGGCCATTTTTCCTTGCGGTTTCTTCGTTCGATTCTTCGTGACTGGATGGTTTTCTCCGATTCAGTGACAAGTATCAACACTTTTGCTTCTCAGATCTGCAAATCAACATGACTTCAAAAAATATCGAAGTCTATAAAAATTTATACTGATTTTCATGAGAGGTGGAACATGGATGTTGAATCTGAAGTATCCCTGAATAATATTTCCAACATTCGTAACTAGAACGTGATATATTTTTGTAATTCATCAATTCATCAACTATCTCAATGAAGACGAGGCATCAGGCATATAAACAACACTTTTCTCTGCAATGATACTGCAATACTGCAAAAATAAGCTTTCATTTCCACTCATGAAGCAACTTCATCAAGTCACCAATTATAATCAATTTATCATAAAGATTAGAGTTCTGTCGTTGGATAAAACACGAGATGAAACATAATAAGAGTAAACCATGATATTATTGATATTTCTTGACTTTTGCGATCAACCAGCATGTCGTTCTGTATATCTCGCTTGTACCCCATAACATAATATCATGTTGACGTTGAAGACTTGGCAACGATGTGCTGAATGCTGAGAACTGACAATAAGGCACCGCCCACAATTCGTGCGCCGGGTTGTCTCGTTCACCCTCAAATATCCTCTAGTGTGAATTAATATAATAATATATATCAACACAAATGTATTGTCACAAACTGTAGGCGGGGGTTGCCTAAGTTGTGTTCTAGATCCATTAGAGAATGAACTTTGAAAGTGATAATAATAAAGAATACTCCAAAAGGTTTTCAACTAAACATGTACACACATTTATTCTTCGCATAAATGAATAACAATTAATAAAACCTAACTTACCCTATATGTACAAATTTAAAAGGCATTTCTGGGAGCCTGAGGAAGGGCATCTTCTTCTGCCCGAACTCCGAAGATTCGGGCACAGTGGCAAATGATTGAAACTGATTGAATGCTTGAATGATCGGATGATCGAAATAATCGAAACTGATCGAATAATCGAAAATGATCGAACTGATACCTGTGCTGGCTTCTTCGCGCCTTTTATATATCCAATCTATATTTTGGAAACGTGACAGTGAGGAAGTCAGGTGGATGGTTTGAAGTCATTGTCACGCCTGTGTTTAGGTTCAACTATTAATCGAAAGTTCGTGGTTCAATAATTTTGGAAATAATAAACAGATACGTGAACGTTCAATGACTTCGAACCAATATGATTTTAGAAGAATTTTTGGAATTTGACTCAGAATATCTTATCATTTGTGACAATATGTGTATGAAAATGAATTAAAGGAGTACCTACTCTAAGATTTCTAGATGTATCGAGTGGTATCGGCTCAAAATACCTATCAGAGTATACTATCACACATAATAAAGACATCAAAAAATTAAACTCACCAACGTGAAAAAGGTAAAAAATGATTTCTGCAATTACATTGTTTGAAGTTTTCGATTTTCCACAGCACGAAACACCAGAACAACACACGATCGCGATACGAATTATTGGATGAGGAATACAAAGACACATCACTTTCACTCATTTTTTAGAGATCACTCCATTTGGAAATTCGACCGTACTTGATGACATCTTATATAAAACTGTCTTGATTTACCACCTGGTCCCGAATAGATGACTAATGAGTTGAATCATGCTGCTAACCGACTAATTTCCGAACAAATGATTCATCTATGACTATAGTGATGATAATGGAATTTTACGGGGGAGAGCAGTCTATGACTAATGATGATTATACGGGGGAAAAAAGATATATAGTATACAAAATATAACAAAAGAAAAAACAAAAGACTCAAAGTCAGTCGACCACACATTTATATAACACTATATCGTCAAATACATGTTACCGGTTTCGGCGTATTTGACGATATAGTGTTATATAAATGTGTGGTCGACTGACTTTGAGTCTTTTGTTTTTTCTTTTGAAATTTTATTGGACCACTTTGAGATATGGATGATTTTCACGATTTACAAAATATAAGATGAAGTATTGAACACGGATATACTGACAGTAGTGTTTTCGAAAGTCTAATGATTTAAAAAATTTGAACCAAGGCTGAAAATATTATCTTTCCCAAAATATGTAGATATGTTTAGTTAACTGGAACGAAGAGGAAAATAATGAACAATGTGGTTTACTTTTCATAGGCGCGCATCCAAATTGACATTTGGTAAAATAATAATGATAATATGTTTATTTCGACAGAATCAGAATTCAATGGAAGAAATAATGATAGCAAGTTAACATTAGATGAATAAACATTAGAAAAACCACAGAAGCAGCAAATGCTGCTTGTACGTGGTGAAAAAGTGTGAATTTCGTTTGACGAGCTATTATTGAAAATACTAAGATTAATGATTTCGGAATATAAAACTAAGTAGGTACAAAAATTCAAGAGTGTAAAATATTTATATAAAAAATAATCAAAATGGATAGATATGGAAATAAATGAAATGAAAGAACTTCGATGTTAAACAATCACAGAAACTTCGGAGACGTATAATATATATATATGTATATAAAATCACTGACAATACTAAAATAAATGATATCGGAATATGAATCTACGTGAAAAAATTCAAGAGTGTGACATACTTAATCAATTTGTGTGTGTGAAAATATAATGAGCACTCGAAAATATCTAAAATGCTTGACAAGTTGTTCTATGGAACGAAATCCATCGATAGTTTACTTAATTCGGCTCTAATTAAGTTGAAATTTGAGGACTGGTTACTTTTTTGTAATAAAATTGGATTTTTTGAACAACGAGTTCAATAAAAATTCTATTCTTCAAATTGGATGCGCTCTGTTAAAAAAGAAAAGTTTTTTGTTCTGCCTGAAGACGGATCTGGATTCTGAATTCGATTCATATTCAGTTTTGATGAGAAATATGAGTTCAATATTACGTTCTGTATCACAGTTATTAAAGATGGTGGATTCTTAAGAAATACAGTTTCGAACAGAAAGCATGAAAATCAGAAGAGAGTATTTCTCGATTGAAAAAAAAAAATCCAAAAAAACGGTACGAAACATACAGGGTATGTCACAACAAGCTTACATTTTAGAATAAGCGCTCTCTTCATTTCAAATAGTTTCAGCGATGCAGTGTTGCCGTTTCTATCAAAAAGTAGCAACAACTCTATTATATCGAATCGAATACCCTTTAGATTCTCTCTGTAGAGCTGATTTCATCAATACATCAAACTTGGGGTCTATCGTGAATGATTACAGAGATATAGGGTGTTCAAAATCGAGATTTTTCAACTTCAGGATTTGTTTGTGCCGAAACTATTCATAATCGGTCAAAACGGCTCACATGTCCCTATCCCAACTTTCCATTTACTATTGACTGATAATCAATCGGAACAGATACAGGGTGATCAGAATTCTGGATCTTGAACCAGCCTAAACACGACCCAACCCCTTGCCCCTTCCCAGTCATCAATGTACTTTACTTGTAAGGAAACAAATTGCTTTCGATTGTGAAGAAATGACGAGAACCACCTAAGACATAGCCTCTTATTCCATACATTTCTAATTTCGACCCCAGTTTTTGATGGTTGACACAGTCGAAAGCTCGACTAAGATCACAAAGAATTACCTGGATCAACGTATTCAATGGTTTTGTTCAGTAATGAGAACATATAGCTGTGTTCGTAGATTTTTCAGAACGAAATCCATGCTGCCTATTACTTAAGACAGAATGTTCATCAAGGAACCAATTAAGACGTTCCAAAAAGGCATAGGTATTCGAAAACTTTCGAGAGTCTACAAGGGACTGTTACAGGACGATAATTTTCCACAAGGGTTGTGTCTTTCTTTTTGAAAATAGGAGTGACTACCAGTTTTTAACTTGTGTGGAAAATCACCTCTCACAAATGACGTATATATACCAGATGTGTGGTAATATTATCAAAGGAAGAACTCTTCTCAATATAAACATCGGTATGTATGTTTTTAACAATTAGAGTGATTCATGTTCCGTAAATGGGTTCAAAACATTTTGTAAGGGTTAAAATCCTTTTCATTATCGAATACCGCATTATTACTTGGAAGTATCTGTGTAACCAATTCGATAGGAGCCTCTACGAAAAAATCATTGAACTTGGAGGCAATAGTTTCCGGATCTTCTTTAAGCCAATAACACGCCGGTCTCCGAGAATGAAGGGAAAGAACTGCAAGTCAATTTATCTTCTATTTCATTTCGTGGTTACGTATATAACTATATAATGAACAACCACTAAGTTCACATTTTTTCGAAATCAAATCACAGAATTAGACTGACAGATATATATGATTACAGAGATAACAAATTGAATATCTAGCGTTTTCTGTTATTATTTTGATAATAGATTCCTCCCTTTTGTTGAACATTTCAATTGAATCTAGCAAATTATAAGAAATGATTTTTTTTCTCGATAACGGCAGATGCGTAAAAATTACAAGAGACCAAAAAGTTCATGAAAAAAACTCATTTTATATTTCGAAATATACTAGTGACGCACCACGAAAGTTCATGTAGCGAAATGGCCTGATCCATGAAAAAATATCTCCCTGTAGTTCATTATTCCAAATTCTTTGGGATTTTCTCTCCTCGTTTCTATAAAATGAAAATATGGATATTATTTCAATATTCGTGTAGTAAGGACAAATCAGATGATTTGCCCCAAAATGTCACTGCGTTTAAAGAATTTTCCTATCAGTGACATTTTGGGGCAAATCATCTGATTCGTCCTTACTACACGTATATTGAAATAATATCCATATTTTTATTTAATAGAAACGAGGAGAAAAAATCCCAAAAAATTTGGTATAATGAATGTACCACCTCCTCGATTAACCTACAGACAGTATCTCCCTGTAGACTGTAGATTCTTACAATAACTTGGCCTGTTGTACGATGTAAACCCTTAAACATAACCTGTTTCAAATTCGATTCATTATCAGTAAAACTAATAAGAGCTGTAGAAGGAAGAAGAAAAAAAAATAACGCTTTGTAGATCGGTAACGAAGCGGTTGGGGACTATATGTTGGGGACACGTGATTATAGGAAAAAAAGTCTTATTCCGATCTGAGAAATGTAGTCTTTGTAATCTTGATACTGGATTCTGAAACATTCTGTATATTGGAATAAGAAAAGACAGACGAAACTAAAAACTCTTTTGGACAAACAAATCACCCCCCCTCCTGATATCGACACCATTGCATTATCATGTTGGAAGCGAGAATATTGAATGTAGGTAGCGAGTGGGAACTGCCTGCAGGCAGTCGCTTGCAACTGACAACTAGTTACTGACATTTATAGCCTTGGCTGACATTCAAAATTTTCGTGTTTTGTGTCTTGTGATTTATTTATTAAGTGTGGTTAGGAAGTTAGGTTCAGAAATCGATAACAACAAAACAAAAATCAAGTTGATATCTTATTCAAAGCCAAAGCAAAACATTATTTTAAATATCTTTCATATTATCAATAGCTAGATTTCTCATTGTCAGAATCGTGAAAATAGAATAATGGCAGGGGTAGATATAGTTATTGAAGAAAAGAAAGACGACGCCATTGACAGACAAAAAGTGAGTTTATTTCTCGGTTTCTTTCTATTATGTTATGTTAATGTTACCATTTATCTGATATTCAAAATCTTCACTAGAGTACTGATGGTGAATTCATGCGCGACTTGACTTATTCCTATCTTAGGAATTATGCTGGGTTTATAGATTCAATCAAACTAACAATTTGGAATTAACAATTAACAATCAACAATTAATAATCATGAGGGTGTTTATACATATCTGATATTAATTAAGAATTAAAAGTGAAATGTCTTCTTATTAAATATCAAAATGATGGTAAAAAGTGATTTTGGTCTCCACAATTCATGAATCTATAAAAAATATTCCAATTTAACATCACCAAACTCCACTTGAACAATGACAAATCCAATCTTCATGTTCTGTCTCCAGAATTTCCTAATTCTTAGTTGTTAAGTTGAAAGTTGGCCAACTTTGTAATTCTTAATTCTTAATTTAAATGACAGATGTAAATGTATAAACCCTCATAGATGTTTCCTTGTATTCAACTTTTTAAGTTTATAGTTGTTAGTTTAATTCTTAGTTTAGTTGAATCTATAAACCCAGCATTAGAGAAGGTGTATGGTGGATTCAGGATTTATTCAATAATTTATATTTGAAATCCTTTGAAATAGACCAATTATCACTCAATATTCTTACGTTGAGACAAGTCATGCTTGAATTCACCATTAGAAGAACATAATTACTTGGATATGAGTAATGTGGTAAGTTCCTAGCAATCCACCATGCTAGCAACCAAGTATAATATTGTAATTAGCCTGAAATCATATAGAAACACTAACTTTTTATTCATATTCTAGCTAATCCAGCCATTTCATTAAAATTTCATTTCAGGGAGATATAATTCTATTTTTTTTAGTCATTTTGGCACAGGCACAGGGAATTGAAATACCAAACACATATAATGATGATGATATTGTCCCAAACTTTTTATCCATATTCTAGCTAATCTAGCTATTTCATTAAAATTTCATTTCAGGGAGATATAATTCTATTTTTTTTTTAGTCATTTTGGAACTGGTACAGGGAATTGAAATAGCAAACACAAATAATGATGAGATGATATTGTCCCAAATATCACACCAGGATAATTTGTACTAGATACCATTTGTAAAAGAAAAAAATTGTTTGCAATTCTTGCAGGAAATACTTTGGTGATATCAACTATTTTTTGAACTCTGCTGTGTCTAATTAAAAACATCAGTTTTCAATCACCAAAGAATCATTTTGTGCACTAGATATAAAAATGAACTGTTTTTTCCTTATTTGCATTATCAAAAAAGTATCTATTATTATATTCATTTATTTACCAATAGATTCATTACAAGACAAAAATACACATCAAAATCCAAACATTCCTATGATGTCTTAAGTAGGCTGATTCAGGTTTTAAGGTTCAAACTGAAATGGGTGATAGATCATTCTAATCAAAACAGTTCATATTAAACATGCATCTGATCTTGATCAGTAGCAGAGCTACAGGGAGTCAAAATTTAAATATCTTTTTCTATTAATTGAAATATCTCCCTCACTTTTGAAGATATCATTTTGAAATTGGGTGTGTAAAGTATCATCATTTGAAGAATTTTAAAGATTTTCAAAATCTACAGGGTGATACGTTTTTGGGAGTAGAAGCTCCTTTATCCCCCCAAACTTTTTCATAATATGCCTCTGACATCTTCCAGTTACCAAATAGGTGAATTGTTCAATTTTGAGTTTTTTTCCCCTCCAATTTTTTTCCAGAGATGAACGGTTTCCAAGATGAATGAGCATATTCGTTCTGAAACATGTTGAATCAATTTTTCTAGTAAATTTTTTTCTTTGACAAAATTCGTTAACAATAATGGATATCACATGACAATAGTTACAAAATATGTGTATTGTGGATTGATAAAGCTACATTTACCAGATGTATGGTGGTGAATTATCAAAATTCACATGTGGCTTAATTATTCATTACCTAATTTGGGGATCATATACTGGGTGACACAGGATATATATAACAGCCTGTTACATTATTTTTTACTTGAAGAGTTAAAAATCTGAAATTCACAATGGTTATATTATCAATGATGGCGCTTTCCTTGAACCCAATGACAATTTTCTTCAACCACCTGTTTGATTGGAAGTAGACCTAACTTTTTTTTAATGGCACCCTGTATATTTCTGTAGCCTATCTCATTTGCCTTCAAATTCTCTATTCAACTGTGACAGAAGAAAGGACGAATCAATATTGAGCAGATATTACATTATTTTGAAATCATAAAATTATCGACGTGAAATTTTCAACAGTAGGGACACCTGCGTTGTAGGCATCTTTATCATTTTCTTGAAGTAATCAAATATCTGTTGTCACTTCTGTCAGTCTAATTCTATGATTTGATTAGAAAGAATTGCGAATTTAGTGGTTGTTTAGTAATACATTGTGTTCATTTAGTGTGTAATTCTTCGATATCACGAGAGCCATAACCTATAGAGAAAAACTTGAAGATAAAAAACTTTTTCAGTTGCTGAAGTTGCTCATTTCAAAAATATTTTCAACATTACTGGGTGTTTTATAAAAGCGGGACGACTCTGAGACGAGTTTTTTTAAATGGAACACCCAGTATTTTTTATTCCGAATTTATTTCGTCGAGGATTACCTTCACATCGCTGTAAAAAAAATTGAATTCGGTTGCGGCGTTGCGAAGTTATAATTGATGAACCAATTTTTACCACTATTGAAGAGTCATGTTGAATTGGGCATGGTATTTTCATTTATCCAAATTTTGAAAATATTTTCGGCAAACAGTAGTAGCAAAGTCTCACGTCCACCAATCCAGTAATTTTGCGAGATGATCCTCCACAGGGTGCTTAAATTTATATTTCGAGTATTGTAAGATTCAGACGACGTTCATTAGAATTTTGCAAATAGAACACCCTGTATTTCTCATCACAGAATTATTTCGACAACATTCGCCTTCTTATCAGTGGAAAAAAAATCAGAATCGGTTACGGCGTTTTCAAGTTATGAGTAATTTCCTTATGTTTATCACTATCTCAGGGATACTTATAAGGCATGGTTCCTTTATATGATTTGAGTGTGGCAATATTGCTTGTCACATGACATTCGAGGTTCTACATAGATCATTCAGGTATTTTTGCGATATGTGCATTGTCCAAATTTTGAATATTTCGTAATCTTGTTACTTATGATTTAAATTATATGTACCTATGTGAAACAAACGAACATGTCAAGAGCAACGTCTGACCCTGAAACAGTGGTCTGATGGCCTTCAGAATAGTGGTCTGAAGGCTTGCTCAAACAGTTGAACATAATTCAAAGAGTTCCTATGTTAATTACATTCTTTAGTTCGGAGCGTCAACCCATTATTTATCATCAAGTTTCCCAAAAAACCCACTGGAGCACAATTATACACTGAAAAATTGAAAAATACCTGAAATTCTCACAAACACATGGATTATAAATTGAATATCTGGGCCCATCATCTTTAGTGGCGCAAAAATCTTTGAAATTGTTCCCTATAGGTAAGTAATTCGAGATATATTTGATTTTGGCGATGTTTGACAGGTCATTACACGAATGATAGAAGTGTATTTCAAAAAATGAATTCATAGTCTGCAAAAAATCTGTAAAAGTAACATTTTGGATCAACTAGTCGAAACCCACTAAGTTTTGAATTCAAACTTGGAGAGCCTCTTAATGTTCCTATTGTGAAAAATATATGAATGGTCAATGGAGGAATTTGATTATACCGTAGCAACGCAATATTTCCACAACACAAATGAATAAAAGAATTATGACGTACAAATTACCCCGAAATAGTAGTAAAAATAAGGAAATTATTTATAACTTGACAACGCCGCAACCGATTTCGATTTTTTTCTTCAGCGATGAAAAGGCGAAAGATGTCGAAATGAATTTATGAATGAAAATACAGGGTGTACCATTTGAAAATGTCTAATGAATATCATCTGAATCTTGCAAACTTCTAAATGCAAAATTGAGCACCCTGTTGAAGAACATGTCGCAAAATTACTGGATTGGTATACATGAGACCTTGCTACTACTGTATGCCGAAAATATTTTCAAAATTTGGATGAATGAAAATACCATGCCCAATTCAACATGATTCTTCAATAGTGGTAAAAATTGGTTAATCAATTATAACTTCGCAACGCCACAACCAAATTCAATTTTTTCAACAGCGATGTGAAGGTAATCCGCGACGGAATAATTTCCGAATAAAAAATACTGGGTGTTCCATTTGAAAAAACTCGTCTCCGAGTCGTTTCGCTTCTATAAAACATTCAGTAATGTCGAAAATATTTTTGAAATGAGCAACTTCAGTAACTGAAAAAGTTTTTTCTTCATAGTTTTTCTCTATCGGTTATGGCTTTCGAGATATCGAAGAATTTCGCACTAAAAGGACACACTGTATACGTAACCGCGAAGTCGAATGGAAGATAAAAGGAGGCAGTTCTTTCTCGGAGACGGTATTATTGACTCATTTTTCGGAACTATAGCACAACAAAAGCCTTCAACAGTGTATATACAGTGTGTTCACCTTAAGGACTTACCACCCCTGTAAAATTGTTATCATCTGACCGATTTCAGAAACCTTTTTTTTGTTGGATAGGTATTTGAAATGTCCATTCAACAAGAGAGTGATTTTACTCATGAACTGTAATCGTGGCCAACTGCGACCAACTTTATTGACCCATATCTGAGAAAGTACTATTAGGGACTTTTTTTCACGAAAAACAATGATGGATTCTGAATCACGATCACTTGAAAATCACCTTTACTGATTTTTATCATCATAAAACACAGGGTGTCCGAAAAAACGAATTATGTTTTTTCAATAGGTGATCAGGAAATGTAGTATTGTGGTATTTTTGAGAAGAATTGATGATACATTATTATTGAGGATCACTTTGAACATATCTATACCGATTTTCATCATTCAACAATACGATGTGTATGAGAAAACAATTTGAAAAAAAGTAGGCTATATTTTTTCATCAGCTCAAAAAAAATATTAATGTGATTTTTCGAACACCCTGTGTTTAATGATGATGGAAATCGGTACAGGTAAGTTCCATGTGATCCTGATTCATCTTTTTATTTTGAGTGAAGAATTATTAGGATGAAAAATATTGCTTACCTATCCTTTTTAATTTTTTTCTCAGACACATTGTATATTCAAATGACGAAATTTGGTACAGGTATATTCGAAATAATCCTCAATGATAATTTGTGATTATTTCTTTCTAGAAAAACCACAGAACTACATTTGCTGATCACCTATTTGAAGAAAATGATGATTCGTTTTTTTGGACACCCTGTGTTTTATGATGATGAAAATCGGTACAGGTATATTTCAAGTGGTACTGATATAGAATCCATCATCAAGTTTCGTGGAAAAAAATTGCTAATAGTACTTTCTGGAATGTGGGTCATTGAAATTTGTCGCAGTTGGCCACGATAACAGTCCAAGAATTAGATCACTCTCTCGTTGGACTGGCATTTCAAACACCTATTCAACAAAAAAAGGTTCCTTGAAATTGGTCGGATAATAACGATTTTACAGGGCTGGTAAGTCCTTAAGGTGGACACACTGTATATGTGATATACACTATTGGACAAAAGTAGAGCAACAAAGTAATGTTATTTCTTTGAATCTGAAGATTTATTTTTATGATTGTGATCCCGGCTAATTTTAATGAAATATGATCCCCACAATATCAGTAATATTTCACAATATTTTGGTACACTTTAATAGTATATTATGTAACAAGTGTCATAAACGTCCTTTTAGTAACGAGTATTTTAAGCACGAGCGGAGCAGAGCGGAGCGAGTGTTTGATAAACGAGTGTCTAGAAAAGTTTATAAACTCGTTACATACTATGGTTTTTCTACGAACTACGAAAATTACATTAACATACCTGCTATTCCTGCTAACCTACAAAATAATTCGAAAGGAATGGAAATTGAGAACATAATACATGCAACTGCATGCAACCAGCGACACACGTATAAGTGATTTTGGTTGTAGATGTGTCCAGTCCATTGCTTACTAACCTTTGTTTCACGTTTATTGTCATGGTTACCGCAGAATAAATAAATTGTTCTCAAAGATGGATGCTTCATTTTTATACTTCTACGAGAAATGCAAGTACCAGAACATTCTCTTCAATTTCACTTTCGTCTACATTTCGAATATATTTTTAATGAAGAATTCTGATACAAACGAATATTGTTTGAATAATTCTGATACAAAATTTGAAAATAGGTAACTAAATAACAGTTGACAGTTAATACAATTGACAGGCAAGACATGTCTCAAATTACTGAACCTGTGTTTAATGAACTGTGTTGCCATGGTAATGTGTTCAAGAAATCGTGTTGCCATGGTAACGTGTTTAATATTTTGAATAAATCACAGATCGACAATTCGTGATTAATCGATCATTTAGCGTGGTACATATCCGTACGATAAATGCCATTTTAGTTATGCGAGTAGAAAAACAAAATAAAGGTAGAGAAATACTTATAATTCAATCAACGACGAAATACAGTGCGACATAAGTAAAGCAACAAATTGTGTCAACAGTATTTCATTCTAGATATTACGATGAAAGAACATTAAACACATTTAATAATTACAATAGCCAGAAGTATTATATTAATAGTTAATAGAATATCCATTATTATTTATTACTTGTCGACAACGTCGCGGCATTGAATCAATTAGTTTTTGAAAAGTATTTTCGGGAAGATTTGTCCAAACTTCATTGATTTTATTTACCTATGATTGTTTATTTGGAAATATGTGTGTACGGATTCCACGTTCTACTTCCTCCCATAGATTTTCAATGGGGTCAAGGTCTGGGGATTGTGCCGGCCACTGCAAAACCCGAACATTATTTTCTTGAAACCACTCTTGAACAATTCGTGAAGAGTGTTTTGGATCGTTATCCTGTTGGAAAATAAAACTCAACGGCATTTCCCACTCTGCATAAGGCAACATTACATTTTGCATTATATCTCTATAGACAAATCGATCCATGGTGTCATTAATAAAGCTTAAAGGGCCTACCCCATTCCATGAGAAACAACCCCATAGAAAAACACTGCCTTTACCATGTTTAACTGTGGGTGTAACGTATTTGGGATTAAACCTTGTGTTGATTGGCCGTCTCACACGCTTCATTCCATCAGAATTGAAAATCTTATAACGCGTTTCATCGCTAAATAGAACTTTTTTCCACTCGTCTACTGTCCAATTCAAATGTCGACTAGTCCAGTCATTATATCCAAATAACGGACCTTACCCGTGAATAATTTTTTAGTGTTTTTTTCTTTCATAGGCGTCTCGGGGGGGTCACTGGGAGTGTAAATTCAAAATGGCGACGAAATCAAGCTCTTGCGTATGTTTTTCTCGAATAACTCGGCCATTTTTGATTCTACAGAAAAAGTTTGGGTACAAAAATTGTAGTAAATTCGGTTCTCTACAAGTTTCGTCCTCACAATTTTTCTGATAGGATCGATATTTTGTAAATTAAACCTGAAAAAAGCGACAAATTCGAAATATTTTCATCATCTCGTTTATTTTCAACTTTACGGCATAAATGAACAGAAACAAACTTGTAGAGAATCAAATTTTGGACAAATTTTGTCTCCACCTGTTTTTCCGAAAATCGATATTTTCGGAATTAAACCTAAAAAAAAGACTCATTCGAAATATCATCATTATCTCGTTTATTCTCAACTTTACACCATAAATGAGTAGGAACAAACTTGCAGAGAATCAAATTTTGGACAAATTTGGTCTTCACCTGTTTTTCCGAAAATCGATATTTTCGGAATTTAATGCACGAAAAATTGCGGAGGAATGTGTGGGTGTCGTGAGGCAGGACTGAAATGTTCTGTCTTATGCCACAACTGCGCTGGGCAGACTTGCGATAACGTCACACAATTGCGAGCCGTCGATGACAAAGACAGTGATGATGACAACGACATCGACGATCCCGCACCATTAACACTGAACCTTAACGAATGTGAAACTGGACATTACCAATTGACCGAAGAAGAAAGAGAGGGTATGGAGTTGGCAAGGACATCAGCTAAGAAACCCAAAAAAAAAAAAATAGTTCCGGAACCATATTTTCACACCGACATGACAAACAAGCTACCTGCGCGGAATGACCTCTTCATTTATGCCGTAAAATGCGAAGCATTGGAGATAATGATAATCTTTTGAATTTGTCGCTTTTTTCAGGTTTAATTCCCAAAATATCGATTTTTGGAACAAAAACGTAATAACCAAAATTGTTTAGAATTTGATTCTCCACAAGTTTAGGCCTCTTCATTTATGCCGTGAAGTTGAAAATAAACGAGATAATGAAAATATTTCGAATTTGTCGCTTTTTTCAGGTTCAATTTACAAAATATCGATCCTATCAGAAAAATTGAGAAGACCAAACTTGTAGATAACCAAATTTACTACAATTTTTGTCCCAAATTTTTGTCTGTAGAATCGAAAATGGCCGAGTTATTCCAGAAAAACCGTTTTTTAACAAAAAAAACAGTTTTCGAACATACGCAAAAGCTTGATTTGGTCGCCATTTTGAATTTACACTCCCAGTGACCCCCCAGAGACACCTATGGAAAAAAAACCACTAAAAAATTATTCACGGGTCAAAGTCTATAATGACTGGACTAGACGTGCAAATTCAAGCCTAGCCACTCTATTTCTTGCCGAAATAAGCGGTTTTTTAGCGGGGCGTCTACTAAATAGCTTTGCGTCTACCAGCCTTCTTTACACTGTTCGTGGGCTAACTATAATTCCGGGAATTTCAGCAATAATTCTAGGTGCAGACAACCAAGGATCGTACTGAGAAATTCTTTTAATACGTCGGTCTGTCCAAATTGTTGTTTTTCTCGGTCTTCCCGATTTAGATAGAATCTCAAAATGTCCCCTTTCATGGCAACTTGAAGTTATTTTGGATACGCTGTATCTGGGTAAAACAAACCGTCTTGAAATTGTGGCTTGTATTGCACCTTCCAAGTGCGCATTTACTACTCTCTGCTTCAATTCTTTCGCAATTGGAATACCTCTTGGCATGATTAATCCAGCACAGAAATATTAGTTGAACATAAAATAAAGTCGGCAATTTTTTTTTTTACTATTCCTTTCACTAAAACCTTTGTTTTTTAGGAAAATATTAAAATGTTGCTTTACTTTTGACGCATTACAATTCTGTATTTGAAAGTTTACGTCAATATTAGTTCATTTGTTTTGATTGTTGGAAAAAGCTGTTGACGTCGATAACAGCAGCCTACTTTGATATTTAAGACACAATGTATTTCATTAAACCATTTTAGCATACATATTAATAAATACATCTAGCATTTTGTTCCTAATCAGCAACATGCTGGTGACGGAACATTATAATTGACATATGATTCAATAACAATTTCTGTAGTTACCATAATATACATTAGTATACATTAATATACTTATACACAAACAACAACAATTACAATCTTAAGTATATCATAGTACAGTAGTTTGTTGATTTATGTGCTGAATCAAGTTTATTTTAAATGAAGAATAACTATCTATATTTTTCACAGGATTTGGCAAAGAGTTGAAAGTTTCTAGACATTTGTATATAGGGTTATTTAGTGCCAAGTTTGTTCTTACATTTGATAGATAAAAATTATTTTGATTTCTAGTCTCATATGTGTGAGTTTCGTTAACTAAGTTGAATTTAGTATTACATTTCTGTTGATTTTTTTGTATTTTGTAAGTGTATTTGCATTGTTCTATTTGTAATATTTGTTCCAAGGGCAGTATTCCTGTTTCTTTATATATTTTCTCTGTATGTGTTCTGTAGCTATATCCAAATAAAAATTTCACTACCTTATTTTGAAGAGTCTGTATTTTCTTAAATTGTGTTGGTCGACATATACCCCAGGTTGTTATGAGATAGCGAAAAACTGACAGAAAGTATGCATTGTAAATCATAAGCCTATTTTGAGTATTCAGATAGCTACCACATCTATACAAAGCACCAATCATAGGGACTACCTTTTTTTAAATACAATATCATGCATTCACTATTATAAAATCGAGATTTCTTTCATTTTTCGAAAGTGTTGCTTTACTTTTGTCCGATGGTGTATATCCGGAAAAGAAGTACCTACTCACTTTTATCCCACGGGAAAAAAGTAATTTATGGAAAGTGACATTTTATAACCTGCCAACAGAGATGAAATGCCAAACTTATTTCCCGTCACAGAAAATAGTTATTTGTTTAACTAGGCAGCAAAGTAGTAGATTGACTGCCGAGGCTGAATTCATAGCCGAGCGTAGCGAGGCTAGGAATCTAGCTAAGTTGAACATATAATTTTTTCTCCGATTGTTCATAATGATATAGGAGGATATTGTAATTGCAAATTATTACAATTCCCACAATTTCTTTATTTTTCCTGTAGTGTTCAATTAAAATGAAATTTGATAAAAATCGCAGTTGTCCATGATAATTATAGTTTGACAATTCATGAAAATTCTGACATTTGTGCGAAAAAATATCGGTATATTCAAATTATTATATAATGGACAGTGATAGCGACCTGGAAGTACTCACACCTCCAGAAATAAGGGAGGTGGAGTTGAATTTGTTGCCGAAGAAGTCTCGAATGAAATATGAAGGAAATTATAAACGATTTATGGATTTTTAATTTTGCTGATACATATCAATCAGCAAAGTACCCACTTTGCTGCCTAGGCAGGAAAAGTAATACTTTGCTGATTGATATGTGTCAGCAAAATTAATATTTGCTGCCAATCGGAGAAAAAAGTAACTTTTTTCATTTTCTTCAGATCTGCCCTTTCCTACTGCGAGTATTCGTATCCTCCGGAGGGCAACACCACAAACCCTCCGACTATATGAAAGGCAACACCCCGCAAAACGAGCTGCAAATCTACACGTGGCGAGATGCCACTCTACATGAACTCACGCAGCTGGTCAAAGAGGTAAATTGAGGCATGGGAAAATTGAACTCTTAGTTATGAAATTAAATTCCACTTGAAATTTTGGGATCGGTTAAAAAATAACTGAGCTAGAGGGGGAACATTCATAGTGAATCACCCTGCACAGATGCTGGAGTTGTCTACTCCTCGAAACTTTCAAATTGAAATTTTCAATCGTCTCATCCTTAGGTGAACCCCGAAGCTAGGAGGAAGGGTACGAAGTTCAGCTTCGCCTCTGTGTACCCCGACATGAGGCAGCCCTTGTACAGGGTGAGAGAAATAGGCAGCACCATGACGGGGGTCAAGGGACCCGATGATGTCAAGACTTTGGGGCTGTTGAGGCTGAACATCGGGGATTATTTGGATATCGCTATTACGCCCCCGGATTCTTGGAATTCGGTCAAGCGGGGGTATTCTAATAATTACAACACGAACAATTACAACGCGAATAATTACAACGCGAATAATTACAACACGAATAACTATAATATGAATAATAATTATAATAATAGATCTAGGCCATACTGATTTTCTCTGTATAATGTATCATCTCAATAAAGTTATTTTTCCGTCTACTTCGTATTTACAACTTTGATTATATTACAGGGTCACTCTACACTGTTTTACCACCCTCAAGGTGGGATTTCCTAGCGACGTCCAGCGTTCGCGACCCGCCGTTACGTCTGGCAGTTGAGACACGTATAATACATAACCTGTGTTCGGTATCCCCAAAACCTCAATACGCGGCTGGCTGGCAAGGTGGATGCAAGAAAGACATCAGGCATACTGGAACAATGTCCCAGGACAAAGACACAGTAAACTGATGGTTGGAACACTGTCAAAAACAGTGACTAACGACATTCTGAGCCTAAACAGAAGTCAGATCAAACAAGTGACGGGACTAATAACCGGTCACTGCCTCTTGAGGAAACATATGCATCAAATGGGCATCTATACAGACGAACCCATATGCAGACTATGCAATGAGGAGGAGGAAACTGCCACCCATGTAATACTGGAGTGCGAAGCACTAGCGCGTTGGAGATACAACCTTCTGGGAGCAGTAAACTCTCAAGAGGCATTTTCAAAGAATGATCTGGTGAAGAGGCTGCTAAACCTCATCAAGGTAGCGAACCTGTTCACCTAAGTCAACAGCATGATCAGGAATACAATAGGCCCAAAGGCTGCAGTGTTTTGGGCTTCAAACCCTGACTGATCATTCTGCTATTAATTAATCAATCAATCAATCAACCCTAATGCATCTGTATTCAACCGTTTTCCTAGAAGCGGCGCGACTTGACGTCCCAACGTCCAGCCGTCAGCGGCTGCGTCTCGGCTGCTCAAAAACATGCGAACGTAGACTTCAGACGTTACTGAATTCAAAGCAGAGTGGTTGAATATTATTATCAGAAAATGTCTCAAAAATTTACCAATGACGACGATGAATTATAAATCGATCAAGGTCGTGAATTTGCATGTATCTAGGACCATGAAAACGAAAGATTTTACAGATCAAATTCGGGAAAATTTGTGGAACCAAATTGCCACAGTTTTCATCCTGACAACCAGCAATTTTTTATTAAAACGCAGTCAACTCTGAACAAAAAATTCTGTTGCCATGGCAGGTATATGTTTCACCTGGTCTCGCAACTACCATAACGCGGTCGCCGGACGCTTCAAGCAAATCATGAAATCGCCGCTGCCAGTCGTTATACAGGGTGTAAATTTGAAAACTTTCAATGCGAATATCTTGCGAAATAAAAAACGCCGCTTGGCAAAAATGCTAAAGAGTTAAGGGGAACTAGAACCACCATATTTCAGTGAAGGGATGAGTCACCCTGTCAGCGCAACACACCCCAACTTTGAAATGTCAAATGGCACTACCTCTTTTGTGATACCTCAAATGAACGGTCTCAGTCAGTAGTATTCACCTGTACAAGACTTTTTTTCCACCCACTACAGGGTGTACGAAAAACATTAATTCGAGGGTCTAAATTTGAAAACTTTCAATGCGAATATCTCGCTAAATAAAACAGTTAGGAAAACGCCGTTTGGCACAAATGCTACAGAGTTAGGGGGAACTAGAACCACCATACTTCAGTAAAGGGATGAGTCACCCCGTCGGCGCGACACACTGCATCTTTGAAATGTCAAATGGCACTACCTCTTTTGTGATACCTCAAATGAACGGTCTCAGTCAGTAGTATTCACCTGTACAAGACTTATTTTCCACCCACTAGACGGTGAACGGAAAACAAAGTCGAATAAAATAAAATGCAGAATGTCGATATATTCCAAGAGATGTGTTCCAAAATGTTGGAATGGCATTTGAACATCGATTATACTATTGCTTTCAACAGAATGGAATGCATTTTGAACATCTGATCAAATAAAATATCCTCTTAACACAATTCATTTTATTTTATTCGACTTTATATTTTTCGTACACCCTGTAGTGGGTGGAGAAAAAGTCTTGTACAGGTGAATACTACTGACTGAGACTGTTCATTTGAGGCATCACAAAAAAGGAAGTGCCATTTGACATTTCAAAGTTGGGGTGTGTCGCGCCGACGGGGTGACTCATCCCTTGACCGAAATATGGTGGTTCTAGTTCCCCTTAACTCTTTAGCATTTTTGCCAAACTTTTTCTAACTTTTTTCTTTCGCGAGATATTCGCATTGGAAGTTTTTAAATTTACACCCTGTATACTGCTGGACGTCGCGGTGAGCCGTGAACGCTGGACGTCGCTAGGAAATCCCACCTTCAAGGTATCTTTCCTTCAGACACTCTTTCAGGCGCTGCGGATCGGGTTCTATAATAGTTATTTATAATTATTTTATTTCTCGGGCGCCACCTATTTTATAGTGCACCGGGCAACTATCATTGAAGAAAGTTTATTCCAGGGGCCAAAATGTTGAAGTATCAAAGTAACAGAAGTGTTCAATGAATCAGAACTATTTCCCTGGGTGACTGGTTGCACTCAGTAAATAAATAATACTACTAATAATTATGATACATTTTTTATTGTTCTATTAGGAATCTATTATCTGCAATGCGAAAGTGATATTACCTACTTTTTCTCCATCTAAGAATCTATATTTATATGCATGACTAAGTAATTTTACAAGTTATATACAAAATGCTTTATTCATACCTCCATTTATAATAACGAGCACGCATGAGAAGCTGAAAGCAGAATGATCAAAAGTGAAATGACCAGAGGAGGCAAAAGTAAAAGTAAACTTATCACCGGATGCAAAAGTGAAATGACTGCTGGAGTTAGAAGTAAACTTATCACCGGATGCAAAAGTTTAATGACTGCCGGAGTTGAAAGTAAAAGACAAATCAATAAATTCGGGTTTTGTTTACCTCGACAACTTGTTTCATTAATAGATTAGATGAAATTGGATTCAAGATATATAATCTCGAGGCTATCATTTTATCAATTAACTATTGTAAAATAGGTATGCGCCAATTTGGACTTTTAATGGTGTTTGTAGAAAAATAGTGTATGAAATACCTGCTGAAAGTGATTTTATTTCGTTCGAATAACATCACTTTTAGCACTTATATCATTAATAACCAGTGACGGCTTGTCAGGGACGGCAGAGTCGGCCGAGTTGTACCAGAAAATTGGAGGAAAAAAGCTGGACTATTTGATGAATAACATAATTTTTCGAACGCCAATTCTCCACCTTAGGTGAGCCCCGAAGCTAGGAAAAATGGCACCAAATCCAGCTTCGCGTCGTTCTAATCCGACATGAGGCAGCCCTTGCACAGGGTGAGAGAAAGGGGCCCGATGAGGTCAAGACTTTATTGCTGTTGGGGCTGAACAGCAGAGATTATTTGAATATCGCGATTACGCCACCGGATTCTTGGAATTCGGTCAAGCGAGGGTATTCTAATAATTACAACAGGAATAATTACAACGCGAACAATTACAACACGAATAATTATAATATAAATAATTATAATAATAATATATCTAGGCCATATTGATTTTTTTGGTATATCCTAAACGATGCGGAGTTGCCGCTCTTATTAAAAATTAACAGCAACTTTGATTTTTCAAATGGAACACCCTGTTCATCAATGTATCACACATGATGGAGTCTCTAGTGGGAATGATTACAGAAATAGAGGGTGGTCAAAATCGAGATTTTTCAATTTCAGGATTGTTTTGTGTTGAAACTCAATATTCGTCAGATCGGCCATCTTAACTTTTGATTCAGTATTTACTGACATTTAATTGGAACAGATATAAGGTGATGAGAATTCTGAATCATGAACCACCATGTATTTGTTCTAATTAAATGTCAGAGTAGATAGTAAAGCAGAAGTTAAGATAAGGACATTGATGCCATTTTAACTAATAATGTATAGTTTCTACACAAAAAATCCTAAACTTGAAAAATCTCGTTTTAGAACACCCTTCATCTCTGTAATCGATCCCGCTAGACCACAAGTTTAGTGTGATATATTGATGAAATCAGCACTCCAGGAAGAATTCAAAAATGCAATGAAATACAGATGAGGGTGTTTCATTTGAAAAATCATAGTTGTTGCTACTTTCTAGTAGAAGTGGCAACGCCGCATTGTTTATAATATTATAGACGTGTAGATCATGACAATTTATACATACCATAAGATTAAGAAACGCATCACTATTAAATCTGCATATTGTCCACATATGAATTCTCAAAACACTTCACAAAACACCGACACAACAAAGAATAACGCGATGTAATCACTATACCGAACGATGTATTTGAAAGACACAATCACTCTCTTTTTATTAAACACAGTTGTATAATTGAAACAGTTCTTTTTCTTCGGCTATATATCACAAAATCGAGATTTTTAACATAAGGATTTTTTTGTGTCGAAACTCATTATTCGTCGAAGCGGCCATCTTAACTTTTGATTCAGTTTTTACTGACATTTAATTGGAACAGATATAGGGTGATGAAATTCTGAATCATGAACCACTATGTATTTGTTCTAATTAAATGACAGAGTAGATTGTAAATCAGAAGTTGATGAGATGGGGACAGTGATGCCATTTTGACTAATAATGTATAGTTTCTACACGAAAAAATCCTAAAGTTGGAAAATCTTGATTTGGAACGCTAGACCCCAAAGGTGATGCATTGGTGGAACCAGCTCTCCAAGTAAAATCTAAAAAAGCAATGAAAAACAGGGTGTTCCATTTGAAAAGTTATAGTTGCTGCTACTTTCTATCAGACGTGGCAACGCCGCTTCGTTCAAAATATTCAAGGCTTGTAGATTATACATACCATCAAATTTTCAGATTCATTTGTTGCTTGGTTTGTCAGAAACATCTAATTGAAGTTAATTGTGAGAAACCATGTAGGGTAGAGTGGGGGAATACCGGACGACATGGGGGAAATACCGGCCATAGATTTTCTCGGTACTCTGATCTCTTGCGAACTACCGAACAAACCACACGCCACTGTCTGATCGCGTACGGCACTCATCTCGAGTTTCACAGTTGCAAGTGAACGTGTTTTTTTGTTATCGGGAATTTTCTCAAAAAACACTCCTCGTTATGAGGAACAAGTATTTTCAGAGGTATGTATCAATTAGTCAGTAAGTGCTGGAATAGTGAAAAAAATATTCATAGACTTAGGAGAACTAGATATATCATGATATTGCTGTTCATCAACAATAACCTCACATATATTTTTGAAAAAAGAGTTTCACTTGAACAACGCATATGGGGGAATCCCGGCCATGCTCTTGCGGGTAATAGCAGCCTGGCCGGCATTACCCCTGAGGAAGTCAAATTCAACATATTATTATTATTTTCAGATGCCGCGGAAATACGTGAGGAAAACTAAGAAAGCTCCTTGGACTACGGAAAGTTTGCTAGCTGCTATGAATGCTTTGAACGAGGTTGCAAGAAGATTTGGTATTCCAAGAGCGACTCTACAAGATAGACAGAGAAACCACAATATTTCAAAACCGAAGCTTGGACGTTCACCAGTTTTTTTCTGTGAAAATCACGTGAGATCAATTGCTAAGAGTGCATCCCAAAAACTTTTCTGTTTCGAGCCAGGAGCTATTTCACTTCCAGTTATAGCTGATTATGATCTATAAGGCACAGATCCGACCTGTCCTGGAATACTGTTCCCATTTTGGAGTGCAGCAACCAAACATACCCTGAAACTGTTGGATTCTGTCCAAAAAAGTTCAATTCGTCTCGTGGCTGATGCCTCTCTCACAAACTCACTCACTTCTCTGGAACACCGTAGAAAAGTTGGTGATATCTGGCTCTATTTTATAGATATTTTCATGGACGATGCTCTTCTGAAATATCAACGATTGTTCCTCACTTGGCAGTCCCCGCGAGATTAACCCGTCGAGTTGGGGCTTATTCGTACCCCTTCGTGCTCCCCTTTGGAGACCTGCAGAACATCTCTCTCCAAAGACTCGTTCATCCAACGAACAGCGAGGTTCCGGAACACATTGCCAAGGGATGTGTTCCCCGAGGCATATAACCTCCAGATATTTAAGAAGAACACCAATTCCGACCTTATTTTCGTTGGTTCTCACGATGTTCTCTGAACATCACAGGATATGTTTTTTCGTGGGAACCAGAACTTAAAAAAAAGGTTCAATAAACGGAATAAGTGGAGCATAGTAGGGAGTTCGGGAAAAATCGTGAGCTCTGGTTTATGTTTGTGATGTGCGCAGGATGGGCTCACAGCTTATAGTACCGGCAGAAAAGGAAGCAAGAATTTCATTTGCGATTTCTGCCAATGAAGTAATTCAATTTCTTCATCTGGGGTAAAACCAGCCTCTGGCCGTATTTACCCCCAAGGTGCGGGTAATGCCGGCCAAAACGACTTTTTGTTTTTATTGTCATAAATTTCATAATTTTGTGTATTCATTGGAAACGAGAATATATTCTGTTTTTATGATATCTGAGCTTTAACTTAATGTATCTATCGTTAATAAAAACCAATAATCATCATCGCTACATCGAGAAATGCTTAAGGGGCCGGGATTCCCCCACTTTACCCTATACTATTTCTAATATACTAGTGACTAGATTCTTGCTGGACACTGATACGAGCACTTTCATGTAGATCGTACGCGATGACATCTAACAAAAGACTGACACGATTTACCACCTCTGGTCTCGAATGACTAATTAGTTGCGTCACCTTTCGATCCTATCAATTCCCGAAACAAGTATTCATCTATGACTAATACAAATAATGATATCTGAATTACATGCACAGGGTGGTGGAATGAAACATGGAATATACGACAGATGTACAGGGTTATTTGAAAGGATAATCTCAACTCAAATGCGAACTTTTGGTCAAATCTCTAATTGCTGATGAAATACAGTTTTTTTCATATCAACTTATAACCTATACACTGTGTCCAAGATAAGAATGAACAACATAGGGATCTCGGAAACGGTAGGAGATACGAATTCGGTTAAATTAGTGAAAAGTAGCGCATTTATGTGCCTAATGATATGCCACTCACAAAGTTTCTACATTCCGAGTAGTTTCGGAGATATCCGAAAAAAAACCCGCAATTTCCGAATTCCGTTTTAATTTTCTCCTAGCTTTATTTTCGAAGGAAATGTAAAACAAATAGCATACTTTGTCATGACCACTTTTTAAGGACTACATTATAACGCAACCAGATTTTTTCTGCGACGTTTCGTCTTTTAGAAAACATCATCAACTTTGTATTTTTTTATGAGCCGAAACTAATGTGTACCCTATATTCGACTCCTTTTTTCATTGTGCATACAGTAATGTATCACACAATATGATTTCAGAACCATTTCAACAAGTATGTGTACTGCTGTTTCCTCTTCTTCCTGACAGAACCTGCACAGCAGTTCTTCAGTCAGACCAATCGTACTCATGTGTTTGTTGAGCCTACAATGCCCTGTGAGAAGTCCCACTAGTATTCTAGTTGAACTTCGTTTCTGGGTCAGTAGATATTCTGTGAATGTTGGCGATGGTTTTTTAATAAACTCTTTTGCCTGTCTCATACCTGGCGAGTTGTTCCACCATTCCTGAGATTTGATGGTTCGCATCCATGATTTGATACTAGTCTTCTGTATAGCTTTATATATAGCAATACCACAGAAGGGTTCTGGGCCATTCAGAGCTTTGTTTGCTCCTGCTCGGGCAAGTGAGTCTGTCTCTTCATTGCCCCCGTACCCTGTATGTGCTGGTACCCATGCTAGAGTCAGTCTGTTCTGACTGCCCAGTTCATTTTCTAATGATTCCAAATGATTGAGTTTTATTCCTTTATATTCTACGAATCTACGTGTAGAATTTCGAAATTGTCATCAAAACTATTGTTTTCTTCTGATTATTATGGTTGGCGTATGTTGAATTTGTTACCTTTTTAAAAAATCATCTCATGTTCATGTATGCGCTGATTAAACGTACCACCGGTCTGACCAATATATACCTTTGGGCAGGATCCACAGTTGAGTTTGTTTTTTTTGAATGAAAACAAATTCAACATACGCCAACCATATATATACAGTGCGTCCATGAAGTAACGCATAAATTCTTTATTGGCTAAATGAACAATAAAATTAGAAATTCCCGAAACAGGTCGATTTTTGATTTCAATTCACTATTGTTTCAAATCATAATCTAATATACAGGGTGAGCCACTTTCGTGTAATGACATCATCACCATTTTTTTCAAATGGAATCCTCCCTTTTTTTTCAATTTCCAAATTGCCTTTGCTGAGCTGATTCCAAAAATGTATAATATGTTGCTTCAAATTGGTACAGGGTGGGCAAAAATGCAGAAAAAAATATGAAAATTGTTTATGGAAAGTAATACGTTACTGAATGTAATAAACAAATTAAATGGAATTATGTAGTTATGCAATTAATGTGATACACTTCCAAAAACTAACAAACAAACAAACGAAAATTCACAATAAATGTTTAATATGTTCTCCAGACCGTTAGACAATGACTGAACCGGGCATTACTTTCGTCTCTAACATTCTGCAGCATAGCGGGTGTTATGCTCTGAATTTCTTGTCTGATTCGGTCTTGTAGTTGAGGGATATTTCCAGGTCTGTTTAAGTAGACTTTAGATTTTAAATAACCCCATAAAAAGAAGTCTAATGGGCTCAGATCAGGTGATCTAGCAGGCTATTCCACTGGTCCCCTTCTTCCTATCCACCTTTGTGGAAAAGTTGTGTTTAAAAAATCGCGCACAGTTACTGCGAAATGTGGCGGTGCGCCATCCTGTTGAAACCAGATTCTGCGGTCTACATTAGTGGGTATTTGAATATCAGGAAAAAGCTGGATCAGATCAGGAATTGATGTATTTTGTAGGAAATCCAGATATAATGCTTCTGTTATATTTTCATCAAAAAAATATGGACCAATAATTGTATTTCTCACAATACCAGCCCATACGTTAATTTTTTGTGGTCTGCGTATGGTACTCTTGCATTCAGTGTGGATTTTCATCAATGAAATTGTTATTTTGGTTCATCATATACTCGCAGAATTCAGTTCTTCGGTCAAAGTCGTCTTAGCCAATTCATGGATGAGACGTACTTTATAAGGATGGTATTTTACCTTTTTAAAAATGTTTGATACTGATGAAGACTTTCCAATACCAAAATCCCTAGATAATCCTCGCACTGTACGGTGTGGATTTTCTACAGCCGACAAAATTCTGTCTTGTTGAATATTTTCATCAATTTTTGGTCTACCTTGCTTTGCTGCATCCTTCACATGTCCCAATTCTCTGTATTTTCGCTCTATTCTAACTTACCGTAGATAGTGAAATTTGACGATCTGGGTGCATTTTATGGAATAATCGGCAAACCTCTTGTTGAGTCCGCATCTTATCGCCAATACCAATCATCATTAATATTTCAATCCTGTCACTTTCGGTTAAACGCATTTTGTAAAAAAGTTCACGAAAGTACCTTCTCTAAAGCGTTAACAATACGAAACTGTGCTTCAATGTTTTGTCAAATTAAAAAAGTGGTAAAAGATAATGCCAAACAATAGTTATTTATGTATTAAGGGAATTATGAGGGCCTTAATTACCGATGGCAAAGTTTGCGTCCCGAGGGCCTCTGGCCCGAGGGACAGCAATTGCCAGAGGTTATTGAGGCTCTATAATTCCCGTGATACATGGATACTTTTATTTCTGACTGATTTTATTCATAACATACCTTCCCGATTGGAAGTTAGACATATTTTTCCGTATAGTTTCAATGTCATCAGAACGTCAGATGATGATCTTGACTACCGCGAATAGGAGATTCCTTATTGCTACGTTATTGCGTGGTTGTTGCTATGCATTTCTTATTTAATTTTAGCTAGAGGGAATTATAGCATCTATAACATCCCAAAAGGGAGTTATGACCCTCATAATAGATATCGTAACTATGACGATATAAGCTTATAATGTCACTGTCAGAAATAAGAAGGTTTTTATAGTCCACGGGCTTGGATCACTAATAAAAGCTGTAAGATACAATTATTGAGAATAATGCTGGATGTTCTTGATAGTTTATCAGAGTAGTTGTATGACAATACGTTATTTCATTTAATGTGTTCATTACGTTTATTCATTATTTTTATTACTTTGTAAGTACATTTTTGCATTTTTGCCCACCCTGTACCAATTTGAAGCAACATATTATACATTTTTGGAATCAGCTCAGCAAAGGCAATTTGGAAATTGAAAAAAAAGGGGGGATTCCATTTGAAAAAAATGGTGATGATGTCATTACACGAAAGTGGTTCACTCTGTATATTAGATTATGATTTGAAACAATAATAAATTGAAATCAAAAATCGACCTGTTTCGGGAATTTCTAATTTTATTGTTCATTTAGCCAATAATGAATTTATGCGTTACTTTATGGAAGCACTGTATATACAGTATGATGCAAATGTATGGAATAAATTCATTATTTCAGAAATTGGCGACATTTTAAAAAATTCCAAGAACACGTGATTTTTAATTTTTGAAGCCTCATCTCATGATATTCATATGAGAGATGTTACGTCACCGGTGTTGGAGTTAAGACGTAATGGACGATTTTTTCAAATAAAAATAGGGGTCATGTGAAACCTTGATTGAAAAATCTACTGATCGTCTATTCAACAGTCAAAATGTTGCATAAGAAGATTGAAATTGAAATGGATTATCATGTGATCAACTGAATCTTGCAGAGGTCTGCTACTGAGAATTGAACATCGAAGGGTCGTCTAGTTGAAAAAATACGTCGAAAAAAAAGTTCAAAACTAGTAGTTTTTTTTTTCGAAAGTCGTCTTTTGTTTTGAAATGAATTTATTCCATACATTTGCATCATACTGTATATATATATATTAAAAGAAAACCATAGTTTTGATGACAATTTAGAAAATCTACACGTAGAAAATGAAGGAACAAAACTCAATCATTTTGAATCATTGGAAATCAACAAACTCAAAAATTCTTGAATACTTAATGATACATACAGTCATCTCCACGACATTTAATGTGATTAACACATCGAAAATTGTTTCGGACATATATGTGTCCATCATCAGCCATATATTTAAATTACATGATTGTACTAATATTAAATTCTCTACCGATCAATTAGACCTCAATAGTTCTCCACTGTTGAATTTGTTTTCTTAGTAGGCGATAATATGTATTTGCTATCAACTCTTCGAAGTTAATCCGTTACACCGTTTATCATAGATATTGTGACTGTAGGGTATATGTACAGTGTGTCCATTTAGTGCGTAATTCTTCGATATCTCGGAATCCATTATCACTAGAGAAAAACTTTTGAAAACAAATTTCTTTCGTTATTAAAGATTCCAGTTTCAAAAATATTTTCAACAATACTGGGTGTTCTATAAAAGCGGGACGACTCGTAGACGAGTTTTTTTCAGCTCTACATCGCTGGCGTTGCCAAGTTATAATTGAAAAACCCATTTATACCACTATTGAAAGGTCAGATTGAATTGGGTATGGTTTATTCATTTATTCAAATTTTGAATTTTGGCATACAGTAGAAGCAAGGGCTCACGTACACCAATCCAGTAATTTTGCGAGGTGATCCTTTACAGGGTGCTGAAATTTACATTTTGAATATTGTGAGATTCATACTACGTTAATTAAAATATTTTGAATGGAACACTCTGTATTTTTCATCACAGATTCATTTCGACATCGTTCGCCTTTTCATCGCTGAAAAAAAATCAAAATCGGTCGCGACGTTTTCAAGTCATGAGTAATTTCCTTATGTTTATCACTATATCAGGGCTACTTATGAGGCATGGTTCCTTTGCTTGATTTGAGTGTGGAAATATTGTTTGCGAGGTTCTACATAGATTATTCAGGTATTTTTGCGATATGTGCATTGTCCATATTTGAGATACTCCGTGATCTTGTTACTTATTATGATTCAAATAATATGTACCTATGTGAAATAAACGAACATGCCAAAAGCAACGTCTGCCTTTGAAACATATCAGTCTGAAGCCCTTCAGAACAGTGGTCTAAAGGCCTGCTCAAACAGTTGAACCTAATCCAAAATGTTTCTATTTCAATTACATTCTTTAATTCGGAGCGTCAACACATTATTTATCATCGAGTTTTCCAAACAACCAACTGGAGCACAAAATTTCCACAATACAAATAAATGAAAGGGCTATGACGTACAAATTACCCCCAAATAGTAGTAAAAATTAGGAAATTTTTCATAACTAGACAACGCCGCAACTAATTTTGATTTTTTTTCAGCGATGAAAAGGTTAAAGATGTCGGGATAAATTTGTGAATGGAAGTACAGGGTGTTTCATTGAAAAAATTCTAATAAATGTCTTCTGAATCTAGCAAAATTATGAATGCAAAATTGAGCACCCTGTTAAAGAACATGTCGCAAAATAACTGGATTGGTATACATGAGACCTTGCTACTACCGTATGCTAAAAATATTTTCGAAATTTGAAATAGAATATACCATGCCAAATTCAACATGACTCTTCAATAGTGGTAAAAATAGATTTATCAATTATAACTTGACAACGCCGCAACCGATTTCAATTTTTTTCGCAGCGATGTGAAGGTAAACCTTGGCGGAATAAATTCCGAATAAACAATAGTGGGTGTTCCATTAAAAAAAAAAACTCGTCGTCGAATCGTCCCGACTTTATAAAACACCCAGTAATGTTGAAAATATTTTTGAAATAAGCAACTTTAGTAACTGAAAGAGTTTTTGTTTCAAAGTTTTTCTCTATAGGTTATGGCTTTCGAGATATCGAAGGATTACGCACTAAATGGACACACTGTATACAGTGTGTCCCACTTACCATGCTCACCATGGGTATCTTTTTAAAGGTGAGAGATACGAGGTCGGTTAAATGACACCAAATGTGGAGTTTGTCGAGGCCAACTATAATGTGAAAAATATTTTGATGAAATTCGTTTTTGTTTTATACGCAAAAAACAGATTTTGATCATTTTCTTGTCTCCTCCGTAACTTCTTTATTTATGAAAATATTCGAATAGGAATTTCACATTCTCATGGCAGTTTTTCAAAGTGATTTCGAAAAAAATATGAAAATTATACCAACTCTTCTAGGATTTGAGAAATCAGCACCAACTTTAGTTTTTCAAATGTGGGTCATAGCTCACTATGGTAGCATGGTAAGTGGGACACACTGTATAAATATACTGTGTTATCGGAACATGTCGTATGACTGAGAATTTTGTAGAAATCTCATCTTTTGTGAAGTTTTCACATTTGCTATGGATTTTCATCAAGTAATGGCTGAGTCAATTAAAAAACAAGATAAGTATGAATGTTTCAAAGATATCATATATTCGATTATCAAAAGAAATTGCACAAATACAAATACAATTTTTCGAACAATTTAATGAGATATGATTACTCATTCTGTATAGCACCGTGATATTTTCAAACTGACTACTATTATTTTCGAGTTGAAAAAGTTAATGGGTACAAATGTATCAGTATTTCAGTGTTTTCCTCCAACATCATAGCAGTGACAGTTTTCCAGATGTGGTCCCTCACAGTATCCACCAAAATGTCCAATACTCCGGCAATGGGCACTGCATGGTACTACGTTGCAGCCAGATCCTGAAATAGATATTAGAGAGTTGAAGTAATCACTGTACGTAGACCTCCACGTAGACGTTAACAAACGAAAAATAACGTTTACGTATTATTGTCATAACGTCATAATACATTTTGTTTTCGGTTTGTATTGGTCATTTTTGGTTGTGTGTTTAGATTCGAACATTTATTCCTGTCAAAATTAGAGAATTCCTTGATGCAGAACTCGTTGGTGATCTCGAATTTGATAATTTTGACTCATCGGCATATTTCGAGTATAGTTTGGTTAACGTACGTTGATATTTAAGGTATACGTGAAGGAACGTGAGATAACGTACACCCGTAAGCCCACTAACAACGCAAACGTGAAGAATTGGAAAATGCGCATGCGTAGCTGTCAATTTCTACGTTTACGTTGACGTTCATGACAACACTTCAACTCTCTATCAACGTAATGATCAGTTAGGAAACGCGGCATTTTGTGTGACGATGGGATTTTGCGAAAAGAGCAAAGCGCGGGATCCCGCAAAACACGCAGAGTCAGGGTGAATTTATAAAAACTTTCAGCATTTCAGATTTAACATTTAAACATTTAAGACTCAAGAGTCTTGAGTGGAGACAGATATAAAAAAATAAGATTCTAGGGTACCTAATTCATGTCATTTGTCATAACTGCGACATCTAGTTTCTGATACAGAACCAGATTTTCAAAGTTTGGTAAGTTAGAAACAGCTGCTGGTGACCTTGAAAACATCAGCATGAATTATCAAGACCATATATTCACAAATTACGCTTCAAGAAATGATAATTTACTCAAAACTAGCCTTGGTTTCTCAGAGCCTCCTACTCCATCCATACGTGGCATTCAACGTGTTAAAGTTTTTTATAAAGTGGCCCTTAGTCAACGTACTTTTCTCACCAATCTCATGTTAGTGAGTATTTCGTCACCTATATTTTCTACAAGTGTTTCATTTATACCATTGTTTATAGATGTCCTGATAAGAGAGAAAAGAAATTAACATTTCCGAAAGCTCGGCTATATGTAATGAAGAGTTCTCATTATAGGTCAAAATTTCGACTGCATCCCCAACAAAAATTGTTCTAAAATTGTTCTATCCGTCATTCGGTTGTCCCCTTATGAGCAACTCTCAAAAGTCTTCGAGAGTCTTGTCCAAGCAAGGAATGACGGGCGCCTTACCTTTCAACGTGTCATCCCAAACTCTATATAATATTGTGATATTTTTTCAACTTCTTTATATTTTGTATATGTACAGTGAGAGGTCGGTTAAATGACACCAAATGTGGAGTTTGTCAAGGCCAACTATAATGTGGAAAAATATTTTGATGACATCTATCCGTTTTTGTTTTATACGCAAAAAACAGATTTTGATCATTTTCATGTCTCCTCCGTAACTTCTTTATTTATGAAAATATTCAAATATAGGAATTTCACATTCTCATGGCAGTTTTTCGAAAAAAACATGAAATTTATACCAACATTTCTAGAATTTGAGATATCAGCACCAACTTTAGTTTTTCAAATGTAGGTCATAGCTCACTATGACTTAGTCACAAATAACTTTTTTTTCTCTTACAGATGATATGTCGCAGTAATAGTTTTGTGTTGATAACAACGGAGTTATCGTCATTTACACAAAAACAAAAAAAATATTCGAAAGCCGCCATCTTGAATTTATGAATTTTAACGAGAAAATCATGATCTCCGACATCAAAAACCCCCCCTTACCAATTTTGAATGGAATCGGACCAGATATTGTCCGCCATCATAGAGCAGCCATTTTTTTTAATTTCAACAAAAATTCCATAATGTATTGTCACCGAAATTATGAACACCTGCCAGATTACAAGTTAATCGGAGTTATGGAATTTTTGTTGAAATTAAAAAAAATTGCTGCTCCAAGATGGCGGACAAGATTTGGTCCGATTCCATTCAAAATTGGTAAGTGGGGGTTTTTGAGGTCGGAGATCATGATTTTTTTGTTGAAATTCATAAATTCAAGATGGCGGCTTCCGAATAGTTTTTTGTTTTTGTATAAATGACGATAACTCCGTTGTTATCAACAAAAAACTATTACTGCGACATATCATCTGTAAGAGAAGAAAAAGTTATTTGTAACTAAGTCATAATGAGCTATGACCTACATTTGGAAAACTAAAGTTGGTGCTGATATCTCAAATTCTAAAAGAGTTGGTATAAATTTTATATTTTTTTCGAAATCACTTTGAAAAACTGCCATGAGAATGTGAAATTCCTATTTGAATATTTTCATAAATAAAGAAGTTACAGAGGAGACATGAGAGTGATCAAAATCTGTTTTTTGCGTATAAAACAAAAACGAATAGATTTTATCAAAATATTTTCTCACATTATGGTTGGCCTTGACAAACTCCACATTTGGTGTCATTCAACCGACCTCGTATCTCTCACCGTTAAAAAGATACCCATGGTGAGCATGGAAAGTGGGACACACTGTATGTATCTAATTAAAACCAAAAAAAAATTAAGGGGTGATTCCTTGTGATATATTGAGTTATAAAGTTTATATGAACATGTGTCCTAACTTGCTTCGTTTTCGAGATACAGGGAATTAATATTTCCTTGAAAAATTTTTTTCTATTCATTTCTAAATTGTCTTCTCATCAATTTCAATAAAACGTTGTGGTTTCGTTAACAGTAATATGGAGCTTCTTCTAATGCAATCAGCAGATTAGAAATAATATTTCCAGTAGGTAAATTTATCGATATTCATGGTGAATGTCATTGTATACCACTTTTCTGAGTTCCATATTTTTATTAGATCAAACTTTTTTATTTTCTGTGTGATTTTTGTATCTAGCTTAGTTTTTGAAGAAACAATAAAAAATCGATTTCACTAGAAATTTTAATGTAGATGTTTCCGAGACTTCCATTGAGATCACTCAATAACCCCAATTAGAATCATTCCGAAATTCTGGGGCTTTCTCAGTCTCCATCCATACTGAATTTTGGCACCATGAACACCGAGAAAAGTCCAGTTATACATGTCTCTATTTAAAAACTTCTTATAACCGCCAAATGAAACATTTTAACCACGAAATGTCATCTGATGAACGTGAAAAGTTCACGTTTACAACGTGAAACAGGTCACGCTTTCAAATCACTCTTTTTGTTTCAAAAAGGTTATCTTTTAGATTCGAAATGAGACAAGATTATAGTTGAGAGATGGAAATTTGAAGATAATCATTTAAATCCTAAAAGATGTCATTTCACAGTTATACAATTATCATTTCATTTCATCCCTTCTGTCATTTTTCATCTTTGTCATACTCGTTTACCTCAATGAGTCATCTCACTCACCTATGAACACTTGTTCGATGAGAATCGTTAGTCGTCTCCGGATTCCTGATATAAAAGGACATAAAGCTTATACAGGGGGGTTATATATAAAAACAATTGACACTTTCAACTTCAACTTCCCGTATTTCAAAAACGGGGCAAGTTAGGACACATGTTTATGAGAACTTTATTCGCTAGAATGTCACAAGGAAACACCCCTTGAATTTTTTCGATGTTATTAAGATGCACTTTGTATATATGAAACTGTGAATGGGCGTGTACACCTTAGTAGAACTTTGAACTCAAACCATGTTTATAATGATCCTTTTATACATAAATAATGATTGACGACATAATTCGATCGGAAAATTAACTGGAATATTTTATTTTTGGACATAAATAATAGTACCTTCTGAAAACGGACCCTCTAATGACGTAGAAACCTCATCTCGACATAGTTAAAAGAAAATACCAAACGCCCGACGGAGACTGAGGCAACTGATATATTAATTCTTTCAACTGTGATCTCGCGCTTATTCACTCTGTCAGAAATCATGTATCATTCATCTCTGTCTGGAATAGTCTTGTTTCAGTATTAGGGTTTTGACGTCACATCATCGCCTCGTTTTCAGAGGTCCGAAAAATCGGGCATTTCAATAAGTTTTTATAAAACCTAGGGAGCTCACAGCAAGAAACGGTTTGCGGTGGTGAGCTAGTTGGGTGAGTTCTATCGAATTATGAAATGAAAATATTTTGTGATATAAGCCCATTCCTCTGGGTATGCAGTCGAAGTAAAACAAAGATGTACTCTTGTTTCTGTTCAAGCTGTTGTGGAATTTTCAACTTAGTACACCTGACGGGAACTAAACTACCAACACCCCAATGAACTTATTGGTATAGGTACTATCTAACACGATAATTCGAAACTAACTACTCTGATGATGATTAATCTTACCTGCAATAGCACTAGCAACAAGTAAAATTGCTACCAGAAAGAAAAAAATTATCTTCATGTTGGATTTGGTATTCCTGTACTATAATATTGTGCATATATGTAGATAACAATGATAACACCACTCACTTGTTTGTGACTTTCTCCATCGCTTTATATAGCTGATTCGCCAAATATGATAAAAGAAAAATACCCGAGTTCCGAGTACAAGATGATCCGAGAATTCATCCAAAGCAGTGGTGTGGAAGAACTATTGAAAAGGAATATTCTCAGATATATTTATGAACAAATAAAAATGGATATATACAGGGTGCCCGTTTTTCGAGCTCCACCATGGAGATCTCAATTATTATAAGAGATACGAAGTCGGTTATATTAGGGCAGTTGCGCATTTTCATGCTGAACATTTATTTGCAAGAAATTCGAAGTTTCATTTTCAGTTTTTGAATTATCTGAAGGAAACAAACATTTTTAACTTTCGTTTTAATTTTTTCAAGCGAAAACCAAAAGTCCTATACGTTTCTGACTAGGACATTATTAAGGCACTGAATCTGTCATCGTATTTTCCATGACGTTCTTCATGCCAAAGTTACAACACTCAACTTCGTTTTCCTTATGGGTGCCATATTGGATTTTTACATTTTTGAAAAGACTATTTTCCTTCTGATCACTATCAGGATGTCCCTAGGGGACATTTCGAATGTTATACGATCCTGGAAATATAAAGGGCATCCGTGCAGAGATATTTGAAGGAATGTATACCATCTGAGACATTCCATGGTTGTTCTAGAAGGGACATTACATAAGATCTGAGATCATGCAAGAATATAATTATACTACTTGGGACATCCGAGGGATGTCCCCAAAGAAACGTTCAAAATTATTTTATATCAGGGACATGCCAAGAACATTGTACAATAAGTTCCACGTGGGACGTCTGAAGGATGCTATTTCTAGGACATTTGAAATGATGTGCCAGCTGGGACATTCCGTGAACAAAAAATATCGCTAGAATACAGAAGAAACCTTGGA
Source organism: Phaedon cochleariae (assembly GCA_918026855.4). NCBI lineage: Eukaryota > Metazoa > Arthropoda > Insecta > Coleoptera > Chrysomelidae > Phaedon > Phaedon cochleariae. The sequence continues at coordinate 4,548,322 of OU896723.1, forward strand.
AATGGTCGATTCTGATTGGTTCTCGAGATCAATAGTGGAATAGTCACTGATAATCCAAAACCCAAGAATTTCTCGTGCATGCCCACCAAAAACCTAGGATTCCAGAAATAAAAAAAAAAAAAATTATTCAAACTGGTATGGAACTGTTCATGGAGCTTTTCTATATGCAATATTTATGAATAATTGTTCATTTTGATTTGCCTTAATCCTGACTTTCTTGAGGCTGCGCTACTGGAAATGCTTATCAATAAACTTATTTATAACTAGTTTTGTTTCTTTCGCAGTAATAAAGTGTTGTTTGGGGAACAATAACCTGAAATGTCGAAATTGTTTTCAAGGAAGCAGTAACAAGTCCCTGATTTTATCGTCAGGTACACACACTATAATAACTAGGGGGGGGGGGGGAATGCCAAATTTGCGACTGAATATGCCTTAGTGAACTATGTTCTCAATTTTAGTTCTTTCTCCTCCTACCCAACAAGGTATATGCCACCCAACCTATTTTTCCAATAAAGTGATGGAACTTTTAGTATCTACAGGTTTTTGTGTTCTAGTCTGATGATGACTCCTAGGAGTCAAAACATTTATTGATTAATATTATTATTGGTTTACTTCACTTGAAGTGAGACGTTGAGTTTTTCTTTTGATTATAATAAATTTTGGTTAATTTTCATTGAACACCCAACCGTATTTTTTCTTTCCAACTAATGCAAAATTCAATTCCATCTCAAACCATACTAATTTCCCAATACTGAGCCCTGAACTCGCCCTGAACTTTCTCATTTCCTCAGAGCTATTGCAGTCTCTCATTGAAATTTCGCGTGTTTTTATTTTTTGGTGATTTTCTCATGCGAGTTTCTACACTGTATACATATATGTAGATAGAGAGAATCATGATTCAGAAACTAATTTGAATGAAGGTCCATAACTATAAATAATTGCCACATATTAGAGAAATGCCTAAATCTTTAGTTTGTGTTTTATGATTTTTTTTTTGAAATTAAATTGTGGGAGCGGTTTTGGCCAAGGAGTTTTATTCTGGTCCACATGTGATTTGTGTAAAGAATTAGGCTTTCAAGGAAGTTTTTCCTTTGATTCAAGACCCGAATGGTCTCGTTATTAATCCTAAGTTTTTCTCCAAGCGAATGCCCTTGCGTCCATAATGTTTCACGTGATCAATCTGACAATGAGGTTTGGTATAGGTTCGAAAGCTTCAGTCTCTCTGCATACAAGTAGCATAGGGCGAAACGATGCACTTGAAACTTTTGGATACACATGATATCCGCATCCATCACATTGATATAAAACAACTTTTAGCAACAATAAAACAACACTTATTTATGAAAAATCAACATGTATTTCGCGAAGAGGAACATGAACTCTGAAGAAGTTAAGTAGTGAAAAATAGGAGATGTCACCACATTCTTAGTTCCATCTCAACATTGAATTGTGAGAATAAGGTTCAGTTTTCTAGCCAACGAGTTTTCATTCAATCATACGTTGTGACAAAACGTTTCCCATTGATATAAATCAGCAATGTTTTCGATATTTCGACCAAATATTATTAATTTTTGTAATTGTCATGTTCCAGATATGTTATACAAATATTTCTATATATACTTTTTTCGTAACATCAACGTAATCAACCTCGATGAGTTGTGAGTAAGCACATCACTCAATAGTCAACCAGCTTTGCTAAGTGATATAACATTTTGTAGTCTTTCCCTGATGATGGAAATATAACTTACCGAAAGTTTGGACAAACCTGCTTGAGTTGCACTTTTACTTGCTGCTTCCCGATCTCTAAGTTCAATGTATACAGTGTGTCCCACTTACCATGCTCACCATGTGTATCTTTTTAACGGTGAGAGATACGAGGTCGGTTAAATGACACCAAATGTGGAGTTTGTCAGGGCCAACTATAATATGGAAAAAATATTTTGATAAAATCTATTCGTTTTTGTTTTATACGCAAAAAACAGATTTTGATCATTTTCATGTCTCCTCCGTAACTTCTTTATTTATGAAAATATTCAAATAGAACTTTCACATTCTCATGGCAGTTTTTCAAAGTGATTTCGAAAAAAATATGAAATTCATACCGACTCTTCTAGAATTTGAGATATCAGCACCAACTTTAGTTTTTCAAATGTAGGTCATAGCTCACTATGACTTGGTTACAAATAACTTTTTTTTCTCTTTCAGATGATATGTCGCAGTAATTGTTTTGTGTTGATAACAACGGAGTTATCGTCATTTACACAAAAACAAAAAGTTATTTGGAAGCCGCCATCTTGAATTTATAAATTTTATCAAAAAAATCATGATCTCCGACCTCAAAAACACCCACTTACCAATTTGGAATTGGAATTTTTGGAATTTTTGTTGAAATTAAAAAAAAATGGCTGCTCCAAGATGGCGGACAAGATTTGGTCCGATTCCATTCAAAATTGATGAAAGGGGGTTATTGAGGTCGGAGATCATGATTTTTTGTTAAAATTCATAAATTCAAGATGGCGGCTTCCAAATAATTTTTTGTTTTTGTATAAATGACGATAACTCCGTTGTTATCAACACAAAACTATTACTGCGACAAATCATCTGTAAGAGAAAAAACAGTTAATTGTAACTAAATCATAGTGAGCTATGACCTACATTTGAAAAACTAAAGTTGGTGCTGATATCTCAAATTCTAGGAGAGTTGGTATGAATTTCATATTTTTTTCGGAATCACTTTGAAAAACTGCCATGAGAATGTGAAATTCCTATTTGAATATTTTCATAAATAAAGAAGTTACGGAGGAGACATGAAAATGATCAAAATCGTATAAAACAAAAACGAATAGATTTTATCAAAATATTTTTTTCACATTATAGTTGGCCTTGACAAACTCCACATTTGGTGTCATTTAACCGACCTCGTATCTCTCACCGTTAAAAAGATACCCATGGTGAGCATGGTAAGTGGGACACACTGTATATATATGGGTATTTTCCACCTAATGATACCAAACTAATATATCGTTACCGCATTTGCTTTATTATTACCACGTAAACAATATACAGTATGATGTGTCGCATGGAATTTCCAACAAGTTTCATATATGCGGTGAAAAAATATATAAAGCACAAATGGTGAATGAAAAATTTGAATGAAACATCTGAATGAACAAAAATTCAAATGACCCACTATTGGCAATGGCAAACATTATAAGCACAGTATCCCAGTCTAGGGAAGCAAAGGGAATTGCACGTGAGTGGTTGACAGATCCCTCTTGATTCTCTAGAAGGCTCCTCAAGTCCTGTAAATGAATAATAGTTTTATGAAGCGTTTATTGTATAATCAACGAAAGCGTAGAAAGGCCACTGGTGTATGTATTTCATTCTATTCCTTTATTCAGACTTCAAAGTCTGAATTCATTCTTTTTTCTTCGAATTCAGACTGTTTGCATTCAATGCATTGAATACACACCCACATTAGGTAATAATAATAATACAGTGTGTCCCAGATTTGCTTCTCTATACAGGGATGTCGGCTCCTATTATACCTACAGCAGAGGTTAAATGGGTAAAGTTTTAGAGGAATCTCAGTGCATTCGATGACCGGCTTCAGATTTACGATCGGATAATTGGTTTTGGAAATATCGGCGGAAAACCGTAAATGACGGATTTCGTTTTTCGCCAGTAAATCCGAAACGGTTAATTTGACAGCTGTCAAAATGTCACATTATATGGACACTTTTTCAAGACGAATAAGATAGCATGTATGACATGTCACGATCGTATTTCGTTATCCCGCAAGACGCCCCAACTTTAATTTTTCTCATGGCCGTCACATTGGACTTTTCGATATTTGGAAAGAGCGTAAAATTTCCAGTCCAGTGATGTCTCACAAGTGCATGAAAGTTTTGAGTTCTATCGAAATATCACACTTCGTAAAGTTAGGTCTTAACTTTTTCTAAGGAGGCCATAATTTACTTGTCAGAAAACACTTTTTCCATATAAGGATGCCCTGAGTTTGACATTGAATAGTTCAAAGCATCAAAGTTGTGTTTTAATAAAAAGTACTTGTAATCTAACACACAAACTGTCTTAATTTGTTGAAAATGGCCAGTATACCCTATTCAAATGAAGAAAAATTTGACATGTTAGCGCTGTACTTGCAGTCACGCAGAAACGCCGACATTACTTCAGCAAGGTATTTGGAAATGTACTCCGAACAACGGCAGCCTCATGAAACCCAATTTAGAAAAATCGTAGTTAATTTAATTAATCATGGGGCCTTCGAACAACCTAGAAGTAGATACAATATATTGAAAATGAAAATCGCGACAGAAACATTTTACAAACTGTCAACGAAAATCCCAGAGCATCGGTACGAACTGTAGAACGGGAAATTGGTGTGTCAAAATCAACGGTACAGAGAGTGTTGATTAAGAATGAGTACCATCCATACAAACCCACAATAGTTCAAGGACTTAAGGAAACTGATTTTCTGAGACCAATGCACTTCTGTGAATGGTATACTAGAAAGTGTAATGAAAATCCCATTTTTGTAAATCATGTCTAGTGGTCCGATGAGAGTAGGTTTACGAATTGTGGAGTTTTTAATAAGCACAACATTCATCATTGGGCTGTGGAAAACCCTCACGAAGTGTCAGAGAGACGTCTACAGACTAGATTTGGTAGTACTTTTGGTGTGGGGTCATTGGTAATTTAATCCAACTTAGCTTTTTCAATTGGGCACCTGTTATAAATTATTGATCATTTCAGGAAATCGACTTATAGGACCATTTGTGTTTGAATACAACCTAAACGGACAGAGGTACCTAGAGCTTTTGCGAAACCAGGTTGTGCTGGCTTTACGAGCAACTATAACCGAAGATGAGTTTAGAATAACCTGGTTTCAACAGGATGGATGTTTGGTTCACAACACCATTCAAGTCAGGAACTTCTTAAGAGAGCAATTTGACGAAAGAATTATTTATTTGAATGGTCCAATATCTTGGCCCCCTAGATCCCCTGACCTCTCACCTTTGGATTTCTACCTCTAGGGTTACACAAAGAATGAGGTCTATGAATTTGATCCTCCCGCGCGACCATAGAAATCCTGAGACAAAGAGTTCTGAACACATTTGGAAATATTAACGGGAATACACTTGCTAGGGTTATAAGAAAAACGGTCACCAATTGTCAAACATTTTTTGATGCGAATGGACGTCATTTTGCAAATCTATAAATCAACACTCATTTAAAAAGCAGTTAGGAACAAAATCAGATTTTACTTCACATGACATTTACAACTTGTAAAATATTTCTGTTGCGATTTTCATTTTCAATTTGTATCTACTTGTAGGTTGTTCAAAGGTTCAAGTGTTAATTAACGACGATGATTTTTCTGACTTGTTTCATTTTTAAACACCCATAGTTGGAAATTTGTTGAGGAGTCTTTATTTACGTTCATGTTCTGTTGAAAACTCAATGCGTTTATGCGTTTTTTTATGCGTGTTATATTCTGACAAGTAAATCATGGCCTCCTTGAAAAAAATCAGGACCTAACTTTACGAAGTGTGATATTTTGATGAAACTCAAAACTTTTATGCACTTGTGAGACATCACTAGACTGGAAATTTTACGCTCTTTCCAAAAATCGAAAATTACAATATAGCGTCCATGAGAAAAATGAAATTTGAGGCGGCTTGCGGGATAACAAAATACGATCGTGACATGTCATACATGCTATCTTATTTGTCTCAAGGAAGTGTCCGGATAATGTGACATTTTGACAGCTGTCAAATTAACCGTTTCGGATTTACTGACGAAAAACGAAATCCGTCATTTTCGGTTTTTCGCCGATATTTCCAAAACCAATTATTCGATCGTAAATCTGAAGCCGGTTATCGAATGCACTAAGATTCCTTTAAAACTTCACCCATTTAACCTCTACTGTAGGTATAATAGGAGCCGAGATCCCTGTATAGAGAAGCGAATCTGGGACACACTGTATATTGAAGTATCACTTTTCAAAGGGTATAGTTATAAGCATAAGTGCTGCCGCCAAAACAGCATAACTCATGACCAGATCAGAACTATATTCGATATCAACGATACTAACTCAACTGGTTGGGTGCATGGCATGCGAACAGGCGCGTAAGTATGTTTTTTTTCTAGGGGGGGTACTCAGTAGCGGAAATTAAATTATAATTTGGGGGTCGCCTAGTAGTACAACGCGTTTCAATATAATAGATCAACACAAAATGGTGGTTTATAAGCTTCAACTTTTATTAAAGCTGTTTTTATATCTTAGAATATTTAAAATTACCAAACTAACAATTATCAGTCATTCAAATGAACAAATCAAGAGAAATATTCTCTATGAAAACATATTTTATGTGCGTATTATATGACGTAGATGAGAAAAAAAAGGAATAATCTCTTAATTTCACCATTAGATAATATAAAGTAGGTAACTTATCATTCAAAACTCTTGATTAAATCTGATTAACACAATATCAGGTACCCCCGTGACTAGATTATAAAACAAAGTCTTTTATATTACTTTGGAAACCTCGAGGAAAACCTATCGATAACAGCATCTATATCTATTTTAATATATCTATGAATATTAAATATAAAGGTAATCCGACTAGCCTGACCCATTGCACACCTCAACCATGAGTTCAGTGTCTGACTTAAGTGTATAGAAAATGATCTTTCAGCACTCACCACACTCACCGGCATAACAGATTTTATCTGCAGGAGTGTATAAAATAGTGGGAAATATTTCGATACTGCAATGCTGTAAAGTATCTAAGGCTGTTTCTTTGGGTAAATTATTATAGGTTTATTTTTGGTTTCTTCCTATTCATTTTTCCAAAGATCTATTTCTGATGGCAACAAATCTGACTAAAATGTTTGGGAGAGAATTCATTTCTAAATTTACTAACATATTCAGAAACTTTTTTAACTAGAATCATTGAATCACTGGTGAAGAGCATAAACAGGCATCAACCTGTTGATATAAAACATTTTGAATTCATTATTAATTATTGGTTCTAAGTCTTTTACTGTTTTGCTATTTTTGTGCTTTCAGGGGGGAGTGGTACTGTCACCCCTTATCTACGCTGGTGCATGCGAATAACTTAATTCAAAGGAAAAAGTATGAATTCAGAGAAAAAACTATGGATTCAGAGGAGTGTATAATATACCTCCAAAGTTAGCCAAGGTTAAACAGTTGTGTGTGTAAACATGTGTGCACAAAATACAGTTTTTCCGAGCAAAACAGTATTATGAAGTTGATATTGTTATAACAAATTTGTAAGTATGGGCATGAACAAAATACAGTTTTCAGTGCCTGTATTATGTGGGACGAATCCAGTCAGGAAGTGGGGCAAATCAAATGGCTTCTGGCATTCTCAAGTGAGAGCATAAAAGAGAAGAGAAAAGAGATTAACATCTGGTCAGATAACTCTCAATCCCAAAACCGTAACATGATAAGTTTATGATAATGGCATATTTTTGGATCTTAAAACAGTATCCATATATAAAAAAGATTGATCACAAATTTCTGTTACGTGGTCATACGCAAACGAATACAATTTCTTCTTTTTTTTATATATGTATATCTTCATTGAACTTGACCTAGATTTCTTGTTCATTCATTATATTATAGACTTGATTATGAACACTGGAATATGAACACTTCAACCACAGGGAACTATTGCTTCCACAATAGAATACATCCAAAATCCATCCATCTACTGTTTTCCTTACTTCAACTTAAAATTCACCTATATTGGTAGCTTGTATGATTAATAATTCTAAACCTATTGGAGTGGGTAATAATATATTATGTAACAAGTGTTATGAACGTCCTTTTAGTAACGAGTAATTTAAGCACGAGCGGGGCAGAGCGGAGCGAGTGTTTAATAAAAGAGTGCCTAGAAGAGTTTATAAACGCGTTACATACTATGAATTTTCTCCGAACTCCGAAAATGACATTAACATACCTGCAATTCCTGCTAACCTACAAAATAATTCGGAGGGAATGGGAATTGAGAATACAATTAAGGAGTACTCCCTCTACCGTTGTCTAATATAACTAACGTATGGGCCATTGATTGCTTTGTTTACATTAGTTTGCGTGTATTTTGTATAAGAAGTAGTTGTGTTTTAATTGTCTATTATTTTGTTTGAGAACTTCTATAAACGTTTAAAAACATGAGTCATTATTGTTGTGTGCCTGATTGTTCACCTTGAGCAAAAAAATCCCGAGTACTTATAGCTTTCAATCCTTTAAAAAATCAGGACAGTCTAAATTAGCATTTGAAACTAATAATTTGGGAAATAAGGAAGTGATCGGTAGGAGAAAGGTGTGGATTCATTACTTGAAGATTGGAAAAAGTGTCTGAACATAATGAGAGATTGTTTTTTACACTTCACTGAAAATGTACTCATATATATTCTCAAATGTATGTCTATTATGAATATAATACCTACTTCTTGGGGTGATGGTAAAAAAACAAACAAATTTTAAACTGAATATATCTTTACTCATGAACAGTAGAATTTTTAAACAGTAAAGAATTTTATCAATCAGGGTTTTGATGATTATGTTGTAAAAAGTCAAGTAGAAACTGCATACCTAAATTCACCTTTGAAAGAACATTTTATTCTCAAAAAGTATGCTGGATTTTCTTTTAAAAATATCATGCTATCAGGGGAATATCCCAGCCATATATTCGAATTGGAAATCAACATCCCACACGGGTTTTCATGAGAATTATTGTTCAATAATGATAAAAACTTACAGCTTATGTATGTTGCGGTATATATGAAGTTCAACTAGAGGTAGGGACGTTATCTAATGTTGAACAGAGATAATATAGTGCTCAATCAAAACACAATAGACCGCTGGAAAATACAAAGTTCGAAAATTGACAAATAACAAAGCTGAACGGTCGAAAACTGAACATAAACACCATTACCAAACAATGTAAACAATCCGCCAATGGCCCATAGAGTAGTACCGACATTCACCGTTCTGGCGCTACGATCTTAATCTCAGTCGCCTATACATGCAACTGCATGCAACCAGCGAGACACGTATAAGTGATGTTGTTTGTAGATGTGTCTAGTCCATTGCTTACTAACCTTTGTTTCACCTTTATTGTCATGCTTAGCGCAGGATAAATGAATTGTTCTCAAAGATGGATGCTTCATTTTTACACTTCTTGGAGATATGCAAGTACCAGAACATTCTCTTCGATTTCACTTTCGTCTACTTTTCGAATATATTTTTAATGAAGAATTCTGATACAAGCGAATATTTTCGGAATAATTCTGATACAAAATTCGAAAATAACAGTTGACAGTTAATACGATTGACAGGCCAGTCATGTCTCGAATTACTGAAGCTGTGTTTAATGAACTGCGTTGCCATGGTAATGTGTTTAAGAAATCGTGTTGCCATGGTAACGTGTTCAATATTTTGAATGAATCACAGATCGACAATCCGTGATTAATCGATCATTTAGCGTGGTACATATCCGTACGCTAAATGCCATTTTAGTTATGTGAGTAGAAAAATGGATTTATTCTATTCACGATACACGGTATCGGAGTTCATTTTCAATTTCGCAAGGCTGTGTTGTCGGTCAAAAACTTCTAATGTTGCTGATATGGAGGCACCCGATTTTGAAGATTTCAAATCCTTGTACACGTCTTATAATATAGTATTATTGTATTTCAAATCACATTTTGAGCCACGTTTAAATGTGTCGATCTTGAATGAAATGGCAGGCGTTATTATTCCTGAGCTTCTATCGCAAATAGGAGAGCAAGCAAATGTAATTTTGATCAAGAATTATCATAACCACCTAAAGTCTTTACTGCTCTGGACTCTAGTCATTTTTCACAGTTTTTATGAAAATTTAGCTCATTCTGATGAGGCAACGGATATTCAATAATCAACAGTATTTAGATTCAGTTTCCTGCCTTATTTTGGACCTTGCAATCATTAAAAATTGAAAATAAATAATTTCAGAATACATTCATAGTATTTCATTGCCCATATTAACTCCATTTTCATACTGTCTGTAGGTTAATCGAGGAGGTGGTACATTCATTATTCCAAATTTTTTGGGATTTTCTCTCCTCGTTTCTATAAAATAAAAATATGAATATTATTTCAATATACGTATAGTGAGGACAAATCAGATGATTTGCCCCAAAATGTCACTGCGTTTAAAGAATTTTCCTATCAGAGAGCCTAAAAGAAAAATTCACTAGCTTGTCAGTGACAATTTGTATTGAAGAATTTTTGGAGAAGAGAAATAAAGGTAGGTATATAGAAAAAAATATCAAATTTTCACTTATCTTTGGACGTTTCGGGACCGATTCTGCTCCCGTTTTCAACATAAAGAGATTTTTTCAATTGCGAAGTCGTATAATATAATATGTCTTGAAGCTTTTCAGTTTTCATTGAAGCTTTCTTTTCTTTTAGGCTCTCTGATAGGGAAATTCTTTGAACGTAGTGACATTTTGGGGCAAATCATCTGATTTGTCCTTACTATACGTATATTGAAATAATATTCATATTTTCATTTTATAGAAACGAGGAGAGAAAATCCCAAAAAATTTGGAATAATGAATCCATTTTCATGTTGAAAAAAGTATTCAATACAATTTTTCATCGAAGTATTAGGGCCAAATGGTATTAGCTCCCTCAAATTGACTTTTCGATATTTTTTTGTGGCAAAATCAATGAACATTTCTGACAATTAGAAAAGGGAGAATTTGAGAATATTCACATTTTATTATTGAGTTCATTTGTTCGTTTGATAGTTATTAAATACATATTTTGTGTCAACTTAATGTCTATGAAATCTTTCAAATTGCTCTGCTGAAAAATTTGATTTTTGAGAGTCAATACAGTCTGGCTCTCAGGTACAGATATAGAATTTGTATTTGAAATTTCTCAAAGTAATTGAGGGACTCCCGTATACAGTTTTTAATCAATACTTGTCAGATTAATATTACTGCGGTTGAAACAATTTTCAGACCGTTATAATTTTCAAAATTATGAGAAATTCTCAACTCACCTGCAACAAGTGTAATGAAACCGATGCATAATATCAATGCGAAAAGTAAGATTTTCATGCTTATAGAAATTTGTATGTGAAGAACTAGTATTAGAAAGGCAGAAAGTCAAATATCATGCAAGGCCTCTTGAGTTATGCTGTTTATAAATAGTTTTCTACCCCCACCTACCTACCACCTGTATACAGATTATATTGCAAAAACAAGTCTATAAATCCGAAAATCCCGATTATATTTCATATAGGTAGGTAGGTAACACTTCAAAATGGGATTATAGTATTTATTCAGGTTGATAAATGAATAAGATAAATATCATGCTTCTTGCGAAATCATTAGTGGGTATCTATGATAAATATTAGATCAACAAACAAGAAATACATTTAATTGGTTCATTTTTTATCAAAAGATGTATGGATGTATGTATGTTCGGGTGGAATCTTTGAACTCAATTTTGAAGTAGATAATATCTTCAACCGATTGAGCTGAAATTTTGAATACTCGTTCAGTTTGCATGACGATGCACGATAAGGTGTGTGGAGTTATTCTAAATCCAATATGGCGGACCATCCAAGATGACGCAATAGTTATTTTCAATGCACTTCTACAATATGGGTATCAAATGAAGAGGGCTCGTTGGGAGTAACACAAAAAATAATCTGACGTTATTCTGAATTCAATATGGCGGACCATCTAAGATGGCGGAATAGTTGTTTCTAATGTACTTCTACAATATGGGTAAGCAGCCAGCAGGGTGACGTCAATTCTCGTCGAATCGACGTGGATAATAGGTGGCAATTGGTCGTCGTCAAGATTCGACCAATAATTGACGTCATTTTGACGTGTTCCAAAAACGTATCTGATAGTCGTCATTTTACGTCATTTGGACGTAACATCTGCACCAATCATTTTGTTTTATTTCGAAGAAATTACTGCATGAACTGCATATCCAGGACTGAACGCTTATCAAAATAAAATAGGTACCCAGCCAACCATCGTGTGACATCAACATCTGTGTGATGTAACAACCTCGCATTAATGCAATATCTCGTTAACACATCTTATCGACGTAGATTCGATATCAACGTCGCAAGGTGACATCGCAACCAGGAAACTATGTAATGTGGCAGCGACTTCTTCAAACTACATCTCTTCGACGTTAACTAAATAATTCACATTGATATCCTCATGAGATATCTTTGCAACCTGTGAGTGTGACGCAGACATGCGCAAAACGAACGCACACGCCAGACGCCATGTTGAGCTGTGCATGGCCATGTCAGTCATGCAGTCAGTCAGTGAGTGAGTCCGACTCCGTACAGACTATTTCCTTCCAAATTCTCTGTTGAAATATCTGAGATGATTTATAGCACATATTATAGCAGCTTCAAATTGGAGGTATACAATCATTTAGGAACGACGGAGAGTTCAATCACAATAGGTAATATCGTAATTATCTCTGAGATAGCAATATTGCAATCTAAAACAAGGTGGATGAAAGATCCCAAGATAATGTAAGTGTATTTGATATGTATCATTTAGGAATAATGTATATTTGTATTGCTACATATATGTGTCATGTTTTACTTCAAGATTACTAATCAGGGTGATTGTCATGATAAGTTTTGTATCATCTGTTTTTACTTTCGGAAAATAAACATTTTCTTCGTAAAGTTGAATGATTATTATTATTATATATCCCACAAATATCACAGGTACGGCGACCACATCATCGATGTCGCAGTGTGATGTATTTGTGATATGAAATGTACACTTGTATGTGACCTGGTAGTGATTTTTCATGTGATGTCGCATTTCATGTCTGAACGACGTCACAGTGATGTTGCTTGAGTCGGACATTTTCACATCGCCACGTTGTATCGGTAACATGTTTGTGACTTCAAATGCGATATCGCAGGTCACAAAGTGATGTGGCGTATACATCACTTATACATCTCATGGTTGGCTGGGTACCTACTTTAGTAAAGAGGGTTCACGTATACCCGATATGGATAAAACTAAGTGGTGAAATATGTAGAACAAATATTAATAAAAAACACCCTGAAAGTGATAACTTGGTAACAGATACGTATGCGTGATCCAGTTAATCGAATGTTGTAATGGCGGATTCGTGATTTTGGGTCATGGAAAACAAGGATACTATGGAAAAGTGGGGTTCAGCAAAATATATTGCAGTTCGCTGGTTATTTCATCAATTACAGGCAATAGAAATGTTTGTGGAAATACAATATTCCGAGGAAAGGCTTTGCTCTCGTTCAGTAGGAGTAGTTGACGCCATGACGCCTCGTGAGGCTGCGAAGTATAGTTGCCGCCTTTCAAACAGGAAGACATAAATACCTCAAATCGTAGGTATACAAGAATAATTTGAGGTTATTAGGTTGAGATTCCTTTGAAACTTGACATCTTCGTTTATGTCTATATAGTATATACTATGGAATATAGTGGATTTTATGCTTATTACTTTCATCCAGATGAAGAATACCTATGTATAATTATGTAAACAAATAAAAAATATCCACAACTATTGTAACTAGATCATTTGAACTGTTTCGCCAACCATCAAGGAATAGGATCATGGGAAAGTGATTTCGAGTTTCACAGTTTCTTTGTGAAGTAGAAACCTGGACCTGATGCTTGGTAACTATTCGACGCGTAGACGACGTTGCTAAATGACGTTGTAACGACGTCGCTAAATGACGTCGTTTCGATGTGACATATTGACGTCTCTTTCACGTCGATAATTTGGTCATCTTGACGTAATTGGTGACGCGTATATGACGTGAAATTGACGTGTGAATGCTAGCTGGGTATCAAATGAAAGGGTTCGTTGAGAGTAACTCGAGAAATAATGTGACGTCATTCTAAATCCAATAAGACAGACCATCCAAGATCGTGAAATAATTATTTTCAATCTACTTTTATATGGCGGAACTTCCAAGATGGCGGAATAATTGTTATTCATGCACTTCTGCAAACAATGTAGGACATTAACTTCTTTCGAAGTATCCTTGAAACAACTATTGCAAACAAAATGTTATTTTCGGTGGAAGAATATCTTTCCCAATAACTTTAATAATAAGCTACATGCGTATGTATGTATGCTATCTCTTTAATCACACCTATGTGTTATGTGTTAGTTTCCTTTTTGTCTATTTTGTTTATTTTGTATTCTACTTACATGTACTCCTTTGACTATTCCTATACAATTTTGTAATTGTCGACTGAAAAATTGAATGAATAAATAAATAAATAAATAAATAACCTTACTTGGGAAAATCACGTGAGATCAATTGCTAAAAGTGCATCCCAAAAAACTTGATATTCTCTTTCGGGCCAGGAGCTATTTCACTTCCACTCAGCTGCTTATGACCTATAAGGCACAGATTCAACCTGTCCTGGAATACTGTTCCTATATTGCATACCCTGAAAATGTAGGATTCTGTCCAAAAGAGGGCAATTCATCTCGTGGGTGATGCCTCGCTCACAAAATCACTCACTTTTCTGAAACACCATAGACAAGTTGGCAATCTGGCTCTATTTTATAGATATTTCCATGAAAGATGTTCTTCTGAAATATCAACAATTATTCCTCCATTGGCAGTCCCCGCGAGATTAACCCGTCGAATTGAGGATTCGCACCCCTTCGTGGTCACTTTGGAGACCTGCAGAACATCTCTTTCCAAAGACTCGTTTATCCAACGAACAGCGAGGCTCTGGAACACATTGCCAAGGGAGGTGTTCCCCGAGGCATATAACCTTCAGAAATTTGAGAAGAACACCAATTCCTACCTTATTTTCCTTGTTTCTCACGCTGTTCTCTGAACATTACAAAATATCCCTCTTCGTGGAAACCAGAACATAAAAAAAGCTTCTGACATTTTCAATACAACAATCCAGCAGATGAGATCTTTCGCTTTTTGTATTATACAATAATAGTTAATTATTTTTCTTGTTCACTTATATACCTGTATTTCTTAGTTTGTAATTGAAATTAATCTGTGAATTGAGTAAATAAATAAATGAATATACAAATGAATGCATAAATAAATGAATAAATCTCAATGAACATAGGTTATTTTTTACCGCGAGAAAATGCTTCATCACTACGGGAAAATGAATAACAAGAAAATGGGTAGTAAGAATTAACCTTCCGTACTTACCTTTTTCACTTAACTTTTAAACGGCTGACCCGATCGGGTTGAAATCATACAGGATGTTTGAAAAAATACCTAACTCTCTTGGTAGGGTAGGTAGAACATTGCAGAATAAGTTGGGTTTGCTTCGTAAAAAAATGTCGTTACGCCATCCGTTTTCGAGATACAAGGAGTTGAAAAAATATTTTTTTCACACATCTTTTACGATTATGGTGATATTACTGGCAACATCGTAATGAAATTTTGTATGGATGTGTTTGAAATCTGACACATCGCATGAATTCGTTTTTATATCTGACACTCATAGAGGGCGCTAGTTACACGGTTCGTACCGAGTACTTTTTGACATAACTCTTTTGAGGTTAGGTTTTTCAGTCCTAATAGGTCGCGTGCAAGAACTGTCAGATGACCGACCCTGGAGGCAAAACATATTTGTTTACAAGTGATCGAAATAGTTTTCCACAATTATTTTGGCATATGAATCGTATTTTCCGCTATTCATCAATTCGCTAATGCCATCACATTGTGCTGTTGTAAAATGCACAAAAACTGCAGCGGAAGATGAAGAAATCCGGATGGTACATTATGATTCAAAAGTAAGTACCTACTATAGTCACTCACATAGTTTTCATTTTCGAAATTTGGTTATTTCTCTGATTTCTCATCGGAGTTCCTTCTGCAATAGGATCAGCTAATAGAAATATACCTGAAATTTCTAGAATAATGCAAGAAGATCGGATTCATGCAATCATTCGGTAGGACTGGTCTGACATGCTGACGATCGTGTGTGTTGTAGACATTTTCAATCTATTAGCAGTATTAGCTTGTATTGCAGAAGTGGCAGAAGGCAGAAGGAATTTTAATAAGGAATGACAACATTCCATGATGATAACTATGTGAGATTACTATTTACCTGAAAAATCATATTTCCTAGTCTCTTGCTGCATTTTTTGTGCATTGTACAACAGCACAATGCGAAGGCATGCTTGAATTAATGAATAACGCAAGAAACACGATTCGTATGCCAAAATATTGTGAAAAACTATTTCAACCTCTTGATTCCTCTGTAACCAAATAAAAAAGTGAGGTTGTGTTTCAATAATTCACAGAAGAATGAGGTTGTGTTTCAATATTTTGCCTCCAGGGTCGGTCTTCGTGCACGCGACCTATTCAATGTAAACTTGAACACCATTCAATTTCACACTGAAAATGTGCTCTTGGTAAAACTTGATACTGTGTACTGTTTCCGGGATATTTCGATTTGAAAATGCTGAAGTATAACACTGATGCTAGTTGAAAATAAGTATTATAAAAGACTGTTTTCTATTTATTGATAACCAAAACCAATGAGTGTAATGTCATAAGCTGGGTGTCGTGGGATTGTTTTATACATAAACCCAGCACTACTATTTAAGTATATTTACACTTTATATACAAAATTATTTACATACGACATCAACGATATTCATTATTGAGTCTCATTTATTATAGTTTATATTATTTATTGGACTCTCTAAAAGCTTCGACCAAAGAATAGTTACGAGCTATTCGCATATCGAGAACCACGACACGCGCGGGAATGTCGTCCTTCACTTGTCACTTGTCATGTCACGGACATGAACACCTAAAACACTTACAGTGTTGCCAACATCATATGGCAATCACACTACAATGAGATTATTCTAATATGGGAGTTATCAATTGAACAGAGAGTCATGAATAAAAATTAGATAAAGTTGAAAAGGAATATTCTCAGATAAATTATGAACATACAAAAATGGATATATATTTATATAAAGCAATACATTGAGAATTCGCATTCTCTATGTGATGAGAATATTCACTCTTTTTCAGTTGATGCAATAGAAAACAACTACTTTCCTGGCTATATGTCACGGCGAACATTGAATTATATCTATTGAACACACACGATAAGAGTTTGAAAATAAAATATAAAAACTTCTGAAATTGAGAATTTGCATTCTCCTCCAGACAAAAATATGTATATGTACACATCATTCTGAATATTCAACAGAAAACAACTACTTTCCTGGCTATTTGCCACGTCGAACATTGAATTATACAGAGTGGGCCGTTGAAAACGAAACAGAGGCTCTGTAGGTCGCCAAAGCCGGATTATGAAAAAAATCTGAAACACGTCAACTATTTTTTCGAGGGGGACATCGTTCTAAAATATTTTCAGCCCTGCGGCGTTGCCGCTTGTAGAGAAAAGAAACAACAACTATAACAAAGTGGAACACCATGTATTTTATTGCATTTTTAGATTCTCCCCGAAGAGCTGATTTCATCAATGCTAGGGGTGGGAAAAATTATCGATATATCGATAATTATCGATAATTATCGATAATTATCGATAATAATTTGGAGAAAAATTATCGATTTATCGATATTATCGATAATTATCGATATTATCGATATCTTCGATATTATCGATATTATCGATATTATCGATATTATCGATATTATCGATATTATCGATATTATCGATATTATCGATATTATCGATATTATCGATATTATCGATATTATCGATATTATCGATATTATCGATATTATCGATATCTTCGATATTATCGATATTATCGATATTATCGATATTATCGATATCTTCGATATTATCGATATTATCGATATTATCGATATTATCGATATTATCGATATTATCGATATTATCGATATTATCGATATTATCGATATTATCGATATTATCGATATTATCGATATTATCGATATTATCGATATTTTCGATATTTTCGATATTATCGATATTATCGAAATAATCAATAATGTCGATGATATCAAAATTATCGAAATTACCGATATAACCAATGATATAAAAATTATCAAAATGAATGAGCATCAGAAAAATAGGTATTTTTGTTTCTTATATGGAACACCCTGTATAAAACAGATACTTGTTGGTAAGAATTGAAGTAAGAATGTAGAATATAATAACGCCACCCTGTACATCAGCCCTGTTCAAACAACATAGGACTCCAGCACAGCAACTTGCATGAAGCTATCTGACATCTGGCAACGTGGCAACCCTTATTAGTTGTAGTGGCAAACTTATTGGTTAGTTATGTGTTGAACGAGTAACAAGTATCAAGTAAGGTGGGTTATCTAATTATATGGAATATTTTTATTTCATCATTCAATTGCTCATTCCTTGAAAAATAACATAATGACAAAATGGCTTTGTTTATTATACCTACGTAGAAACCAGAAAGTAAATATAAAAAATTAGTTTTATAAAAATACCCTTGTCACGACTAGGGGTGGGAAAAATTATCGATATATCGATAATTATCGATAATAATTTGTAGAAAAATTATTGATAATATCGATAATATCGATAATAACGATAATATCGATAATATCGATAATATCGATAATATCGATGATATTGATAATATCGATAATATCGATAATATCGATAATATCGATAATATCGATAATATCGATAATATCGATAATATCGATAATATCGATAATATCGATAATATCGATAATATCGATAATATCGATAATATCGATAATATCGATAATATCGATGATATTGATAATATCGATAATATCGATAATATCGATAATATCGATAATATCGATAATATCGATAATATCGATAATATCGATAATATCGATAATATCGATAATATCGATAATATCGATAATATCGATAATATCGATAATATCGATAATATCGATAATATCGATAATTATCGATAATATCGATAAATCGATAATATCGATAGATTATGATTATCGATAATCGATATTTCAAAATCATTATCGCCCACCCCTAATCAATGCATCACACTTGGGGTCTAGCTGTAATGGTTTCAGGGATATAAAGTGTTCAAAATCGAGATTTTTCAACTTTACCATTTTTTTTTTGTCGAAACTATTCATTATTGGTCGAAACGGCATTCATGTCCCTATCTCAACTTATGAATTACTATCTACTGACATTTATTTGAAACAAATACAGGATGGTTCAAGATTCAGAATTCTGATCACCCTCTGTATCTGTTCCAATTAAATGTTAGTAGATAGTGAATCACAAGTTGAGATAGGGACAATAATGAATAGTTTCGACACAAAAAAATGGTAATGTTGAAAAATCTCGATTTTGAACACTTTATATCCCTGAAACCATCACAGCTAGACCCCAAGTGTGATGCATTGATGAAATCAGCTCTTCGGGGAGAATGTAAAAATGCAATAAAATACATGGTGTTCCATTTGAAATAACAAAGTTGTTGCTTCTTTTCTCTAGAAGCGGCAACGCCGCAGGGCTGAAAATATTTTAGAACGATGTCCCCCTCGAAAATATAGTTGACGTGTTTCAGATTTTTTTTATAATCCGGTTTTGGCAACCTACAGAGCCTCTGTTTCGTTTTCAACGGCCCACTCTGTATCTGATGAACATCCGAAAGGAGAACATGAAAAATAAAGAATAAAATCCTCCGAAATTGAGAATTGACATTCTTCTTCAAATCGGATGAATAATAATAATATGATGAATAATGATATAGAAATATGACTTACCAATATATTCAGCATTGAAATGAAAATTGGAATGTATAGGAGAAGTATACTGGCATGAACTCTGATCTTGATGAGCTTGAAAACTTCCAAAAATAATCATTCATATCAGTGATATGGGAAATATTATCTCTCACACACATCAGGTTAGACTTTATTGCAATGAAACCATTTCGGATTTCTGAATCCTCATCAGTAACCATGATACAACTAAAACCGAGTAGAACTATAACGAAATGACATCTGAGAAATTTGTTGACATTCTATTCCTATCATTTGGACGTTTTTGCTTTTGGGTGTATGATGATGACATTCATCATAAAATTAACTAAAACATGTGATATTCAATCAGTGAGTGTTCTAAATGCATGATGAAGCTCCCCAACATTTCGATAAAAGGTGTCGTGATTGGTTGAGCAACAATTATCCGAAATCGATGGATTGGTAGAGGTTCAGAAGCTCCGATTTATTGGCCTCCACGTTCATGTAATTTCAATCCATTGGACTACACAGTTTGGTCCTATATTGAAGAAAAAGTCTATGCTACAGAGGGAAATTCACGTCAAGAGCTGCATGAAAGAATTGAACATCACTTCGATGATCTATCATGGCTGATCCTCAACCGTTGCGAAGATTGATGCATCCTTCAGAAAAAAGGATCGAATTGTGTA
>OU896723.1:4569333-4638839 GCA_918026855.4 Phaedon cochleariae
CTACCCAATTCAAATATACCAGAAAGGTTATGGATTTAAACATTCATTGCGGTCTAAATATGGACATATTGTTATGAAAATTGGTCAGAAATAAAATTATCTATGTACCACGGGAATTATAGAGCCTTAATAACCTCTGGCAATTGCTGTCCCTCGGGCCAGAGGCCTTCGTAAATTTTCTTCATATATAAAAAAATTGACCCTATGTCTTTCCTAATAAACCTAAGAATATGTAAACAATTTTTCATGATAATCGGTTAAGTAGTTTTGTCTTGAAAGCCCGACAAACTTCACATTCATATTTATAATATAAGTAGGGATGGTAGGGATCAGTAGGGATAGGGATGGTCACAAAAATAAGTCGAAGATATACAATACTGTTTTCCGCTCTGCTTGTTTGTTCGGACACATCGACACATTCGCATTCGCCCACTAATATAAATAATAATCCGTCGGGCAGTTTCCGGACAAAACCATAGACGAAAATAAGACCGACGCCGCGTCCTTACGGGACCGACGGCGAGCGTCGCGACGGTGGCGTCATCCAGGGGACGCCGGTTAGCCGCGACCGGAGGCGCTCCGGACTTTTTTTGCCGAAATTAATAAGTATGTTCCGGTGCAGCACTGAATGATGATGTTGGAATATGGAATGAATATGTTACGGCTAGAATGGAAACTTAGCTAGGTTCCCAAGTAACTACATACAGGGAGTTTCATAATATATCAGTTTAACCACGGGCGAATATACCCATACATGAATGAATTGATCATTTTGGACGATAAATATAACACTTGACACAAAAAAATACTATAGTGACACAAATCAGTAAGTTCAGAATCCATCATTTTTTTTTTGTGAAAAAAATCGCTAATAGTAGGTACTTTCTGAAATATGCGGGTCAATAAGATTGGTCGCAGTTGGAATCTTATTTTCTGCCATGTGAAACATATAATTTTCTCTCTAAATTCTTTTCAATTTCACGCAAAGTCCAAATAATCCATCATTTTCTGTTTACCCAAAGTCATTGTCAATTCTGATTACCAATTTGATTCAAATTACTTTGAACGTTGCATAGCAACAAACTTATTCTGCCTAGCCAGTAAAAGTACACCTTTTTTGCCTGTGAAGTGTTATTGAACTTTTAATGTCATTTGGAGAAAAAATTTTTTTCGTTGCATTTTTAGTACTTACAAAATGTCTTTAGATAGAATGATATTTACTTCTCAAGGAATTTCAACCCTTGCCAGTTTATACAGGGTGTTTCATGAGCAGACTCACATAGCCGAATGGTTGATAGGGCAAATCAAGACGAGTTGATGTACCTATATAATTACATGAAAACATTTTTTGACCCTCCATAACGAAGATACAGGGTGGTATTATGTGAAATTGCTATATAACTTTGATCGTCGATAGAACAGAAATGATTCGTCGTAATCTACTGAAATTTGGCAGCGACGTATCACTACTGAAACTATTCAAGATGACATATTATGAAAAAAAATATCCAGGTCCGGACTTGGGAAAATTTTATGTTTTATTGTTATATCAAAAAAGTTCACTTTGTGACCACTTTTCTCGAAAAATTCCATCAGATTCAGAAAGATCAGACAAAATTCTATGGGAACTGCTCTTCAATTTACACGGCACACTTTGTCTGGTTCAATAAAATAATATGGAACAAAATCGTTCCAATGAATTTTAAATTTCGATTTGCTGGCTGATAACTGTCAACTTTCAACTGGTATCATGTGAATTGATTTTTCCTACATTTTTGTTGAATAGTAATTGACAGAAGAATAGACGAGAAGAAAAACACGATATTTTTTATCGGAATTCCAGATAGATATTATTATTCCTGACTTTGTTTTATGGGTGTCGCTTGAAGTGAGATATCGAGTAGGTCCGGTTTCTCATTTGTGTGACGAGACGTGACGTTTGTTGATAATCCGAACTGATGGGTAGGTACTAGGCTAGTACTAGGTAGGTACCATCTGATGAAATTACGACATGAGGATTCATGTGCCCATAAGCCCATATTATGGTGATTTATCAAATTAGTTATGCCATCACGCATAAACTTAGCTCCATTTTTTGTTATTGATACACTTCTGCAAGTGACATAAGGAAATGCATTTGCTATTTATTCAAAATTCCTAATGTTCATCATCGTGAAGGTTTTACTGCAACGTATTTTTGGGTCTGGGAACATTCTATGGTATTAAACATTTTCGTCTTGTTCAGCGTTTGGAATATGAAGTGGCACCTAGAGTGTAAGAATATTTCGATTGCCAGTGTTTACCTATCAACAAACGCCATGTTACATGAAATAAAAACAGGGCCCACTTTATAAAAAATTTATAAAATAGAGTCACGAGTAATCATATCTATCTAGAAGTTCGATCAAAAACTAACATGTCAAATCATTAAAGAATCAGTACTAATCTCTTCTGTCAATTTCTATACAATAAAAATGTACAAAAAATCAATTTACACGAATCCAGTTAAAAGTTGAGAGTTATCAGCCAGGTCGAAATTGAAAATTCATTCGAACGATTTTGTTCCATATTTTTTTATTGAACCGGTCAAAGTGTGCCGTGTAAATTGAAGAGCAGTTCTCATAGCATTTTGTCTGATCTTCCTGAATCTGATGGAATTTTTCGAGAAAAGTGGTCACAAAGTGAACTTTTTTGACATAACAATGAAACATAAAATTTTAGCAAGTGCGGACCTGGAAATTTTTTTCAATAATATGTTATCTTGAATTGTTTCAATAGAGATACGTCGCTGCCAAATTTCAGCAGATTACGACGAATCATTTTTGTAATATCGACCATGAAAATTATTTAGCAATTTCACATAATACACTGTATCTTCGTTATTGAGGGTCAAAAAATGTGTTCATATATATACATCAACACGTCTTGATTTCCCCTATTAAACATTTGGCTATGTGAGTCTTCTCATGAAACACCCTGTATATCTATGAACTAGCAGTTTATATTCTCAGTGATAGAAACGAATTTGAAAATCAAATAATGATTTGCATTATATCAATACTCGTAGGAAAAATGAAATCCACAAACATCCTGTGGGACAGGCCTAAAAGCCATTACCCCACCCCCTCGATAAAAAACATTATCTGATATTTCGAGGTAGATGACATAAGGATGTAGTGACTGGGCTTGTCGAGTTCATCTGACTGGTATTGCTAGGGATGCAATACAGCTTAGATTTCTACACAGAACATTTTCCATGGAAGTAACGGTATTGAAAAGTAAAATTTCGTCATCCTACGGCAGGGGTGGCGAACCTTGATTGATTGATTGATTGGTTGATTTATAGCAGAATGATCAGTCTGGGTTCCAAGCCCAAAACTACGAAAGCGCTGAACGGACATGATACTTTTTTTTATAATTGCCAGTTTGATCTGGCAATTAGCTATAATTGCCAGTTTGATCTGGCAATTAGCTATAATTGCCAGTTTGATCTGGCAATTAGCCATAATTGCCAGTTTGAACTGGCAATTAGCCATAATTGCCAGTTTAAACTGGCATTTAGCCATAATTGCCAGTTTGAACTGGCATTTAGCCATAATTGCCAGTTTGAACTGGCAATTAGCCATAATTGCCACTTCGAACTGGCATTTAGCCATAATTGTCAGTTTGAACTGGCATTCAGCCATAATTGCCAGTTCGAACTGGCATTTAGTGCTTCCGTACGAAAATACCCCGCAAATGTAATGTCACAGTTCAAGCAATGTGAGCTCTGTTTAATATAGATGCGCATTACTCGAGAGGAAATCAGATGGCTACAAGACGAAGAAATCAAAAATGTCGCTGTTATCTGTCACAGCCGTAGAAAAATTATGGTGTATAACTCGCAGGGAATGCTAATTTCCCACTCGAATGATTGCAGCATCATTCGCCTACGGCTCAGGCTGCAAATTTCATTCTAGGGGAAAATCACTATCATTCCGTCCTTGTTGAACAATATACTATAGGTCTCTAACGACACAGTGGAGTAATTGAATGGCAATAAGTCATTATCAGTCCACTCGCCCTTTGCGTTGGTCGAAATAATCGTTCGCGTTTCTTGGCGTCACTAGATGGCGATAACATGACTAGATCCTTTCGTACGGAAGCGCTAAATGCCAGTTCAAACTGGCAATTATAGCTAAATGCCAGTTCAAACTGGCAATTATAGCTAAATGCCAGTTCAAACTGGCAATTATGGCTAATTGCCAGTTCAAACTGGCAATTATGGCTGATTGCCAGTTCAAACTGGCAATTATAGCTAAATGCCAGTTCAAACTGGCAATTATAGCTAAATGCCAGTTCAAACTGGCAATTATGGCTAATTGCCAGATCAAACTGGGCATTATGGCTAATTGCCAGTTCAAACTGGCAATTATAGCTAAATGCCAGTTTAAACTGGCAATTATAGCTAATTGCTAGTTTAAACTGGCAATTATAAAAAAAAGTATCATGTCCGTTCAGCGCTTTCGTACAAAACACTGCAGCCTTTGGGCTTATTATATTCCTGATCATGCTGTTGACTCAGGTGAATAGGTTCCATACCTTGATAAGGTTTAGCAGCCTCTTCACCAAATCATTCGTTGGAAAAGCCTCCTGAGAATTTAATGCTCCCAGAAGGTTGCATCTCCAAAGCGCTAGTGCTTCGCACTCCAATATTACATGGGTGGCCGTTTCCTCCTCCTCATTGCATAGTCTGTATATGGGTTCGTCTGTACAGATGCCCATTTGAGATGGTCTGGGAAAAATTGACGTCGACAGGACGTCCCTGCGAAACTGACGTCTCATTTTACCCATTTGAGTGACGTTCACTCGACGTGATAATCACGTCATAGAAAGTACGTCATAAATTGGTGTGTGATGTCTCTGACGGAAAATCACCAATTAGGGACGCCACAGTGACGTGATCATTCGTCATCTGGCTGCCTTGGGTGGTGAAAACAGTATGTGGGAACAGTATTCACTAGCGTCTGCGGACAGGTGCAAGTAATAACTCCGTGGTAGGGGAACGTTATTTAACTTGTGTCGAGTCTAATATAAGGAAGGAATTTTTTTTTAACAATCAATCGACCTAGATGAACCTTTTTTCTTGAAGACGGAGAATTTTTCTTGAGGAAGGAAAATATTGTTTCGGCATAAAAAATGAGAAGGCGGTACATATACTAAAAATTGGAACGATACAGAGAAGATTAGCATGGCCCCTGCGCAAGGATGACACGCAAAATCGTGAAGCGTTCCACATTTTTAGTATATGTACTCGCTTCGGCGGTACATATACTATTTATGAGTATATCTGTACTTGTTTCGTTGACCTGTGTAAAACTTAATGTTTATTAACAGGGGCGCGCCTAGACACTTCGCCGCCCGTGTGCAATATGTTCTGGGCCGCCCTCGAAAAAAATTCAAATGAAACGAATTTTGAAAACTGACATATTTTGGAAACTGAAAAGAAACAAATAATATATCAAACTCGTTTCAAGATGTCTCAAGAGATGATTGCATTCACGGAACATGACATAATATAAATAAACATAAGTAACATAACAAATAATATACGAATTGAAGAATTCATATGAAATTAACAATATTTCATCAACATATGAGGTTCAGGTAATACTTTGAGAAAAACACATGGAGGGGCGATAATATCACAGTGAAAATCATAGAGAAAATATCATTTTTCTCGCTTTCTGCTGAGGAAATTCTTCGATGAGCATGTCAACATCGATTGTTTCTAATAATTCAGATTCGAAGGATATTGAAGCAAGGTCCTGGCTCATTTTAGACCTCAAATAGTTTTTTATTATCTCCAACTTAGAAAATGACCTTTCTCCATTAGCAACTGACACCGGTAAAGTTAATAAAATGTTTATACTGTGAAATCTGTTGTGGATGATTTTCTATTTTTCATGATAAATCACTTTCAATGATTTTAACTGATTGAATAAATCTGTCCCGTCTATATCTGCTTCCTTGTGATTTTCATCTGTTAACTTTTCTTGCAAATTTTCATAACTTTCGAGTTAACTTGTTTCATCAAAGTCCTTACCAAAAGCTAACTAGAGAAATCCAGAACATTAATTATAATCTTTGAGAGACTCGAATCTCTCATCGAGAGAACATGTTATTTGGTCGGTGATGGCATAAAAAAAATATCTTGAATTTGCGTGCTGTTGGTAGTCAGTCTGATAATCATCATTTCCCTCGTGCATAATCAAACAATTTTCGTCTCTCTCTCCTTCTAGACGTTTCTGGAAAGTATGTTTCAGAATCTGAATTATCAGCTATTGTCCGAGAATTTTTTCAAAATTTTTGAATAGTTTCCATAGGATCTGAATGCAGCAATAAAAATCTCAAATTATTCAATTGATCAAGACATGCTTCAATATTGAGTGTAGAACATGAAAAGAATTTCCTACAGATGTTGATTTTTAACAAAATTTCATGATGCCATATCAGTATGTAACAGATGAATCGAAATTCATTGATTTTGCTAGCCATTGAGAATACTTTGTGTTTATCCGACAAATCGAAACTATCATCTTGAGATACTTCCACAAGTGCATTGAAAATGTTCTTAGTCTGATGCCGAAAAGGTTTTCGTACGCGATATCGCACAGACAAAATTTTCATACAATTGAATGTAGTCCAATGGCTAAAAAATTCAATTCTTTCATTACCCAGCTAATGCCAAAGATTACTGAAATAGTTTATCTTCTGTAGTTTATGCTAATGCGAAGCGATGGTAGTATATCGCGAAAAATCGTGCCGCCATCGTCCTGACTCCTGTGGGCCACCAGCGTAAGAAAGGTTGTTTGTTCTTATTTTTTCTTCTATTAAGTGTTGTTAATTTACTGAATGGGATTGAAATTTTATCACAAGGATTTTCATAGTCTACAGAGTAATATTATGTTTAAAATAACGAAGTATTATTTAGTATCTCGTGATTGGCCGCCCCTGAGGGTGGCCGCCCGTGTGCGGTGCACGCAGTTGCCACTGTATAGGCGCGTCCCTGTTTATTAACACCAAATAAAATATTCTATTCTATTCTAACCTAACCTAACCGAACCTCACCTCTGGCCTAAACATAGAAAACCCCTAAATGAACCTATTTCCCATAGAGAATATTTTTTAGAAATCACTTGAGAACAAGAAAAAAATAAAAAAAAGATGAGCCTCGCACGGATTCGAACCCCGGCCCGCCGGCTTGGCATGCCGATGCTCTGCTTACTGAGCCAACCAGTTGCTTATGAGACGAAGTATGATGAAGTCATTCAGTCGGCGCCGCATAACGCCAGTCGCATCTACTGCCCACTATAACGTTCTCCCACCACGGAGTTATTACTTGCGGTCGTCCCGCAGACGCTAATCAGTATTCTAGAACAGGCCGTATATGTGCTTTGCAGATCATGAGAAGCGTTCGAGGAGTAAAGTAGCTTCTCGTTCGGAATACGAATCCGAGTTTCTGTGAAGCAGCTCTGAATGATATGCTGTACCGTGAGTACGAGCCTATAATCTATTATAAATGGAAGGTACCTTGACCTCGCGTTTTCGCTATCTCCGACAACCGAGCAGCCTACGTAGAATTTATTTTTTATTTCGCAATTTGTAAGTTGGTGATAGGGGAGACCGGAACAGTGTGTATACAGTGTGCCCGCGGAAAGGTATAAATGATAGGGCTGATAGATTGGGCCAAAATCGAGGCCAAAATAATATCGGTACCTACTTGAGAGTTTGAATAAAAAATAGTTATTTTATTTATTTACAGGAAACCCCATTACAAGAAGGTAAACATTATCAATATTAGTCTCGAAGAGTCTATCATTGGCATTCAGAGAGTCAACATCTTTTTTACCAGCTCTTGTGAATAGTACAGTGATGGAAAGGTCAATTTCCAATCGGCAGATAACCATTTCATCTCAGGTATCTTTGATTAACATGTTCAAAAGCAATGAAAACGGTAACAATTCAAATCGCAATGTTGCCGCGACTTCAGAACTATCACAGATTCCCCAGAAACCAAAGGAAAGTAGACAAAAATCAGTCGAAAAACTGATTCCCAATGAAAATGTTGTGTCGAAGACATATGTAGATTCTGTTCAGGTACGAGATGGAATCAAAGAGGCACAAGACACTATCTTAACCAAGCACATCATGGATGATTCCTGCAAATTACCAATTCAAATCCCAGATAATGAGTGGCATACAGTGAAATATAGAAGAAATAAAAGCAATATGGTTATTGGGAGCAAAACTGAGGCAGACACAACCATCAGAGGTGTCCCAAGAACGGTAGACCTGCATGTATATAGAATAAATCCTGGTACATGTTCAACAGAACTCAACAACCTTCTCAAACCTTATTTTCCAGAGGTTTCAACAAAGCCGCTGGAATCGAAATATCCTGATTTGTATTCGTCTTTTAAAGTCACTGTATTCCAAGAGAACTTTCAAAAAGCCATGGATGCATCCCTTTGGCCGAAAAATGCATGTGTAAAGCGTTTTTTATACCTTCGCAAGAAAATCAACATAGCGAATTGATGAATTTCCAGCCATCTTTACTCTTTATGAATATTCAAACACTGAATGTCAAGAAAATTTGTGAAATTGAAGTTCTTCTAGATGAACTCAAAAGTATAAAAATTCTATGTTTGAATGAAACATGCGCAAACATAGACCAGATTGATCAGCTGGTGATTGGCGGTTTCAAGTTGGTGACTTTTTATTGCCGACCTACCAGACGAGGTGGCGGCGCTGCAATTTGGGTGAGAGATGGTATGAACGTGAAATCAATAAACACTGAACAATATTCCGTTGAAGGTCAATGTGAACTCTGTGCGATTTCTTTTAAGACGAACAATAATTCATCCTATATTATTATTAACTGCTATAGACCACCAAATGGTGAACTTGATCTCTTCATTACAAATCTTATTAGTCTGATTGAAAATCTATTCAAACCAAATGTTAATTTTGCTATTTGTGGGGATTTCAACTCAGACCTCTTGAATGATAGTATTAAGTATAAAAGAATATCGAACTCATTATTGCAGTTTGGGTTGGAAAACACTGTCTTCTGGCCTACTAGAGTAACAACAGATACTATTTCATGTATTGATCACATTTATGTTAATTTTTCATCAGGAACTACCTATGTGTTCGATTTCAACTTTTCAGACCATAGAATGGTACTTTCAGATATGAAATTTGGTCAGATTCAATCAAGCAAAGTTAATTCAATATATAATCGATCGTTCAGTGATGAAGCAGTAAAACTTTTTTATCATGACCTCTTATTCGAAGACTGGACATCACTTTTCAGTAATTTTGACACTGATTTGGCTTTCAACTATTTCTATGGAAGGTTTCTATTCCACTTCGATTGTAGATTTCCTTTACAGGTTAAATATATCCATGATAAACCGAAAAAATGGGTGACTCAGGAGGTAAAAGAGTCGAGCAGTGATTTGAAGTATTATTTTTCTTTATTGCAGAAGTATCCAGAATATGAAAAATTATATAAGGAAAAAAAAAAGTCTCACAAATTTCTAATTAAAAATACAAAGAAACAATATTTTCAGAATAAAATAAATAGAAGTGAAAATGTGATCAAAGAAAGCTGGAAAATTGTTTCAGAAATGAATAATAGAAAAAGTAAAATAATGGAGAATATAGTAATTAACTCAGAGTCTGGTTTGGCTAGTGAACCTCGAACTGTGGCTAACCTATTCAACGACTTTTTCAGAAATGCTCCTTTAGAAATTGTTCAAAAAATTAACAAAGAAGAAAACAAGAATAAAAATGAAAATTCCTCCAGATGCCCAAACAGCCCAAATGAACCTCCATTTGTTAATAAAAATAAATTCCATTTGTATCCATTCAATGAATCGGACCTTCATCAGCTACTGGTAAAAAAACTAAATAATAAAAAATCTTCTGGTATGGATGGAGTTCCTTCATTTTTAATAAAAAAAGTTTTAATTTTGCTAACTCAGCCTCTATGCTACCTGATAAATTTGTCATTTTGTCAGGGTAAATTCCCTACCAAACTGAAAATGGGTAAAATCACACCAATTCATAAAAAAAATAATAAACAAAGCTTGGAAAACTACAGACCAGTCACAGTGCCTTCTGTGTTTTCAAAAATCTTTGAATATTGCTACTTGGAAAGACTGTTAGATTTCTTTGAAAAATATCAAGTTATATCGGCGACCCAGCACGGTTTCTGTTCAGGGAAGTCAACAACAACTGCTATGCATGCACTGTATGATCACATTGTATGTGGTCTTGAAGCAGGAGAGCGCCCTGTTGGAATCTTTTGTGATTTGAGCAGGGCGTTCGACTGTGTCGATCATAATTTATTAATTTCAAAATTTGAAAACATTGGAGTCGATGGAACATCATTAAATTGGATGAAATCGTATTTAACAGAACGAACTCAGTATGTTGACTTGATTAGCATAGATAATGGAAATCTTAGACATGTTAACTCGCAAACAGCAGAGGTCCCAATCGGCGTGCCCCAGGGTTCTGTGCTGGGCCCTGTATTATTTATATTCTATGTGAACAATGTTGATCTTGCAATTCCTCAGGCATTTCTGACGAAATATGCTGACGACAAGTCGGTAATTATTTCAGCAAAATCTCAGGAAGAGTTGATAAACCGATGTAATACCACACTATGTGACTTAGGTGATTGGTTCAAACAGAACTCATTATACTTCAATATGGAAAAAACGTATCTGATCCAATTTCATAATCCGCAAAAAAAGTTAGATCCTTTGGAATTAAAATTTAATGATGAACCCTGCAATCAGGTGGATTGTACAAAATTTTTAGGTATCTATATAGATAAAAATTTGAACTGGAAACAGCATTGTGAGATTCTAGTATCAAAATTGCACTCAGTAGCCTATAAATTTAAAAATTTGCGGCACATTCTCACCACCGAGCAGCTTTTGATGGTGTATTATGCAGAGGTAGAATCTCGATTGCGCTTGTTTCTGGGGTTGGTCTACGAGCATTGAGGATGTGTTTTTGGCCCAAAAGCGCGTAATAAGGAGTATCGCTGGTGCGAAAAGCACTGAATCATGCATTACATATTTTAATAAATTCAAGATTTTAACCTTAGCAAGTCTATACATCTTTGAAATATGTGTATATATTCACAAAAATTCACATTTATTCACTACAGTCGATAATCACCATGCCGTGAATACTCGACAGAAGAATAAAAATCTGATTTATGTTCCTTCAGCAAAACAGGTAGTTTTATTTAAATCGCCAAACTATGCAGGTCCTCGCTGCTTTTATAATTTTTTGCCAATCAACATGAAAACTCTACCTCTCAAACAGTTCAAGAAAGAATTAAAAGGTTATCTGGTTAGAAAATGTTTTTATAGTGTATCTGACTTTTCAAATTGAAGTACGTCTCTTAATATGTTTATGTGTCTTTATATATATATATGTGTGTATTAAAATACTTAGATTTAAGTTAGGATAGGATTTAGGGTTAAGATTTATTTTGACTATTCCTAATACAATTATTGTAAATTGTCTTTGAGGAAAATAAAATATCTATCTATCTATCTATCTATCTATCTATAAATGGTGAAAAGTTCATAATGCCTACTGAAAGTGATGGAAGTTATAGTGAGATGGAAGTAGAAGACGACGGAAATTGGAAAAAAGTGAAAACTAAACAAAGACCTAAATCACTTGAAGAAAATATACCTAAGAAGGAAAAACAATTAACAACTCGTGAAAGTGAAAGTTTCACTTGTATCAGTCGTTTATACGAGTCGATGCAAAGATTTTGGGAGAATGTTATTCAATGTTCTGCGTGGCATTAGCCAGGAAAGTACTTGTTTTTCTCCCGAAATCTACCATTGCTGTTCATTTTATAAACAATGTGTGGATATGACTTTGAGCTTTTTGTATTTATTCAATGTCCATAATCACCTTTCAGGTACTTCCGAATACATCATTTTTGTGTCTGATGATGGCCTGTGGCCGAAACTAGTTACATATTGAACAATTTTTTCGTGGTCAACTGACTTTGGGACTTTTATTGCTTTTTCTTCATATCAATTGGACCACTTTGAGAAATATGAATGTTCCCACGGCTTTCTTACCTGTTCATCGTCTATCCTACGATATTCGAGTTTGTTTATACGTTTCTCTACAACGTGGAGCTTTATTCGCCAACATTCGGTACGTAGTAGTCAAACTACTCTTATTCCGCTTACATCTCGCCGACACTCGCTACATAATTTCAGATACAAACAATGATACAAATATGAATAGCTTATGTTAGGATCACATAGAGATGCGAACTGATGATACCGCCAGGATTGAACAGAATTACACCCGGAAGACCAAGTCATCAATGACTCTGTTGCTACTATAATACCGTATACAGGGTGAGTTGAAAATGTGAATCGAGATTCCAGGAGGTGATCGAATATTGAAAAATGAAACTAAAGTTTGATAAATAAATTAATGGCCCAAAATGTGTATTAAGAAATATATGTCCTTCCAAAATTGTTTAAATTAAAATAATTTTTCCGCATAACTTCTAAACAGTAAAAACCACAAAATTGAAATTTCCTGCATGAATGTATGTTGATGAAATACTTTTTTCTGATACTCTCCTACATATCTGCTAGTAATAAAGGGTGTTTTTAGAGGCTGATTCATGATTTTTTTAAATACAACTTTTTTCCATGCATTATTCACGGTGGAAAAACAGGAGCATTGATGAAGCGAAGACATTTACAAAAAAAAGTACTCATCAAAATACGGAGAGTTCAACCGTTTTTGGGATATTTGAGTTTTTGAAGTCACTTGATATCACCAAATCAATAATTTATTGGTGACAATATTTCAAGAGTCATGACTAATTTTGTTCTCAATTTTGACGTTCATGCCATTGACATTCTTATTGTTAATTGCAGATGCGGAGATGTTTAGCGCTTGAAGCGTTCCATAGAACAATCGTGAGGATTGTGCGAAGCGAGGTGCGAAGATTGCGTGAAAAGGAATGTTTTATAACGAAAAATAGAGATGGTGGCCGGCCAAGAAGTTCGAAACACATTGTTACTGATGAATTTTCTCGCTGATATCATGTCACTATACAAATACTCAAATATCTCGAGAACGGTTACACTTTTTGTATTTTGATAAGAGTACCATTTTGGGAAATTTTCATCTCTCTATCAGATGCTTCTGTTTTTTCACCGAAAAGAATACGAGGAAAAAAGTTGTCTTCAAAAAATCATGACCCACCCTTCATAACTATAACAGATATGTAGGAGTGTATCAAAAACCTGCATTTAATCAACTTACATATATGCAGGGATTTTTTATTTGGTTGCTTTTACCGTTTACAAGTTATGCAGAAAAATATTTCAATTCAGTCAAATTTGGAAGGATAGGTATTACACATTTTGGGTCCTTAGTTTATTCATCAAACAATATTTCAATTTTCATGTTATATTTATATTTTCAATGTAAGATCACCTCCAGGAAGCTGAGTACACATTTTTTACTCTCCTGTATGAGCCTATAATATACAGGGTGAGTCATGACTAACCAGCCATAGTCTTATGGCGGATAGAGGAAGTCAAGGTGAGTTGATATATATGTGAAATATATTTTGCCTATTCGTAACAGGAATACAGGGCATTATTTGAATTCGGGACGAATCTTTGATGATTGAACGATATTCCATGAATGTCTCGATGTTATCGTCTGAGAATTCATTTTCTTTATAAATGTAATAATTTTGACTTTCAGGATCGTTTTTTTCAAAAACTCTTATCAGAATCAGAAAGATCAGGAGGAACACAAGTACAGCTTTTCAATTTTCACGTCACAATTCGACCGATTTGGTAGAAAGAATTGAAACGAAATACTGATGAATATTTCTCTGATTTCGTCTGGGCTCATTACTCTCTACATTCGACTTAAGGTATTGAAATCTTTTCTTTGCATATTGATATACTAGCGAAGTCGAGAATAGTTATTTTCAATATGGGAATTCAGGACCGGATTTGATTTTTGGAAAAAACTACAAAACAATTATCATTTTCGAAAAAGCTTTGTCTATACCTCAACAATCTTCAACGAGAATTCTCGAAATGTCCTTTTCCAATTTCTTCACATTTTCTGCATCTCTTCATGAGATCTCTCATGGTTTTTAGAAAAATTTTCCCATTATTTCTGATCATATTTGAATCTGTAACTATCATCTTTCTCAGTACTTCTCTGGTGTTGACTTCAGTTTGATATACCAATCGTTTCATATGTCTCCATAGATAATAGTCTAATACTGTTATAGGAGACCTAGAAGAACAAAAATGAGAGCCGCCACGACCTATCCAGCGATTAGAGAATTGGGTGTCTAGGTATTCTCTAACTCGTATTGAGTAATGTGGAGGTGCCCCATCCTGTTGAAATTAAATAGCTCATTCAATACATTCACTTACATTCATCACAGCCTTCTTTTTCAGTGCTTTCTGAATCGTGAAAACACCAAACTCACAATTTAATTCGCTAATTGAGAGTTCACATGCAATAAGATCATATTCACTAGTTTCTCAAAAGTTCCTCTATGTAGTATGAGTAAGCACGTATATCTGATTCGGATAAAAAACTTTCACCTAAGTGATAATTCCTTATATTGAGTACAATGTTTCCACATTTCCACATGTAGAAGCAGTTTTCAATTGGAAATTATTTATGTTCATATTTCAAGGGTCTCTTCCAGAGATTCAAGTCCGGTCCTGGCTTTTTTATCGGATAGAGCATCTTCCGAACTCTTATGGCACACCAATATGCAGTCGAACGATTTGACTACAATATAAGCCCGTGAGAAATCATGGAAACGTATTTTATTCGATATTTTTTAACGATTTGGTCGAAGTATATGCCGTACAAAATGAAAAGCTACACTTGTTTTTCCTGATCTTCTTGATTCTGATGAGGGTTTTTGAAAAACACGATCCAGAAAGTCAAAATCATACATTTATAATGAAAATGAATTTCCCAATTCCGGCTCTGGAATGTTTTTCCATATCAGGCTATTGTATGGAGTGTCTGTAGAGGTAAGTGGCTGATGGCAAAAAATTTTTATTTCATAATTCGATGGAACTCACCCGAACTAGCTCACCATCGCAAACCGTTTCTTGCTGTGAGCTCCCTACGTTTTATAAAAAATTATTGAAATCCCCGATTTTTCGGACCTCTGAAAACGAGGCGATGATGTGACGTCAAAACCCTAATACTGAAACAAGACTATTCCAGACAGAGATGAATGGTACATGATTTCTGACAGAGTGAATTAACCCAAGATCACAGTTGAAAGCATTAAGGGGGTCCGTTTTCGCGGTACTATTATTTATGTCCAAAAATAAAACATTCCAGTTAATTTTTCGATCGAATTATGTCGTCAATCATTATTCATGTATAAAAGGATCATTATAAACATGGTTGGAGTTAAAAGTTCTACTAAGGTGTACACGCCCATTTCAGGCGATAACATGGAGACGTTGCTGAAATATCGTTCATCGAAGTTTCGCCCCGAATACAAATAATGCCCTGTATTTCTGTTATGAATAGGCAAAACATATTTTTTCACATATATACATATATCAACTTGACTTTCTCTATCCGCCGTTAGGCTATGGCTGGTTAGTCATGACTCACCTTGTATACCCTAACATTTTTTCAGTTTAGTCCCTCATTATAGATCATACTGAGACATCATTTTGACGTATAAATATGACGGCTAATGGCTGTGACATCTGGACGTCTTTCCTAGGTCTTCAAGACGTCATTTTTTGACGTCAATCGGTCAGTTTTGTGACCGAAATAGGACGTCATTCGGACGTCACTGTGTTACCTGATGGGTTCTAGTAGTGTACGCAGATTTCTTCTGAAAAAAATCGCTAATATGGATTGAGGATTTTTCAGCCAGAATGTGATTGAAAAGGCTACGTTTGAAAATAAAAATTGACACTGATTAGCTTCAAAAAACATCTTTTCCCCCCCCACATTTTGAAAAAATTCGTGAAAATCGCTCCATAAATAAAAAATTAATGACGGTGGTCCGCTTTCAAATGGGTCACTCTGTAGATAAATAGATAGATAAATAGATATACAGGGTGTCCCTAGACCAGTGGGACAGTTAAATATCTTCTGAATCAATAGGAATTTTCAGTATATTATAATTCCACATCATATCGCATCATGAGTGCTAACTTCAAGAATGACTATATTTTATACGAGGTGCGCAAGAAAGGCTCACAAAATCGAACATAATTTTTTTCAAATGGAACAGCCTGTATTTCATTGCATTCACATATTCTCCTTGAAGAGCTGAATTCACCGACCTAGCACACTTGGGGTCTAGAGGGAATGATTTCCGAGATATAGGGTGTGGAAAATCGAGATTTTTCATTTTTGGGAATTTTTTTTGTCGAAACTAATCATTATTCGTCAAAACGGCTTACATAATCATACATCAACTTTTGATTTACTATTCACTCGTATTTAATTGAAACAAATACAGGGTGGTGTAGAATTCTGACTGAAACTGTTAATTCTACACCACCCTGTATTTGTTTCAATTGTATACGAGTAAATAGTAGATCAAAAGTTAAGATATGGACATGTAAGCCGTTTTGACGAATAATGAATAGTTTCGACACAAAAAATTTTCAAAAATGAAAAATACCGATTTTCCACACCTTATATCTCGGAAATCATTCCCGCTAGACCCCAAGTGTGCTAGGTCGGTGAATTCAGCTCTTCAAGGAGAATATGAAA
Organism: Phaedon cochleariae; assembly: GCA_918026855.4. Taxonomy (NCBI): domain Eukaryota; kingdom Metazoa; phylum Arthropoda; class Insecta; order Coleoptera; family Chrysomelidae; genus Phaedon; species Phaedon cochleariae. Next base: position 4,586,200 of record OU896723.1, read on the forward strand.
ATGCAATGAAATACAGGGTGTTCCATTTGAAAAAAATTATGTTCGATTTTGTGAGCCTTTCTTGCACACCTCGTATAAAATATAGTCATTCCTGAAGTTAGCACTCATAATGCGATATGATGTGAAATTATAATATTTTGAAAATTCCTATTGGTTCAGGAGATATTCAACTGTCCCACTGGTCTAGGGACACCCTGTATATTTCGTGATTTGAAATATTTACTTTCAATTACACACGTCGGTAGAGTATACAGGGTAATCATTTGAGTACTTGTAATATACAAACAAATAATACTAACAAATAATATAAAACAAGTTAAGACAAACATAAACATACTCGAGTAGCAAGCTTTTAACGATCGATAAAATGAAGAGATACTGTGATGAGATAGGCAAATTACAAAAAAAAGTTGAAACCAAATTAATAATAATACGGTGTTGATGAATATATTATTTAACTGAACGAATATTTTTCTGAAATAATGTATACAGTATGATGCAAATGTATGGAATAAATTCATTATTCCAGAAATGGGCGACATTTGAAAAAATTCCAAAAACACGTGAGTTTTAATTTTTGAAGCCTCATCTCATGATATCCATATGAGAGATGTTACGTCACCGATGTTGGAGTAATGACGAAATGGACGGATGGAATTTTTTCAAATACAAACAGGGGTCATGTGACACCACGTTTGAAAAGTCTACTGATCGTCTATCCAACAGTCAAAATGTTGCAAGAGAAGATTGAAATTAAAATGGACTATCATTAGAATAACTGAATCTTGCAGAGGTCTGCTATTGAGAATTGAACATCGAAGGGTCGTCTAGTTAAAAAAATACATCGATTAAGAAAGTTCTGAACTCTAGTTTTTGGATTTCTTTCGAAAGTCGTCTGGTTTAGAAATGAATTTATTCCATACATTCGCATCATACTGTATATGAAACCAACGTTGGCTGGGTCAGCTAGTATACATTGAATTGTTCTTCAAGACTGTCCTGCTACCTGCTACAAAAACCTGACTCACCCTGCATAACATCTTCCTGTATGATTCAAAACCTGCCCCGATCTCCCCTACCGCACGCTTCACTTTCAGTAATCGCCTCGCGTATCGAAACAGCGCATTCTCCTTTCATTTCTCTAACTTCTCGACTCGTCTTACGGTTTAGGAAATCAACTAAGTTACTAGCATGCTAATGCTAACTAGAACGAGAATTAACAATGACATTTGAGTCATGACAAGCGCTACGAACGGGGTTTCCTTCTTCCAAATTACATTTTCAAGTGGTTAACTTGCGATTTAAGATTGTAGTTTGTGTAGTTATTGTGATAGAAATGAGCGAACGTACTTTCCTTGGTCTAGATCTCAGCACACAACAGGTGAGCCATTGATAACGTTAGATTAGAACTAGACACGTTTCACTTTGATTAAACATCGGGGGATTACGGTATAAGCTTTGCGTTTATTCATTCCTTTTAATAATTCGATTAGCGTTCGTTCGAATGCGCATGCGCGCGCAAAATGTCGCGTTTTGATTCGATATCGTGAATGGATAGATGCGGAGGCGAAGTGGACAAACAGAATGGTAATCGTTTGAATAGCGTTTCGGCGGTTCTGTGATGTCATTCACTATAATGCTGGGTTTATAGATTCAATTGAATTAACAGTTAGGAATGAACAATCAACAATCAACAATAATTAATAATCATGAGGGTGTTTATACATATCTGATATTGGTAAAACTGCATTCATCATGCGATGGTTTTTTTCTCGAAATTTTTTTTGGTACTTACGTATTTTTGTCTGAAAAACATGAATTTGATGATGAAAATGTGAACAAACCACTATTTATCGAGATATTTAATGAAAAAGTTCGAAATTTCGCCTTCTTTTTCTCCTTGTGTTGAATGCATTTACAGCTACTTGCTCTTCTTATTTTGTCATTGGACACTTTATGTACTCATGCTGTACTTCAACGACATATTTTTATGTAGAAAATTCAACAGGAAATGTGATAGAATCCTTATTGTGATATATAAACTGTCCAATGATGAAAAAAGAAGGGCAAATTATTCTAAATGCGATCCAGAAAACAGGCGGAATAGAACCCAGCGAGCACAAAAACATCTCAGAGATGTTAAAAGTACGAGATTTCGAGACATTGAACCTCCACTGCGATGTTCTGTTCACAAATGAATAGAACTATTATAGAACAGCCAATGTCCGCCGCAGGCGGCAATTATCGAGATGTCCTTGATATGTTCAAAAACTACCTTCTCCCTAGTTTTTTTTTAAAGCCTTTTCATGGACACAACAAAACATTTTCAACGCGTCTTGCGCACATTAAATCGCTGTAAAAAAAACATTTTCGAGGTACTTTTCTGAAGCCTTTTGTCAAAATGAACTTTTGCATTAGGATTCCATTTCCCTTGAATGAAAAAATGCATTAAAAATAGATTGAACATAAAAATATTTTAATTAAGAGAACAAACTCAAAGTCTCGCTCCAAGTAAATTATAATCAAATAATATATGCTATATGCTACATGTTTCGACTCCTAGGAGTCATCATCAGGCTAAAATACAACACTTATAAATGAAAGAAGTTCCATCACTATTGGAAAAGGGGTGACATACCTTGCTAGGTAGGAGGAGAAAGGAAACTATAAAATTGAGAACATAGTTCTTCAGGCTTTTGAGCCCAAAATAATTTCAAGTAACATTTTTGAATTTTGGTTTTTTGAACCCCCAAATAAACATTTTTTTAAGATGCTTCTTTTGGATCAGATAAACATTGTTTACAGCAAATGGCGCGGTTATGAAGTGAACAAACCGACAGACTACTTGATTTGACAGATAAAAATTATTATTCGACAAACAAGTGACAAATGTCATCTATCAAAAACACAAAACATTGAAGTTGACTTAATGGACCATACATCAAAATTCATAACAAACAAAGAAATGTGTCTAGATTGACTAAGTCGGGTATTTAATATTGTGTTTTTTTGAAATAGGAATAACAACGTTAAAAAAGGGAATTGCCAATGCAACCAATGAATGGAGAGGAAGATTACAAAATGGAATTGAAAGTGGATAGGCAATCAAATCTAACTTGTTCATTAAGACAAACAGTTGAATTTGAATGGGCAGATCTATTGATTTCTAGGATTTCCAGAAGGTTAAGCTTTTTTCCTTTAGGATGAACATGTAGAACTTCAAAATCTTCTACTATATTATGTTTGTGTTTATTCTCGAGAACATGGTTTGCGAAAGAAGATGTAGTGTTGATAATATCAGAGTTAATATATTTGTCAATTATCTTTTTATGTTCTGCTATCCTGGTGGAAAAAGCTCTCCCTGTCTGACCAACGTATTCTGCATTGCAATCAGAGCATTTGATCTTGTAAACGCCTGACTTAGAATGTACAGGGTTTTTATCTTTGTTATTAACAAAAATGGAACCTAAACTATTATTGGTTTTGAAAGATAAAGAAATGTTATGTTGTGCAAAGATTTTTGAAAATTTGAGGGAATGTGGGCCAAAATAGGACATAGATCTGTATATCCTGTTGGATTTTTCGATTGATGGCAGAAGGTTCCTGTTAATAAATTTTGATTGGTGTTTATAAAAAAGTTTGTTAATTAAATTTAGTGGAAAACCGTTATTATGTGCAATTTGTTTTATTATGTTGAGTTCATTATTAAAAGAACTTACTGAAAGAGGTAAATTGAAGAGTCTATGAAACATACTATGAAAACTAGCAAATTTCTGTTGATAGGGGTGATTGGAGCTGAACGGTATAGCTGTGTCTGTATGGGTGGGCTTTCTGTAAATGTCGAAAGTGAGGTTGTTGTGAGATCTATTAATCTTCAAGTCCAAAAAGGGGATAGAACCGTTAACTTCAACTTCCATGGTGAATTTGATATTGGGGTGTAAATTGTTGAGAAAAAGCAAGAAATCATTAAGCATAGTACCATCGCCATCAAACAAAACTATAGAATCATCAACGTATCTGTAATAGAACTTAACATTATTTTGAAAAATGGGGTTCTTGTGAAATTCTTTTTCTAGATTGCTCATGAAAATTTCGGCAAGTAGGGGTGATAAATTACAACCCATAGCTAGACCTTCTGTTTGACTATAAATTTTGTCATTAAACTTGAAAAAATTCTGTTCAAGGACAATGCTAAGTAATGTGCATAAATTGAGTGTATGTTGAGTGAGAATGCCACTTTGAAATAAAATGTCCCTCACTAGTTGGATACATTGGTCTGGTGGGATGCTAGGGAAAAGATTTGAGACATCGAAGGAAACTAAAATGGAGTTAGGTGGAACTACAAAATTTTTAATTTTGTTAGTCAAGTCAAATGAATTCTTGATTGAATAAGTATTTCTGAAATCAAGAAGATCCTTGAGAATGTTATTCAACCAAGAAGCCAGTGGACTGGCTGGTGAGTTGACAAAGGAAACAACCGGTCTTATAGGGATCTGTGTCTTATGGATTTTAGGAAGTCCATAGAGTGGGGGAGTAAAGGAATTCATGGAGTATAATCTGTATTTTTTCAACAAGAAGGTCTAGCTATGGGTTGTAATTTATCACCCCTACTTGCCGAAAGGACCCCGCACAAAACCATAGGGAATTGGCCCACAGTGGGATTTGCTTGAAATTCACATATGTTATAGGTATGGAGTTCCTGATCAAATGTTTCCATGTGACCAATCCTCTAAGACCAAAGATTCAGCTCTCAGGGCCGTATTTAGTATAGGTGCCAAATAACCAATGACACTTTTTATTTCAAGCCCATGATTTTTGTATCTCCCATTATAATTTAATTGAATGAGAAATGTTGCGAAATTTTGGCATTTGTCTTTCAGCACAAGTCCTCTGTAAAACATGCCTTGTCCTACAGGACCGTATTTAGTAAAACTGTATTTGCCAAAGTGTCGAATCCTATTTCAGTGGTATTTGCAGTTGCAAATCAAGGGCAAGGACACTAGGAACATGTGCTCTTATTTGTAGCATATTGTGGTATTTAGGATTTGCCCGCTATAATCGAAATAAGAATTATCCGTCGACTTCTGTGTTACAGCATATTAAAGATGCCGCAAGTCCAGTGCAAGATGCAATACTCCAGCAGCTGTAAGTGTTCGGGAATTATGTTGATAGTGAGTGCTCGACTTTTTTGTTCGCCACCCTGTAAATATCGGTTTCAACTTTGTTAGTGATGAATTAGATGAAGTTTCAATTAGAGTTATATTTGTATTATATAGAGTTAGGTAATTGAAAAAGTAAATGACCGATTTCAACACTCAAAACGTGTACTTATATCTTTTCCTGTTACTATCATTCCTGAAAAGCTACGAGATATGTCCTACATAAAGATTAAATGTTAGGCCGACCATCTTGAATATTGAGATGGTGACCACTTTTGTTATGTACACAAAGAAATCTACATTCATTTATCAAACGACCAGTGAAATAGGACAAGAAATAAGAAAGTAATAACAAAATCAATTCGATTCGGCACTTTGGCAAATATAGTTTTACTAAATACGGTCCTGTAGAACAAGGCATGTTTCACAGAGGACTTGTGCTGAAAGACAAATGCCAAGATTTCGCAACATCTCTCATTCAATTAAATTATAATGGGGGATACAAAAATCATGGACTTGAAAAAAAATTGTCATTGGTTATTTGGCACCTATACTAAATACGGCCCTGAGAGCTAAATCTTTGGTCTTAGAAGATTGGTCACATGAAAACATTTGATCAGAAACTCCATACCAATAACATATGTGAATTTCAGGCAAATCCCACTGTGGGCCAATTCCCTATGGTTTTGTGCGGGGTCCTTTTCATGAGCAATCTAGAAAAAGAATTTCACAAGAACCCCATTTTTCAAAATAATGTTAAGTTCTATTACAGATACGTTGATGATTCTATAGTTTTGTTTGATGGCGATGGTACTATGCTTAATGATTTCTTGCTTTTTCTCAACAATTTACACCCCAATATCAAATTCACCATGGAAGTTGAAGTTAACGGTTCTATCCCCTTTTTGGACTTGAAGATTAATAGATCTCACAACAACCTCACTTTCGACATTTACAGAAAGCCCACCCATACAGACACAGCTATACCGTTCAGCTCCAATCACCCCTATCAACAGAAATTTGCTAGTTTTCATAGTATGTTTCATAGACTCTTCAATTTACCTCTTTCAGTAAGTTCTTTTAATAATGAACTCAACATAATAAAACAAATTGCACATAATAACGGTTTTCCACTAAATTTAATTAACAAACTTTTTTATAAACACCAATCAAAATTTATTAACAGGAACCTTCTGCCATCAATCGAAAAATCCAACAGGATATACAGATCTATGTCCTATTTTGGCCCACATTCCCTCAAATTTTCAAAAATCTTTGCACAACATAACATTTCTTTATCTTTCAAAACCAATAATAGTTTAGGTTCCATTTTTGTTAATAACAAAGATAAAAACCCTGTACATTCTAAGTCAGGCGTTTACAAGATCAAATGCTCTGATTGCAATGCAGAATACGTTGGTCAGACAGGGAGAGCTTTTTCCACCAGGATAGCAGAACATAAAAAGATAATTGACAAATATATTAACTCTGATATTATCAACACTACATCTTCTTTCGCAAACCATGTTCTCGAGAATAAACACAAACATAATATAGTAGAAGATTTTGAAGTTCTACATGTTCATCCTAAAGGAAAAAAGCTTAACCTTCTGGAAATCCTAGAAATCAATAGATCTGCCCATTCAAATTCAACTGTTTGTCTTAATGAACAAGTTAGATTTGATTGCCTATCCACTTTCAATTCCATTTTGTAATCTTCCTCTCCATTCATTGGTTGCATTGGCAATTCCCTTTTTTAACGTTGTTATTCCTATTTCAAAAAAACACAATATTAAATACCCGACTTAGTCAATCTAGACACATTTCTTTGTTTGTTATGAATTTTGATGTATGGTCCATTAAGTCAACTTCAATGTTTTGTGTTTTTGATAGATGACATTTGTCACTTGTTTGTCGAATAATAATTTTTATCTGTCAAATCAAGTAGTCTGTCGGTTTGTTCACTTCATAACCGCGCCATTTGCTGTAAACAATGTTTATCTGATCCAAAAGAAGCATCTTAAAAAAATGTTTATTTGGGGGTTCAAAAAACCAAAATTCAAAAATGTTACTTGAAATTATTTTGGGCTTAAAAGCCTGAAGAACTATGTTCTCAATTTTATAGTTTCCTTTCTCCTCCTACCTAGCAAGGTATGTCACCCCTTTTCCAATAGTGATGGAACTTCTTTCATTTATAAGTGTTGTATTTTAGCCTGATGATGACTCCTAGGAGTCGAAACATGTAGCATATAGCATATATTATTTGATTATAATTTACTTGGAGCGAGACTTTGAGTTTGTTCTCTTAATTATCTCATCACCTCCAATTTGAGCATGGACTACTACCAGAGATTTAAAAATATTTTCTTGATATGAAATTACCTTCTCAATCGGTTTCTGATTAGTGCTTACTACACACAGACATAATATAATTGGAAATAGGTTTCCCAATTTCTGAAATGTTCTCTACAATGCATAATTTTGCAACTGCGGAGAAGCTGTGTATTGATGAATTCGTACTTTTATATATTGATTACACTGAGGCACCGAACAACAAATCTTGCATCTGATGGTCATTATTACAAACTAAATAAGTCTTCTAACACAATAAACTTCACCAAATTCCTTTCTGTTCGTTAGCAGCGTGATGTAAGCGTGACACGCTGCAAACGCGAATGCCAATTGCGAACAAGAAGAACAAAATCGAAAACAAATCAGAATTCATCGTATTGTGACGTAAGCATGAGACGTTGTGGTGGGGCAAACAAAGAAAGGGCACAAAAGAACAAAAATAATACTTACAATATCCTTCTAAGACCTCTTTGGGAAGTGCATATTATGCCTCAAAAAATCATCCTCATGTCTACATTTCTAAAACATCCCCACAACATCCCAGGGATACCTCTCAGTTGGCAAACAAAGAAATGCCACAGAAGAACAAAAACAATACTTCAATATCCTTCAAAGACCTCTTTGTTCAGTGCATATTACGTCTCAAAATAATATCTTCATGCCAACATTTTCAAAACATCCCAAAACATCCCAGGGATGTTTGTGCTCGCTGGGAAGGTGAAATTTGTTACTTATATCTTAATAAATAATGGTTTGTTCACATTTACATTATCAAATTCATGCTTTACAGACAAAAATACGTGGGTACCAAAGGAAATTTAATGAAGAATTAAATGTGAAATGTCTTTTGATTAGATCAAAATGCGGTGTTCTTGGTCTCCACAATTCATGAATCCATATAACATATTCCAATTAAATATCACCCAACTCCACATGAACAATAACAAATCCAATTTTCGTGTTCTGTCCCTAGAATTTCATAATTCTTAGTTGTTAAGTTGGAAGTTGGTCAACTTCAAAATTCTTATTTCTTGATTTAAATGACAGATATGAATGTATAATCCCTCATAGTTGGTCACTTGTATTCAACTTTTCATAGTTCATAGTTCATAGTTGTTAGTTCAATTCTTAGTTAATGGCCTAATGAGAAATGTGACATGGAAATAACTGTATATACATAGTGTTTGAAAAAGACGCGGCAATATTTACACCGGGGGAGATTTCTCAGATCGTTTTTTTCTAAAGTTTCCATGAATGTTGTTCCGAAAATGCATTATTCCAAGATACAGGGTGTTGAAGTTTTTTTAATAATGTTTTCCTAATTTATTTCAAATATCTCACGGATTTGTTTGAAATTTGGCATCGTTGTTTCTAGTGATAAGGGACTGATTTGGTCCTAACTAGATGATAATTAATATGAACAGTGGCGTTATGGGAGAGGGAATTTTATCAAATTCATTGATAAAAATGTACGCCACTGTCTTTAATTCAATTTCAACAATTCCCTGATGAAATAGAGCGACTAAAACTACAACTTTTTCGTCTCCTGGATTTTTCTCATATCTTGCTTCATTAAGTCGATGAAAAATAAAAACTATTTTATTGCATGTCCATAATACAGTAACTTTATACATCACAGTATGCGTCGAATCCGGTAGTTCTGATTTTCTGCAGATTTTTTCATGATGTTGACCTCATGAATAATCCAAGTTTGTGACATTGAGCGCCGAACGCAACTTTGTCAGAAATCGAAAAAACTGCGAAAAAATCGATTTTTTCTTCAATTTTTGGCGATTATAACCCTAAAGGACTAGTTTTTGAAAAAAAACTCTTTCAGAACGTTTTCAAAGTAGACCAAATTTGCTACAATATGATATAAAAACTGTCTTTGTAGACTCATTAGTTTCTGAAATTGAGCCTTTCAAAGTTTATCAATTTTTTCGAACGTCGCAATTTTTTGCAATCCTGTCGTTCTGATTGAGTTTTGACCCTGATTATACAATCGAAGCCCTGTACTTTCACGATGAGATGATAAGAAAGAAAATGAGGAGTGTGAACGAGGATGTTCAAGCTGAGCTACGAATAATGAAATAAAAAAGATAAGTACAACAAAAGTTAATGAGTTTATTTGTTAGAAAATAGAGTAATATTAAAGATCAAAAAATTTGATTATGTTGGCCCTCTTGGAAGGTCCCGGTTGAGGTTCGTCTGGATCTGGATCGACGTATTGAGATAGCATATTCCCATCAGGGGATGTTGATGAATCGTCGACGTCTTTTGCCCACAAGTCATCCTCTATTGCAACATCGGACAGATCTTCGCCTACTAGGATATCTACTACTACAACATCAGGTACATTGTCACAAGAGGCCCCACTGCAGTGCCTGCAGACTGATGAGCATTTAAATCCTGACTTCCTGCAGCTGCACGCGTTTTCACAACCCTTCGTGCAGCCGCAAGAGGTGTTGTGGGGCTGCATCTCTGGTCATCATTTTGGGATTGAGGCCTCGTGGCGTGGATATCCACCCCCAGGAGAGAGGGTTCAGTGTGACTCCCAACCACAACTGGACCTGTTAGGAGATTGTACATGAGAATAGAAAATGATGAAATATAATATGTACCTGAGAGAAAACCAATACTTATAGTCCAATAAATGAAGGACGAAAAAAAAGGCAAAGTTAACGTTAATTACGCACTATTTTCATCTTCCGGTTGGAAGTAGCTTTTGGTAACTCATTGAACATGAGACAATGTTTGACTGGAAAACGCGTGCGATGGCGGAGAAAATGGCCCCAATAGACCAGGAAAATAGGTTTTCAGCCAATATCTCCTAAAATATGGCAGTTAGAGATTTTCGGTTCAGATAAAAATTGAAGTTCAGTTAATTTTCTACTAAAATGATCCTTATCATTTTTCTCGAAAATTTGCCCGGTTTCGAGAAAAACGGCACGAAGCGCACCTCGAATAATGAGCTTCTGTGTTGTATGCCGGAGAGCACAGTCCGTGTATTTACACATCGGCGTGGGGACGAATTATTCAATAACTTTGTTGAAAATGCATATTTTCTCATGATTCAAAGGTCATGTGAAAGAGGAATTCTGCTGCTATCATACCCTGCGTGGCCGCATGGTTTGTAGCAGACGACCTGAGCGCCACGTAGAGCACACACGCGGCGATCGACGGAGGAACGAAAGTAATAAATTATAGCGTGTACATTTAGATATACTGGTTTTTTGACGGGATATCAAAGGTATGACTTATATACATCGATGGAAAGGTGGGATTTCCCCCGTTACACTAGTTAAGGTGTTAAAATGTTTGAAATAAAGAGCACGGAGAAAAAAAAACACCGAAAAAAAAGTTTCCTTGACCCTGCTTTGTCTAATTTTATTGAAAAATGGACGACTTCGTCTAAAAAAGTAATTGCACAATCGAAAAGTAGACCTTCTTAGCTTTCAAATGATGTATCATAGAAACCAATCGGATCATGTATAAATTTTTAATTGATGGTTGTTCACAAAATTTCCCCGCGCTCCAAAAACAGTCAAAAATTGGGATTCAATAAACAAAGATCAAATGAAAATTTAAAAAAATTAGGGTATACAAATTTCAGGGATGACTCATAATCAAGACCATTCTGAGTAAATTAGTGCAATACAAAAAAAAATAGGAACAAATTCCTGGCGAGGTCAAAATTGACCGGGAGCAGAAAGTTTGACCCATTTTCCGATATGGCCAAAAGAGTCAAGCGTGACTCAATTTACAGGGTATGATAGCAGCAGAATTCCTCTTTCACATGAACATTGAATCTTGAGAAAATATGCATTTTCAACAAAGTTATTGAATAATTTGTCCCCCCGCCGGTGTGTAAATACACGGACTGTGCTCTCCGGCATACAACACAGAAGCTCATTATTCGAGGTGCACTTCGTGCCGTTTTTCTCGAAACCGGGCAAATTTTCGAAAAAAATGATAAGAACCATTTTTGTAGAAAATTAACTGAACTTAAATTTTTTTTTGAGCCAAAAATCTCTAACTGCCCTTTTTTAGGAGATATTGGCTGAAAACCTATTTTTCTGGTCTTTTGGGACCATTTTCTCCGCCATCGCACGCGTTCTCCAGTCAAACTTTGTCTCAAGTTTAATGAGGTACCAAAAGCTACTTCCAACCGGAAGATGAAAATAGTGCGTAATTAATGTTAACTTTTTCCCTTCATTTATTGGACTATTATTATATGTGATGGCTCTACAACCAGGCGCCATTTGCTAACTAAAAAGTCCCGTGGTTTAGATTGCCTAAAAAGTTTGAGAACGTGCTACAGGTGGGTCGCATTCGTGACTTCACACGAACAGTACTAGCACACTCCGTCGGAGGTAATTGAAACTTCATCCCGCTAGAGTATATTCGAGTGACGCCTAAAACAAGTTCGAAAAAAAATATAAACTTTGAGAGGCTTAATCTCGAAAACTATTGGGTCTAGAGATGTATCATTATATAATATTGTGGCAAATTTGATCTGCTTGGAAAACGTCCTGAGAGATTTTTTTTCAAAAACTAGTCCTTCAGGGTTATAATCGCCAAAATTCGAAAAAATTACGGTTTTTTCGCGGTTTTTTCGATTTTTGACAAAGTTGCGTTCGGTGCTCGAGGTCACAAACTTCGGGTCGATTCTGTTTGCAAATAGCAATATGGTTGTCAAGAAGATATTGCTATCATAGCAGGATTCGAAAAAGTGGAATTCTGATCATTGATTTTTGACAATATGATCTATCAATTTCAATGACATCATGTTAGCTTTCCTGCTATCTCGGCAACATCAATGTTGAGCTTGCTGTCTTATAACAAACAAGGTAGAAAATTGCAGTGGATTATTTGTTGAGTTGACTTGTGTGACTAAACTAGTTACCTTTCCTTAAAGTTTCGATTTGCAGAGGAATTATTGAAAAATTTAGAAAAAAGGTGATATAAACATAGGTTCACTTGTCTGACCAACTACTTGAAAACCTTTCCTTGACGTTTCAATTTGTAGAGAATTTATATGAGAATACAATTTCGGCATATCATCAGAGGAACCAGCAAATCCTTTGATTTGCCTGATGGGAAGATTATCAAGCGATTTGCTTCAATAAGCCAGCAAGGCTGAATCGGTTTTTTTTTTTCCAAAAAAATCACGATCATTTCCATCAGTCTTTTGGTTGTTTTCCTATTTCGGGGACATGATTGATTACTTGCACCACTTGCACAACGAAGACCAAATTCAGCAAATGCAAAAAATCTGTCAATTTGAATAATGTAATGTTGAAAAATGTCAGTGCACGACAGACTAATTTAAGAGGTTAGATATAAACTCTTCTTCATAAAATAATGGCAATAACGGTACCTATTACTTAACGAATGAGTTAGAAACGGTGTTGTCAGCTCAAAAATTCTCCAATTCCCAACAATATTGCTATCACTCAAACTAATAACCAATCTTGCAGTTTCTGTCCAAACAGAATACAGAATAGCCTAGCAATATTGCTATACATTATGATTATAAAAATATTGTTATCTCAGCAATGTTACAACAACAGAATCGACCCGCTTGGATCATTCATAAAGGCCGGGACACACATATCCGCGCCGAGTCCGCACCCCGCATGACGGCCGTGTGTTGGACGACACACGGCGAGAAAATAAAATGATGCAATCTTCCCAGAAAATCCAGAAGTCCACACTTGTCCGCACCGTCATCCTAATTTAACACAGATGCGGTGCGGGTTCACAGAGGTTTATAACATAGAATCAGAAAAGCTAATAGAGGAAATTTGGAAGTTTTCAGTGTTGTACGACCAAACAAATGTGAAATACAGTCAATTACACAGAGCGTGTGTTGAAGATAATTTCGATTTCGTCCCCATTTGAAGACCTCGATGCAAGAACAGGGCAACTCCAATTTTTTAAAATGTTGGGGAATGAAAAAAAAAAACAATATTTTTGAGAAACTTGAAAAACATTATGCTAAATGGTATGAATCCTTTAGAGTTACGTTAGAAAAGCTGTATTTACGTCGATACTATTTTCATTCACATTGTAGAAGTTGAAAAAGAAGTTTGCCTGTTTCTTGCCCCAAAAAGACAAAATTCTGAAAATATAGTCAAACTCGTGAAATAATTTTCCCTCTTTATTGAAAATGAAATATATAACGAGAAATATTGTGAACAAATAGTATTTTGAACATAGGATGAATCGCTGACGTTTGCTGCGTCTTGATCTTCGTTAACATTGCCAGAATTTGGGCCTTCGTCGTCAACAGTTATGATTTTGGAACATATATTCACTCCCCGAATCTCGAAAGGGCTCACTTTCACTTTCCGATGACATACTATGTATTGCATGAAACAAATGATCAAACTAAACATGCCACACACGATGGAAGACGCAGGAAGGTTTGCCGCTAATAACCTCACTCCGACATCTCTCACTACACGCGTACATTTCGGTGTTAAAATCGGGTAACTCCTGGAGTTGCCCGACTCTTGCACCTCAATTGCTCATCAGGTGAATCCTTTACCGTGTTAACTCAATAGAAGATTGTTGGATTCGCTTGATTCTTGCACCAAAAGATGCGCAAGAAAAAATTCTATATGTTGAATACAATAACGCAATTTCGGCATAAAATGAAGTTGCCCGGTTCTTGAACCGAGGTCCTCAATTAGTATCTTCTTCCTCTAATGCGAGTGCTACCATCCCTAACTCACTGCTACTGAATTTTTTCAACATCTTCAAGAAGGGCAAACTGAAAACTGAAATGCAACTGCATGCAGGCCGACATATGGAAATGTGTGGCCTCCCACCTCCATCACCGACTGCTCGGTGCGGATGCGGTGCGGACTCGGCGCGGATATGTGTGTTCCTGCCTTAAGGCCAACATCATGGACAAGTTTGCAAAAAATCAGAACTACCGGGTTTGACGTATATTACCCCCATATGTTCAGGCGACAAAATTACTGGACTAAGTATGATATTCCATGTTTCAGCTGAAAGCTGCGGTGTGCGACGACGGCCTCCACATCGCCCACGAGGTGGCCGTCAACTTCGAGACGGACCTGCCCGAATTCCGCACGCACGCGGGCGCCATCATCGACAAGGCGGACAACAGGAACGTGTCGGCGCCGGTGCTGATGTGGGTGAAAGCGTTGGACATCCTCATGGACAGACTGACATTGGACGGGGTGGATTTTTCCAAAATTGCGGCCGTTTCCGGTACGGCTCAGGTACGGTAATTCTACAGTGTGACCCATTTAAGATGGAAGCACCCTTATAGAACTTACATTTTTCAACCGATTGGAATGATTTTTTTTTTGTTAGGTAGATATTCAAAAAGTCTATTAGGACACCAAATATCATGAATAAATCTCCATTTCCAGGGCCAACTAATCTGATTTTTCAAGGTCAAAAATCTAAAAAAATTACTAGCGATTTTTTTAGAAAAAATCTGACTACACCACTGGATTTGTGACATTTTCAAATGGGTAACATGTAAATTACGTTGAAATGCGTCAATCAATAAAAAAGTTATAAAGGAATGAAATTTGAAAAATATGCCGTTTAATCAACCCATCAATTTTTATTACTGAACAGATTTCGATGAAACTGTGATCAGTAATATTTCAAGACATCCTGAATCCAGTAGAGTATACAGAATTTTCATGAAATTCCTGAACATGAATTGGTGGGTTGATTAAACGGCATATTTTTCAAATTTCATTCCTTTATAACTTTTTTATTGATTGACGCATTTCAACGTAATTTACATGTTACCCATTTGAAAATGTCACAAATCCAGTGGTGTAGTCAGATTTTTTCTAAAAAAATCGCTAGTAATTTTTTTAGATTTTTGACCTTGAAAAATCAGATTAGTTGGCCCTGGAAATGGAGATTTATTCATGATATTTGGTATCCTGATAGACTTTTTGAATATCTACCTAACAAAAAAAAAATCATTCCAATCGGTTGAAAAATGTAAGTTTTATAAGGGTGCTTCCATATTAAATGGGTCACACTGTATGTACAGAGTGGAAAGTCTAATTGGAACTAATTCTGTAACTCTATTATTCCTCCATAAAATTATCAATGGTTACATTGATTCTCCTGAAATTGTTGCTCTGATTACGCTTTCCGCAAATACAAGAAGAAACAGAAATAGTGACATTTTCAAGATACCATTCTGTAGGACAAATTGTGGCCAAAATGAATCAATGAATAGAATTATGAAAACAGCAAACACAAACAATTACCAAATTGAACTTTTCAATTCATCTTTATTGTCTCTCAGGAGAGCGATAAAAACACTTTTTTCATAATCTTCATCTTTCTATTCGTTTTTTAGCCTTCTACATTTTTTTTTGTGTTAGTCTTCTTCATAGATATGATAATATGTACCTGCTCTGTATTTTTATACTCTCTTTCTGTAAATTGTATAATTGGCTTGTCCGTTAATAAATAAATAAATGAATAAATTAAGGTTTTTCGCAAAATTCCTAAAACACGTCAATTTTTATTTTCAATGGGGCATAATTGTAGATTGTAGATTGTAGATGGGTCGTATAGGCTGAGAGACCTCTCGATCACTGCGACCTAGAAGATCTATTGTGATTATGGGGCATAATTACAAAGAGATTTGTCTATCTCTTCAATTATCTGGGGGGGTTGCAGACACCCCTAACTTTTTTTCGAAATGGAGGGGTAGGTTGATTAATTTTTTATTTGAAAGCTTGTTCAATTGCAAATACAATTCAATTTTTTTGTCACTTTTTATAAGCAATTAAATAAGGGAATATTTACTGAAATTACTTCAATGCAATAAATATTCAAAGTGTTCTCTGACAATATCCTAATCGATTTTAAATAGTGTCACGAGTAGAACATACGGTATATCAGTAATTTCGAACCATGAGGGTTTCATATAAACATAAAGTAACTCAATTCATCCGTTGACATTGGATTATAAAAACTGACCAAGGAACTCTCATGAGAAACGTGCATATCTAATAAAATGTTGTATATAAATATTGGATGTGAGGGTTCCGAAGTTAGTCTGGTCTGGGGCTACTCTTGACTTGACAAGAGCTCGTCGTTATAGTAATTATCATGTAAGTTGTTATTCGGTCTTTATATTCATTGTTGTTTATTCATATTTATCATCACTTCACCCATAATGTTTCATGCTTCAATATAATTATATTGTTATCTTTGAATGTAGTCTCGTACTTTCAGATTCCCCTGAACTATTAGTGCCTATTCGAATATTACCTCTCGCAAAATATTAAGCCAAGCATTACCCCTTTTAAATCGATATGGATGGATTAACCAACTATCATATCGTGACATGGTGGAAACACAACTATTATATCGTGGCAATAGCATTCCGAACATTTTGTAACACCTCCGGCGTTACTTACCTAATTTCGTCCCTGATTCTTTGTTGAAGTTCGGGGATGTCGTTAGGTTTAGTGGCATAAACCTTGCTCTTTAGATATCCCTATAGGAAAAAATCTAATGGAGTAAGATCGGGTGATCTTGCTGGCCACTCAATTGGGCCTCTTCTTCCAATCCACCTATTTGGAAACAATTCGTTAAGATAGGTCCGTACATTTTGAGCAGAATGTGGTGGTGCCCCATCTTGTTGAAACCACATCCGTTGGTCAAATAAGTTGGGATCCAAATTATTGGGGAATAAATTTACTAAAGAAGGAATCAGTTCTTCGGTTTGTTTCTCCGGTTACGTTTTCATTGAAGAAAAGGACCTACTATGCGATCTCCAATAATTCCAGTCCAGACGTTTGTTTTTGAGGCCTTTGGGTATGGCATTCACGCATCCAACGGAGATTTTCGTCAGCCCACTAACGGCAGTTCTCTCGATTGATGTGACCATGTAATGTGAACGTAGCCTCATCAGAATTTAATAATTGTGGAAGCCTTCGGTGGTCAAAACTGGTAAACAAGTAACTCAGAACAAACATACGAAAGACAATTGAAACAGGATCAAACAAATAATAAAAAAACATATATAAAATCGAGAAACGAAAAACAAAATTCAATTGCGCAACTTTGCCTCCTTATATCCGGTCTCGTATCTCTTCTATTTCTCGAGATCCCGATCATTAGGCTCGAATTTGGGACACCCTGTACAGTCAGGTTCAAAGAAAATGTGGAGGTATATCTCAAAAAGACAATATTTTTTTCATGGTACCCATCCTATGTTGCTTATTTCAAAAACGCCCCATTGTGTTTAAATCCAATTTTCAAAAACGCGGTTGCCAAGTTAACGGCAACATCAACGACCCGAGAGACGTGAAGTCTAATAAATGTTAAAATTTTGATTATCGATCTGACAGGAGTATCATTATCTTCTGGAGAGCACGAACGGAAATTCGTATGATGTTCGAAAAACATCGTGCGAACCTAGGGAGGATAGGGAGAGTAGGTATCACTGAGGGAAAAAATTTGTAGCCGTTACTAAAAAATTAGTAACTACAGAAAAATTGTTTAGTACGATAGGGGACAGCAAGCATTAGTTGTTGCCATGACTAATTCTGTTTTTCTGGAAACGCCTATTTGCCCCTAATGGAAAGTTTAGTTGAGTCATCTACGACGTTGTTGTGGTAACTAATAAGCCTTTTTAGGGAATAATACCAAGTTTTATTTCCCACAATCAAGATACATAGTTATGACAATTAGATTGTTAGTACTGTTTCAATATATGTTTGTTATCACAACAAATTATCCCAGTTGGGGCAATTACTCATTTCTTCTAACGGTAATAGTGAGTGTGTTGTTGCAAATTGAATATTTAATTGTGAGTGAAATGGAATCTAGTTACTATTAAAAGTGATTTAGAAACGTTTGAAATATAATTTAGTTATTCTGGCAACTTAATAGTTTTATATCAATTAAAATCAAGGCCCCATTCTAATAATAACAGTTTGTATGCCATTTTCCTTCCAATTTCCAATGGAATCGTGAACAGGAATACATCACACACCGTAAGTGCCACAGGCCACAGCTCAGCAAAAAGAGAGGGAATTATAAATATGCACCGTGTACACGTGACGTCGGTTGGACGTTTCTCACCGTCGCCCGTCGTGAACTGAACTGAATTGTGAATAGGTACCTAAACCTGATAACTAGTGACGCACAGATAACGATGGTAAACTGCGAATTATTATTTTGCCAACCAAATGCCAAATGGCTCAGCGCGAAGTGCAAAAAAACACAAAAAAGTTATTTGAAAACACACAGAGCAGTAAACCAGCAAGAACACGACGCTCCCGGCTACACTAGACAATTATTTTATTTATTTTGTCTAAGCTCGACAACCGTGCGATCTATCCACTATTAAGATACAAGTTCAAATGATGAAACAGAAAGACAAACAGATGCAAGATGCAATTTTTTCCGGTGGGTCCCGAAGAGACGCGAGGCGGTCCCGAACGACGCAGTACAACTAAAATTATTAGTTATGGCTAAACAATTTCTGCTATGAATAATAATAAACCTTTTACGATAAATGTGTCATCAGTTGTGGCAAAGTCAGCTGTTGTTAGTAACCCCAGAATGAGGTTTTTTAACCGAAATATGAAATTTTAATTGACTGAATAGACAACACTGTGATAATTCTGTCACAAATAGTATTTTTATTGATGACAAATAATTCGCGAAAAATAGAAAAGTCATTTGTAGGAAATAAGGATACGTTGTCATTGTTAATAAAATTCCAAATATTTTTAATTATCGGTACTCAAAAAATACCAACTAGACGTTTTAATTAACCAGTTTTTCTCAGAGTAGGTTCAACGTCAAATGAAATATCACTAACAAATAAGGTACCTAATAATTTTTTTTTTTCATTTCCAATACAACGAAAGGTATACTGATTATTGGTTGTCATTTCCATTCTTATTAATGATAATACCAGGATTCATAATCTCAACGTGTTTTTATTAAAAAAAGGCTTGGAGAAGTATTCGTGAATAACTGGTCTCTGAAACGCTTGTTCTATAAAAATCGCGCGTATTTTAAAGACCTTAATATCCACTAATACTTTAAAATACTATCGATACCTGAAGTATTTGTCATTAAAACTTGATCATCCTGTATTTTCTTCCCAACCAAAAGTGAATCAGAGGTTGTTATCACTATTTTGCTAATGGATTTTTTTCTTATTGAAATTATTTGTTGCAAAAATGTCGTGACTATGACTTTTTGATTCTGTTGTTGAATATTTTCATCTGTAATTATTTCGTTTAACGATGAATATGAAAAGTAGTAGGTATGAGTTTTTCAGCAACATGGGTCAGTTTACTGGCAGAAAGGTGCCGAGGAAAGTTTGAAAAATTTGAAGTCTTCCGATTTCCTGCATCAACAATTGTTGAATTCCTTTGCTGTTGCCAATACCCCCATTTGGATGGATTCAAGTACTACCAAGCAATGTCAACAATTGGAAAATGCTGTTGGAGGACCTATGGTAAGGTTTACCAATATTAAAGAAAAACCATGAGAAAATACCATCAGAATCTCAATATGATGATGAATAATTCCTCATAATGAATCATAAAATAATGTTGGTATAGAGGTCTACATCCACTTACTCATATATCATAAAGAAATACAATGATACATTGCTTTCTCTATGTGATAACAAATACTTATTTAACCAACTCAAAATACAACTTTTTGGTCTCTTGTATTTTCTTCATATCCAACTTCGATTTCGAGAAAAAAAAATTAAAGCCATTGAAATGAGTTTTTCATTATTACCGCCAAAAATATAATTGACACTTGATGTGCTGTAAGTTTAAAAAATTTGACAAATAAAAGTACCAAATTTCAACCAAATCGGTTCCAGGATATTCATGATATATTATAATTACCGTTGTTTGTTCTTTAATTTCAACGCCCTGTCTCAGAAACGAAGCAACTCCGGACATATGTGAATCTGTTTTTCTCTCTAAAAAAATACACTTTTGTAATCACACATTTTATACAATATTTTTGTTAAATCCTGTACATTTATTCCAGGAACTCGCAAAAATCACAGGTTCAAGGGCATACGAGAGATTCACAGGAAGCCAAATTGCAAAAATGCATCAAACCAAACCAGACGCTTACAGAACTACAGAGGTTAGATGAAAAGTAAACTTATATTAAATGATAATTAATAAATAAGTTCCTGCAACTTAGCATCCTACACCGTGATCTTTGGCCGTTTTCAGTAGGATTCGAGCAATTATTTTTCATCATCGCAAACTGCAATCACCCAAGTTTCATGTGATTTCTAGACATGCTTTTTAAAATGCTTCATTTCGATGAATTGATTTTTTCCTTCCTAATTCAACAATATTCACAAGTTACGATGAATTTCATCCTGCTAATGGGCAATGTATTTTCCAAGATTTACTTGAAGGATTATTATGTGTAATTTATTATACAGAGTGGGTCGCAGTCGATAGTACCTTGACGTTTACAGAGAACGGGATATAGGATCGCATTCTGAAAATTTGGTTACTCAAGTAGTTGCTCTTGATCTATTGATCTTGAATATTTTCAGCAAAGCAGCGTTGCCGCTTATACCATCACTCTCACTGCGGTGCGGTAGTTACAAAAATTAGAGAAAACAAACCTAAAAAATACGTTTTTGTAGTTACCGCAACCAAAAAATAGCAAATAAGATGTAGTTTGGAAAAATAATACAAATAACGCTTTCACAGACAGCCAAACTAAAAAAAGTTGAAAATAATTAATATATAATAAATAAATGGTGTGTCAATGTACTCACCATGTTATTCTCTTTCGAAATAACTAAAAATATGCCGGGTGCCCCATTCGGTCAAACCGGAATTGACAGGATGACAAAACAATTATTGAATAGTCAAATGATTTATATTCATGCACTAAACTTCTACACCAAGTTTCATTTTAGAAAAGAAAGTTATAGAAGTGAGCCACTTTTGAGAAACACCCGGTATACACAAGATAGAAAATTTCAGCACATTTCTAATCAATATTCACTATGTTGTGTATTCATCAACACACTCTTATTTTCTTATTTTCTACTTTTTTTTATGTGGAGGAGGAAAATGTGTATTCTGTATCTAAGCGGTGTCCCCTATTTCTAAAAACCAAGGCCTACTGGATCACATTCAGAGGTTGAAAAATCCAGAATCCACATCAGCGATTTTTTTCAGAAAAAATCTGCGTAGGATACTGCGTCGACGTTTTCTGAAATAAATCTGTAAGTTTCATGAAAAAATATTCAGCATTTACGCTTATATGAAACTACCAAAAAGAGTAATCCATACGATGACAAATGTATTTGAATTACGACTTTATTTAACAAAAATCATTGAAAAAATATTGATTTAACACACATTAATTGATTTCAGATTCTGTTAAGTCGATTAAGTCGAGAGATCTGGAAGAAAACTGTATTAATTTGCAGTCATCTGTGACTTTAGTAATTACAAAACCTACTAAATACTGTCTGTAGGTTAATCGAGGAGGTGGTATATTATAATATATCCAGATTTCATGGAATTTCCTCTCCTTGTTTCTATAAAATAAAAATATGAATATTATTTCAATACACGTAAAGTAAGGACTAATCAGATGATTTGCCCCAAAATGTCACTGCGTTTAAAGAATTTTCCGATCAGAGAGTATGAAAGAAAAATTCACTAGCTTGTCAGTGACAATTTGTATCGAGAAAGGTTTGGAGAAGAGAAATGAAGGTATACAGTGTGTCCCACTTACCATGCTCACCATGGGTATCTTTTAAACGGTGAGAGATACGAGGTCGCTTAAATGACACCAAATGTGGAGTTTGTCAAGGCCAACTATAATGTGAAAAACAATTTTGATAAAATCTATTCGTTTTTGTTTTATACGCAAAAAACAGATTTTGATCATTTCCATGTCTCCTCCGTAACTTCTTTATTTATGAAAATATTCAAATAGGAATTTCACATTCTCATGGCAGTTTTTCAAAGTGATTTCGAAACAAATATGAAATTCACACCAACTCTTCTAGAATTTGAGATATCAGCACCAACTTTAGTTTTTCGAATGTAGGTCATAGCTCACTATGACTTAGTTACAAATAACTTTTTATTCTCTTCCAGATGATATGGCGCAGTAATAGTTTTGTGTTGATAACAACGGAGTTATCGTCATTTATACAAGAACAAAATATTATTTGGAAGCCGCCATCTTGAATTTATAAATTTTAACAAAAAAATCATGATCTCCGACCTCAAAAACCCCCACCTACCAATTTTGAATGGAATCGGACCAAATCTTGTCCGCCATCTTGGAGCAGCCATTTTTTTTTAATTTCAACAAAAATTCCATAATGTATTGTCACCGAAATTATGAACACCTGTCAAATTTAAAGTTAATCGGAGTTATGGAATTTTTGTTGAAATTGAAAAAAATGGCTGCTTCAAGATGGCGGACAAGATTTGGTCCGATTCCATTCAAAATTGGTAAGTGGGGGTTTTTGAGGTCGGAAATCATGATTTTTTTGTTAAAATTTCTAAATTCAAGATGGCGGCTTCCAAATAATTTCTTGTTCTTGTATAAATGACGATAACTCCGTTGTTATCAACACAAAACTATTACTGCGACATATCATCTGGAAGAGAAAAAAAAGGTATTTGTAACTAAGTCATAGTGAGCTATGACCTACATTTGAAAAACTAAAGTTGGTGCTGATATCTCAAATTCTAGAAGAGTTGGTATAAATTTCATATTTTTTTCGAAATCACTTTGAATAACTGCCATAAGAATGTGAAATTCCTATTTGAATATTTTCACAAATAAAGAAGTTACGGAGGAGACATGCAAATGATCAAAATCTGTTTTTTTCGTATAAAACAAAAACGAATAGATTTTATCAAAATGTTTTTTCACATTATAGTTGGCCTTGACAAACTCCACATTTGGTGTCATTTAACCAACCTCGTATCTCTCACCGTTAAATAGATACCCATGGTGAGCATGGTAAGTGGGACCCACTGTATAGAAAAAATATCAAATTTTCACTTAGTTTTGGACGTTTCGGTAACGAATCTGCTCCCGTTCTCAACATAAAAAATGGATATTTGAAGCAAATTCGTATTTGTCTTGACCTTTTCCAGTTCAAATATCAATTTTTGATAATGAAAAACAGGAGCAGATTCGTTCCCGAAACGTCCAAAGCTAAGTGAAATTCTGATAATTTCTTTTCTATATACCTTTATTTCTTTTGTCCAAAACTTTTTCAATACGAATTGTCACTGACAAGCTAGGAAATTTTTCTTTTAGGCTCTCTGATAGGAAAATACTTCAAACGCAGTGACACTTTGGGGCAAATCATCTGATTTGTCCCCGCCACACGTATATTGAAATAATATTCATATTTTTATTTTATAGAAACGAGGAGAGAAAATCCCAAAAAATCTAGAATAATGAACAATACCTACTGTTGATATGATGATATGAATATTACAATATAAGAAGCAAAAAAGGGCAATTCGTCTCGTGAGGGAGGCCTCACTCACAAACTCATTCACTTCTCTGGAACACCGTAGAAAAGTTGACGATCTGGCTCTATTTTATAGATATTTCCATAGACGATGCTCTTCTGAAATATCAACAATCGTTCCTCCCTTGGCAGTCCCCGCGAGATTAACCCTTCGAGTTAAGGCTTCGCACCCCTTCGTGGTCACTTTTGAGATCTGCAGAACATCTCTTTCCAAAGACTCGTTCATCCAACGAACAGCTAGGCTCTGGAACACATTGCCAAGGGAGGTGTACCCCGAGGCATATAACCTCCAGAAATTCAAGAAGAACACCAATTCCTACCTTATTTCCCTTGTTTCTCACGATGTTCTCTGAACATTACAGGATATCCTTTTTCGTGGGAACCAGAACATGAAAAAAAAATATCAATGCATGATAAACAAATTGTCAGTGATTCAGTCAACTTTTGCGAGCAAGGATTGACGGGGGTCTTACCTTTTAACGTGTGATCCCAAACACTTTCTGAGGTCCTCAGAAAAATTTCTGCGGTCGTGGTGGAAATCGAACCCACCTACCGGCAATCTAACGTGGATAGAATACTGACGCTTCAGCTACGCTGTATATGTGGTATATTATGTTTCCATGAAATGCCGATTCCAGTGGCGTATACGGCGGGTTTTTCTGAAAAATTTTTCAAAATAAATTATGAATGTGATATAGTAGTCCTTGGTTTTCAGAATAAGTGGATGCTGGCCGCTTGGCTCCGAAATACGCCTTTCCCCCTCCACATTTTTTTAAATGACAATTTATTCTATACACCAAAGCTCCCTTTCTTGAACAAAATTATTAGTTCCTGAGATACAGTATCTCATCGTTACCCCTATTGAATCATCTGGTACAATAAATTAACAATTTTTTTTAGAGGATATCGCTGATCAGTAGCTTCCTATGCTCGCTATTCCTAGGTAAAATAGCCCCGATCGACTATTCAGACGGATCCGGCATGAATTTGATGGACATTCACACGAAAAAATGGAATCAGACGCTGCTCGACGCCTGCGCACCGAACCTTCCGGAAAAACTCGGAGACCCCGTTCCATCTTACGCTGAAGTTGGTGCTGTATCGAAATATTATGTGGAAAGATACAATTTCAACCCGGACTGTAGAGTCATAGCATTCACTGGAGACAATCCAGCGTCGCTAATAGGTACTTTATTAATTATAGTTATTCATGTATCAAGGGCGTAAAGTAGGCGTTTATGGCCTGTGGCGTGAATAATGGCCTGATGGCGCTAGCCGAGGGCCATTACACGCTGAAGGCCATAAACGCATTTTACGCACGTGATACATACAAAATTTTATGCACTAGTGGTTTATTTCCCGAGTCACAAGTAATGACTAGATTTCAACAAACTACAATTCATATGTCACTCATAAATTCAGTTTTCAAGAGAAGCGCAATGTTTATGTGTATAATCTACACATTAAAATTACCGTACGAATATCGCAATTATCGTAAAAGTAAAACTCTTCGTTCACTAACAGAGATTCATTCCTTGAGATGTAACAATATGTATACCCAGTATAAAGGAACCTAAGACGTTGTCAATTAATCTGATGGTTGCTGTCTAGCAATACATCCAAAAAACAAGCTGAAATTGTCATCTTTTCGCTAAAAACTTCAGCCAGCCAGAAACTATTCAAAGAAGGAAGTTATAGCGAAGATGGAATCGGATAAACAATATAACATGTATCATAATCATAACGATAGAATCAGCTGAGAGTTCAAATATGGGTATTCCACAAATGGATGTGTGGATATAAGGGACTTGAGAATAGCGGGCGGTAAAGTGCACTTTATGGCCCGTGGGCGATAATGGGCCCGCGGGCGGTAAAGTACTACTTTACACTCGCAAATCTGGGAGATAAAGTGCACTTTACTGCCTGCTAGTGCATAAACATGTTTTTATCAATGAACTCAATATAAACACCTGGAAGGGAGACGGCCGTTCTCTCGAATAGCACAAAGTGTGTCAGGGGCAGCTGCAACAAAGATAGCATGATTTACGGTAACCTGTCTCTTTCCTCCTCGTCTTGTTTAATGGTGGATTGGTGTTTATGTTTTCTTTTATCTAATAATTGAAGTACTTTAGATTTTTTTCTCTCATCTAAACAGGCAAGAAAGTGAAGACATAAGTTCATTGTCTTTGGTTATGTGAAATATCTATTCATTTGGCGTGTTTTGTTTTATAAAAAGGACTTAATTTGTTGGTGTGGACACTGTGAGATGATTGTTGAGAAGGTTTTGATAAGCAATGGTGATTTATTGTGTCGCCTTTGGATGCAAGAACGAGCAAGACAAAAAGAAAATTGTCATCCCATGGGTAAGTTGGATATTGTTCAGATTTTTGGAAAATATAGTTCTCGAAATGATCATCAGTTAGGTATAAAATGTTCCCAGTCTCAGAATATGTTCAAAAACTATACCTATTTTATTTATCAAAGTTGAATACTTCTATGACTTTTCCATAAACATATCAAGTAATATTATTTGTTGCAGTTTTCCATTCAGACATTCTTGAATTATGGATTGAGGCAGTTTGTAGAGAGTTTTACTCCTTCTGAAACCAGCAAGCTTTGTGGAGAGCATTTCTTAACAAATAATTATCCATTTAGACATACCATCAGGTACTGCTTGGTTTTTGAAAACAGATGCTGTACCCAGTATGTTTCGAAGGAAAATAAGAAAACTCATAGGTACCTAGTTGATTAATAATGAGAAAAAAGAATGTTGCACCTCTTCAAAATAAAAAACTATCTAGTAATTTATTTTCAGGATGCATCTGTGGACGTTCATAACTTGGGTCCTAAGGAAGACGTTTCTCATGTTATGGACTTTGATTTGCCTACGACTTCCAGCTCCCAAGTTTCGAAGTTCATCAATAAAAAAACCCAAACTGTTCCATTGGAGAAGGATATTGTATTGAGAATTGTATTTTTTCAATTTCTAATGGGGATATGTTTGTAGGCAGTGACCTAATGGAAAAATAGGAACCTATGGAAATTATGCTCAAAATGGACCTTATAGGTACTCAATACCATTCAAGAACCTCTTTTCAAATTTTTCCTATCGTTTTTCTTCTTCTTCTGATAGTGCTGAGACATTGTGCTTTGCTCACCCTGTACAATATATTGTGACATTTGAATGAAAATATATATTTTCAATTTTGTATTCATTTGAGTTCCTAATCCTCGGTAATCCTGTAAGAATAAAAATGAAATTTCATTTTTAAGTCAATAAAAAAGTCAATAATAATTTTTCAGTGATAATTGATTGCAACATTTTCCTTTTTCCTTTATGAGTATCTTTATTCAATCACGTATACTCTTGAATAAAAGCAAAAAACAAGAAAATATTTCAAATAATTCGAGCGCTTCCCATTAGCCAACATAAGATAGAAAGAGATAGGTATCCGTAAACACTGCAGGTTGCCTGAACAATATTTTTGCCTCATTCATCGTTCACAGAGGGTCCCTTCCAGTTGTTTATATTGAGTTCATTGGTTATTATGCACTAGCAAGCGGTAAAGTGCACTTTAGGGCCCGATTTGCGGACGTTAAGTTGCAGTTTAGCGCCCTAGGGCCCATTATAGGTCACGAGTAGTAAAGTGCATAGTTTACGGCCCTCTTCCCTAATAGCACGTAACCTCCTATAGGGACGTCTCTTTTTGGTACAATTATTATACCTAATAATAACATTCATTGATCCCAAGAAACATAAAATGTTTATAGAGGGAAACTTAAACATTATAACAAATATATCAAATAAGCAATACAATGAAAGATGAACAGTTCGATCAGAATCAATTGATACAAGGAGAGAGTTAAATAGATGAAATATATTTCTTCAGTTCACACTGAAATTTTGTGACGAACCTAAAAGATTTTATTCTGTTGGGTTGACTATTATAAATATTCATTCCACAAAAACACAATGATTTTTTCCGGAATTAGGTTTTTATTTTGACAGTTTTCGAATGTTCATTTTGTCTGGTGTGATGCTCATGGGTATCAGAATTGATATTGAAAGTAAGATTCGAGTGCTTTCTTTTATTTTTAGTGAAATGAATGAAAATGAAGAGAGTCAATATCTAGCAGATCCCTTCAATATCTAGCAGATCCCTTGGTTTGTATAGTCTAGATGTTGATTCCAGAAATGGTAGTATATAAATACATTTTATGACTTTATTTTGAAGATTTCAGAGGTTTCAAAACAGATTTTGCTGCAGTAGGTACCCCAGATCGATATCAGATACTGCAATTTAGAGTAACTCAAACTGAAATAAATTAATTTCAAGTATTTAAGAGGTATAAAAGACCTCAATTTGTATAATATGCCAACAATTGGAGATATTTTTTTCTGAGCAATTGAATATGCGGTGACCAAGATAGAGACTAGTCTTTTTGTAGGATTTATACAAAAATTCCCGAATTTTGAAGTATCTATTTGGTTATCAGGTATAACTCTTCACGAGATGAACAAAAAAGAAGATTTATCGAAATTGAGTGTCAATTTATGATCTTGTACCTATAATGTAATTGACGCGAGATCTTGTTCCATTTGGTTTTTTCTTGTATATTTTTTCCGTAATAAATGAGAGTTGTGTCATCGGCAAATCGTTTCAAACTCCCTTGGTATCTCAAACTTGAGATAGAAATTATATAAATCAGAAATAAAATAGTTCCGAGAATTGATCCCTGGGGCACACCACAGGATATGTCCCTTATTGGGAGTCGGACAGTTCGTCCACGGGCCAGGTACCTGTTTTAAGTACACCGATCAGTTGGACCACGACCGCTCTTCGAGCGGATTAAGGTTGTATTCTAAGAATTAAAACAATCACTGTTTTCTTAACATATATTATTTGTTATTGAGGTGAATTATAATAAGACATAATTTTTACAAAATCTTTTTGTGATAAAAGGCCATTTCTATATTCTGATATCTTAGCTTTAATAAATTCTTTTTTTTTTTCTGTGTTGCACTTTTTTGGTGAAACATTTTACGGAATTTATTTCAATATAATTATGTTTCTGCTTGAAAGTTTATTGAGATATTTTCATAATTAAATAAACTTGGGTGAGAACTATAAAAATTAGAATTATAATGAGAATGAAATGATTCACACGCGTTTGTTTCCTACTTCATTAGGGTCTAAAAATGGAAGCCAAAAAAATAATTTAAGAAAATTGCATATTTCTGAGTTTTTGATCCGATATTCTGTGACTAAGCCCAAATTTCGAATTTTACGACACCACGATTGGCACAAATGCAATCTACATCCTATAATTTTTATATTCGGCCACATTATTGAACAAGCGTTATGAATTGCCTGTTCAAAATCAACAATGACTATTGAAGGTTTAAACATCACATCCAAAGTTTTACATTTTTCATTTAACAGTTGAAATAATTTTGAATAACTTGAGCTGTTCTTGTTTGGTAACAAGCAAAATGCAACAGGTATATAATAGCCATTTTTGAAAGCATGAACAGTAAATAATTGTAGAAAAAATTTAGTACAAAAAAGTGTCACATCGCAATTTGGTATCAATGCGCGAACCGTGTCATTTTTTGACGTTTGTATGGAAACTAAATTAACTAGATATTTATGGAGGATAAATATGCTTACTAGAACGTTTGAACGTTACTGAATAAATTTTATTAAATCGATTAGAAAATAAAATGTTAACCTGGTCGAACTGCAGGGTGGGCTTAACTCGACCTTTTTCAAAAAAGGTTTAATGCAGGTACTCGTGGTCCAACTGACCGGTCCCCCTCTTATTGAAGAAAATGAATCTCCCATATACACAAAATGTTCCTTCACCAAAATTTCAAATGTTCGTTTTTAATCACTTGAATAACTTTATAATGCATTTATGTATCCAGAGACACAGCAGTGTCTTGCACCAAGTAGTCGTATAAATATATACATCCAGAGACTGGTGATTTTGATCCACTTCAAAACGTCGAATTAAATTGAAACACCGCACACTTATTAAACATAATTTGAAAGTTTTGTTCCATAATCCTGATCAGGATTTTCAGGATGGGTGATTTTTTTCATCGAATAATATGGTGAAAGATGTTCCGCCACCAAAATTTAGAAATGTTCCTTCACCAAAATTCAAATGTTCGTTTCTATTCCTTCGAATAGACACGGCAGTTTCTTACACCAAGTACTAGTATAAATAGTTACATCCAGAGGTATTCGATATCGAATTTATGTTTGTCTATTGGCTTATTGGCCTATATTAGGATGTGATCATATTCACTAACCATCATAAATCTGATATTAATGCAATATCTTTCTCCAAGATTGATTCGATATTGGAAATACAATATCAGCCCATCATGAAAATTGACATATTTTTCTCTTTAATATTTCGCCAATATCAAATAAATATTTGCAAATTGATATCGGCTGGTCAAAACATTTTAATGTTATTACAACATTGGCACTGGATTGATTATTGGATATCAAAGAGCCAATATCAGTGCGATATTGCTGGACAATGAAATGCAATATTCACTAACTATCATAAATCGGATATTGATGCAATATTTTTTCCAAGATTGATTCGATGTTGGAAATACAATATCATCCCATCATGAACATTGACATATTGTAATCGTTAATATTTCACCAATATCAAATAAATATTGGCAAATTGATATCGGCTGGTCACAAAATTTTAATGTTACCACAACATTGGCACTGGATTGATGATCAAATATTGAAATGAACAATTGGTTAGATATTGGGACAATCTAGTATTTCCAGATTCAATACTCGAATATTGGGCTAATGTGAGAACAAGTTCTAGCCAATATGATGTTCTACCTGGGCTGATCAGGATTTTCAGGATGATCGATGTTTTTTTCCCGATTAAAATGGTGCCACCAAAACTTTCGAGATGTTCCTTCACTGAAATTTAAAAATGTTCGTTTCCATTCTCTCCAATAACTTCACAACGATTTTTTATATTCAGAGACACGGCAGTGTCTTACACCAAGTACTCGTATGAATAGTTGCATCCAGAGACTGGTACTTTTGACCCACTTCTAAACGTCCAATAGAATTGAAACTCTGAACACTTATCAAGCATAATTTAATTATTTTGTTGCATTATCCTGATCAGGATATTCAGGATGAGCGATTGTTTTTCTCCAATAAAATGGTGAATGATGTTCCGCCACCAGAAGTTCGAAATGTTCCTTCGCCAAAATTAAAAGTTCGAAATGTTCCTTCACCAAAATTTTAAATGTTCGTTATTATTCCTTCGAATGCTTTTTTATCCAGAGACACGAGTGATAGTTTTGTTCCATTAAGGTTAAAAATATCCAATACCTACCTTCTCCCCGTATCCTCCCTAAGTACCCACAATGTTCCTCCAACATAATGAGAATACCTATTCGTGCTCTTCAAAAGATGAAAAAATAATAAAATCTGCACTAGTTAAAAACGAGAGGTTTCTTTTTCAGGAATGAAGTTGAATGAAGGTTGGGTAGCTGTGAGTTTGGGGACAAGCGATACCGTACTGTTATGGTTGACAGAACCACTAATTGTGGTCGATGGACATGTCCTGTGCAATCCTGTCGACAAAGACGCATACATGGCATTGCTTTGGTGAGTATCTCCTTTGGAATATACAGAGTGTTCGCGAAATCAAGACAAACAATCCAACATGATGTATAACTGATTAGAAACTGTAATTTCACGAAAAGTCCTGGTATACAATAATATACAGGGTGTCCCGAAATTAGCCTGCCAAACTTCACCAGCAGCTGCTCCGACAAAAAATTGGAAGAAAAGTTTCAATGAACATGACTCGAGAAATGTCTCCTGGAAGAGCTACGGCCCCCTGAAAGGGGGATCCTGAAGATGAAGGTCCGTTCAAAGTTATTCGTCGCTCGGAAAAAACAATCTATATAGATAAGAATGGTGCTGAATCACCAGTATCAATAGATAGAACTAAACCAGCATATTTAGACAACGACATTTCTGAAAATTCTCGTCCATCAAAAAAAGTATCTTTTGTTATTAATTTATTGGAGGAGGGAGAGTAATGTAGTGCACTAATGTAACCTGCACTTACTGTATGTGAATTCATGGTTTCCATGTGGATGTTTTTGTTAAAAAAAAATTTTTGAGAGCTTGTCATATTTTTAATATTGAGTAATCAAATATATGTCATTTCAATCTAACTTTATAATTTTATTACTGAATAATTCGACATAAGCACGAGCAATACATGAAACAACACTAAATTTTGAATATTTCCGGAACGCCATGTGATAAAATGATGCAATTTGGTACAAGAACTAAACTTTCCATGCCAATTGCGGTGAACATAAAATCATTTCAGAGTCTCATTCAGGAGTGTATAATACACGTTGGGACTACATTGAATATTGCTCAAACTTTTTCGTATGCATAGTTTTTGATAATTTAATCTCAGATTATGAAAACTCACACCGATTTCATTGTCACTGCATTGGGCATGGAAATTCTAGTTCTTGTACCAAATTGTATCTTTTTTTCACATGGTGTTTCGAAAATACTCAAGAAACATTGAGAATAGAATAGAATTTATTTAGTATTAGGGACAGAACATTACATTATGTTTAATACAAGTCAAATACATACAGTAGAATACAAATAATGATAAAAATCAAGAAGTCTTTGAGAGATGTACATAATTTCCTTATCTTCCCTTATTGTGACAAAGGGATATAATTGCTTCATTGATATCCCTTATTTTATAAGGTTCTATTGTGACTAATATTGATTTTATGGTTTTTTGAAACTAGTGAAGGTTTTGATTTGTTTGCTATCGTTTGGGAGCATATTATAGAACCGTAAGCACTGATAATAACAACCTTTCTCAAAAAGGGATGTCTTATGTAGTGGAAATGAAAATGTTTCTTTCCGTCTCATATTGTGAGAATGATTATGTAAGGAATCATTGAATATATGATTGTTTTTGTATACAAAATTGACACATTCAAGGATTTATGCACCAGGCAATGTCAAGAGATTGAGTTTTTTAAAATAGTCACGACAAGATTCTGATTCTGATTCTCGACTCATGTTCATTGGAAGTTTCCTTTCTATTTTTGGTAGTAAAATCCACTGGTGAAGTTTGGCAGGCTAATTTTGGGACACCCTGTATAATATAATGATAATGGAATAATTGAATAATTGGTCAGTTGACTGTCTTCACCATATAATGGTCCATTAATTTTAAATTGAAGTGAAATTCTTTTAGTACTGATTCAACAACCCGTCAAGCTGCGGAAATGCCATCTTGTAGAATATTCTCGGGAATATTTATGAAATATTGTTCTCAGAATGTTGCGAATATTCATAGAATGTTACATGCAAATATCCTGATGATATTATGAAAGTGCATTCCTAGGAAAGCCTTAGAAATGATATTCCATAATGTTCATGATATAATATTTTCAGAACATTATGAACATTCATACCATATCTCTCGAAAATATCATGATGATATTATGAAAATAAGTTCCTATGAGCTTCTGAAATGGAATATCCTGGAGAAACAACGTTCAAATATACTCATTTCAGCATTTTCTGATAGAAATGTTCTGAGAATGATCATCGAATATTTTCATGCTGCAACAAATATTCTATGAATAAACAATTTGACATATCCATATTCCATATTCATTTTGAATATTCTGAGATCATACAGAATCATATCAAAATATGAAATTGATGTTGTTCTTGTAACAGTACAATAGGTACTAATTATCCTAATATAAGTGTTGACTTCTTGCTATTCATATTATTCATCAATGAGGTTAGCTTAGCATTCCCTCCAAGTTTTGTAGATGACCTTCCTTCTCCTCTTGTATAATGATGAACACATTCTAATTACATCAGAAGATAATCATGAAAATCATCCATACCTCAAAGGAATCCAAAGTAATTTCAAAAGCAGAACAAACAAAACCGACTTTGTTCTGCTTGTTTTTGTTCTGATACATCAGAAGTATTTTTCTTACTGGTATAGGTATATGTTTGTATGCAAACCTATCAAATTTCAAGGAAATCAAGAGACCAATTTTTTTTTTGGAAAAAACTGTCTGTATTTTTTGTAATCAACCATTGTTTCAATAATAATGAAATAGCCTGTACTTGAAGCAGAGATAAAACTTTCAGTTTCACCATATAAATGGAAATCGATGAACTTATCAATATATATTCGTTTGTAATGTTCATATTGCTTTACAAAATTTCTCGTTTTATTTATAGTTTCAAAAATGGCTCCTTGCCAAGAGACAGACTGAAAAAAACGATCGCCAACGATTCTTGGGAAATTTTCAACGAATTGCTAGAAAGCACTCCCAGAGGAAATTTCGGAAACATCGGGCTATTTTACGATATCCAAGAAATAATACCTTTTCTTCAAGGTAAATATACGTATAAGCCTATAGATACTGGAAAAAAAACCAGGAACCAACAAAATCTCCAGAAATACCTTTGACTAGAAATCCATACATTGGACAAACACGGTAGAAAAGAGGAAACTGATTCAAAGAACACATTACATGATTAAAACCAAATTATGAAGATTTAGCCCAATATGACTAATAAGAATGTTGCTGGCTTAGAAGAGAGAGAATGTTCAAAGATTCTATTTTGAAATGTCTCAATAACATTGTAAGTTTCAACAGCATCAGCATGAAATTTTCTAGTTTCAGGTTTTCTGACATGAGATATACGAATTCGTAACGTATTTTGTGATTGCTAGTTAGTGGCTTTCTGTTACTCCGGTAAAATATATCTATTATATTCTTTTTAGAGCGTTTAAATAAAAGCTCTTTATCAAAAAGTTTTTTTCTACTTTTAATTTATTTCATTAAATAATGATAAAAAACTGGAAGCAGTGGAAGCCCGTTCAATTTCACATGGAAATTGTACTCTATTTCAAATTGTCTAGCTCTAAACGGTATTTGCGATTTTCGCTCTTGAAGAAGTTGGTGTCTCACTTATAGCATGTGACTGTGGAAAAAAGGCAGTAATCAATAATGAAGATGACCAACAACAAACAAAATTTCAAAGTACATTTTCGACCGACGTTATATGGAGAAATTAAAAATGAAATTTTTCGCTTCACTATATGCAGTCCAGAGATTGTCCATTATTAATGAATCACCCTGTATACAGATTGTTTGACCAATCGTTACACATAGGGCTTGTAAGTGGCAACATAGCAAGAGAGACTGATTCGGCTATCGTACGTCTGACCACCATAGTGAACTGCCATGTTGTCAGAATGATATTTTGAGTTATCAATTAAATAACACCCTGTATATATAAAGATTCGATAAACAATCTGAGTATATCACTATTTTGTTGACAATGTTAGCTTTTTCCAGATTCTGTCTGAAATTTCGGGATTTTCCTGATTGAGGACTTTTGAATCTAGTGGTCAATATTGTTTAGTCGTTTGTGATATATTTTTAAGTGTCCGCATTTCAATTTTTCAGGCGAATATAGATATAACAAAGCAGGCAAAGTCTGCAAATTCACCAGCTTGGAAGTTGAGGTGAGAGCTTTGATTGAAGGGCAGTGCTTGAGGAACAGGGTGTATGCAGAGGATTTCGGATTCAAAATCGGTGAGAAACTTATTATACAGTGAGGACCAAAAGTCATTCGGTTGCCCCCACGTTACTATTTCATTAAAGATATTACAAGAAAATTTGAATACAGTTGTAGAGTTTGCTTTGACCTATTCAATGGTCAATGGTTTTTTCATGCAGTGTCTCAAGAACGCGCAGGAATTTATATCATATTGCATAATTAGATTCTTCGTTAAATTTTGAACAAGCTTGATGATTTTTTTTATTCACAATAGTAAATAGTTTTGGAATTATGAACACTCGTATTTATTATCCGCTGTGAACATTGAATAATGCCTTTGAATGAAGTCATTTTGAACTCAATGAAATAGTTATTTATTATACAAGGGAAAAGAGCAGTAGATTTTTCCAGTGTATAATACACTATTTTTTCTGTGACAGAAGAAAGGACGAATCAATATTGAGAAGATATTACATTATTTTGAAATCTGAAAATGATCGACGTGAAATTTCAACTTTTCAGCAGTAGGGACACCTGCGTTGTAGGCTTATCATTCTTTTGAAGTAATCAAATATCTGATGTTACTTCTGTCAGTCTAATTCTGTGTTTTGATTTCAAAAAATTGAGAATTTAGTGGTTGTTTAGTAATATATGTAATCGCAAAGTCGAATGGAAGATTAAAGGACTTGCAGTTCTTTCTCGGAGACGGTATTATTGACTCATTTTTCGGAACTATAGCACAACAAAAGTCATCAACAGTGTATATATATGTGATATATATCCGGGAAAAAAGTACTCACTTTTTTCCCACGGAAAAAAGTAATTAATGAAAAGTGACATTTTATAACCTGCCAACAGAGATGAAATGCCAAACTTTTTTCCCGTCACAGCAAAAATACATTATCAATAGGGAATCCCTATTATGATCGGAGAACATCGTGCGTACCCAATGAACCCAATGTAAACAATTGGAAGATATCCTCTGTGAACGACGAGTGAGGCAAAAATATTGTTCAGGCAACCCGCAGTGGTTACGGATACCTATCGATATCCCCTGTATACACATTTTTAAATCAGTGTCATTTTCGGAACTCCAAATACGTCTACTGTGCGGTTTAGACGATATATCTTTTAAGAAAATACGTGTTTTTTTCAGATAAAAATACCAAAATTCTTGCCACTGGGGGAGCTTCCAAAAATAAAGCAATTCTGCAAGTTTTGGCTGATGTTTTCAACGCTCCTGTATACGTCCAGGTAATTTGTCCGAAATAATTCTGTTTGTGTAATTTTGTGTCAGATAAATCGAGAGAAAACTGCAATTATCATTGATATACAGGGTGGGTCTTGGTCGATGGTACCCTCCAGACGTTTACCGAGAACAGGACATAAGATCATTATGAAAATTTGAGAACTCTTGCTTAATCGATCTGAAATATACCCAGCAATGCAGCGTTGCCGCTTATACCGGCTAGTAGTATCAACTTTGATATTTCAAATGGAACACCCTATATTTCATTGTATTCTTAGATTTTCTCAGAAGAGCTGATTTCATTAATGAATGATAATAAGAGTGAGATATTTCAACTTTGGGATTTTTTGTTTCGAAACTATTCATTATCGGTCGAAACGGTTCTCATATCCCTATTTTAACTTTAGATTTACAATGTACTGATATTCTGATCACCCTGTATCTGTTCCAATTAAATGTCGTAGTAGGTCGTAACTATAGGAATAATCCTATGTTCCGTACTTCCTAAACGTCTAGGGATCCATATCGACCGACACCCACCCTGTATATCTTGTTCAGAAAATTCAGATTGACTATAGTGATATCGTTACAATCCATACAATTCTAAAATGAAATATTGTTGTGTAGTTTTTGGATTAGGAAGATCATTTGCAAATGATTATTCTGTTTTGCGTTGAAATTTTGGGAATATAAAATTGATGATTTAATTAGGGCTGACATTCAGTTGACGTTAGGGCGTTACTAAAACGTGAGGTCAATGTCAAAGTCGAAAATCCAAAAATTTTGCTGGATAGCCCTAAAGGCTGTGCTCTGTTTTATCTAAAATATATTCGGAAAAAACTATATTTCAACAAACAGATATCCTCAAGTTATGGAAATACTTGAGCAAACTTCCTTTGTTTTTACTCTCAATGTGGAATTTTATGACCAATTGTTACATTGGCGGAGAAGAAGATATCAAAAGAGGCCAAATGACACGAAAGAAAAAGTTTCAGTTTCATTATTCCTATTTTATCTAGGTTATTTCTGTAGTAGGCACCTATATATTTTTCACAGCTGTATACCACAAAATTTTGATTGGATGTTGAAAAATGTGACAATTGTTTGGAATACTAATAATATATGTTGATGAACACTTGATAATTTCAGGAAGGCCATTTTCTGTGAATTCACAATAGTAGTTTACCTATAACAGGTGCGGAAAGTGATGCTTTTCCGCACGCAATTGCAGATGAACGACGCCTGGCGGAGTTCGGCCAGCAATCGCGTGCAGGAAAATTGCTTTACGCACGTGTTAGGTACACTATCAACTACGAAATAGCCAAAATGCTCAAAGTAGAATGAAATGTTAAAAGAAATGAACAAAAATGGTAGATTTCGGGAGAAAAACAACTACTTTCCTGGCGAATGCCACGCAAAACATTGAATTTCATCGAAATCAATAGGCATTTAGGAAAGAATCACTTGCATCAGTATTCGTTTATACGAGTCGATGCATAGATTTCGGGAGGATGTAATTTAATGTTCTGCGTGGCATAAGCCAGGAAAGTAGTTGTTTTTCTCCCGAAATCTACCATTGTTGTTCATTTTATGAACATTGTGTTGAAATGACTTTGATCTTTCTGTATTTATTTAGGTACAGTTTTCTACTAGCGTGCGAAAAAATAAACCAAAGTCAACTTAGAGAAACATTTATTATCATTATTAAATATTCAAATGTCAATATACTTCCCAAAAACTAAATAAATATAATTTTCCGCACTAGTGCGGAAATAGTATTCTACCATATAGATTATATATACTCAAAGATATTACATAACTAGTGTGGAAAGTGACACTTTTCGCGTAAGTGGACGTTTTAGCACGAGCCACGGAGCGACGCGTGCGAAAATGAAACGAACGCAGGAAATGCACTTTTCAACGAGTTTTATACACCATTTTTCCTATGATCACAAATATTTCAATTATATGCACCATTAGTGCTTATGAGACTCGAGTAGGATTCACGTTTCTAATCATATTCGATCACATGCAGATTATATTATTATAATCATTATTATTATTATTATTATTATGATTATAGTCAACTTAACACCAACTTAACATCAACTTAACATTAAATCAATATTAACCCAACAATAAACTGATGTAAACATCTCAACATTGAAATTGCCATCAAGTTGACATTAATTTAACATTAACTCATCATCTATTGAACATCAACTCAACATTAACTTGAACTTAACCTAACCTTAACTCAAAATGAACTCAACAACAATTCAACATGAACTTACCATTAACCTAACATCAACTCAACATTAACCTAACATTACCTTAACATTACCTTGACATTAACTTAATATTAACTCAAAATTAACTTAATATCAACTCAAAATTGACTTAACATCAACTTAACATTATCTTAACATTGAATTAACATTAAGTTAACATTAACTCAACATCAACTCAACATCAACTCAACAGTAACTCAACATTAACTAAACATTACCTTAACATCAACTTAAGATTAACTCAACATCAGTTCATTATCATCTTGACATTAAAAACGTAACAGTAAAATACAATTGAATTACCATTATTCCAAATTTACATTAACGTTAACTCAACATTAAATTAACAATGACTTAACATTAGATCATTATCAACTTCACATTAATCTACCATCAATTTAACATTGAATCAACATTAATTCGACATTAACTGGAACTCATAACTTAACATTACCTCAAGATTACTTCAACATAAGCTCAGCATTAACTTGACATCAACTCAACAACAATAGCTCAACATCAACTGAATATCAAGTACTAACTATGAGTCTTTTAGTGTGAGATGAATCAGTGATATTAGGTATTGAAATATGATAATTCAGTATTATAATGATCCATAAATTATGTAGACTAAACAAAGACCACGTGAGCGTGTTACTTTCGCGTTGATATATGCTGTTTTCATTTGTGGTCCTACGAGAGTGTGCAAAGTAGTACTTTTCCGCACTCATTTGCGTGCACAAAGTAATACTTTTCCGGATATGGGTGTTATCCGCACGGAGTGCGGATAAGTAAAACTACCCAAAAATCTCACTGGTATGGAACATTAATATTCATTTTAGTTGCTGTAGACTATTGTATGCACTATGAGAAGCCGTTATCCCTGTTACTTTTCAACCATTCTTCCCGATATTTGTATTTCACCTCAATATAAATATTAGGAACAAATGATCTAATTTTTCATCATTATATTTTATTGATATGTAGGTAATTGTTTGTTGTTTAGCTATTTCTATCAAGTTTAACTAAAAATTATTAAATGAATTGTAATTTGAGTTGAATTTGTTTTTATTTTTGTTGTTATCTGATATGAAGCTCGTAGGAAAAACGTTGCTCCGAACACGTGCGCAAAGTGTCTTTTCCGCACGCAAAAACTCAATCGAACTCCGCTCCGCGTCGTTCGTCTAACTATATTTGCGAGCGGAAAAGTAACACTTTGCGCACTTGTCAGAAAAATAACTATTTTCGCACTATTGCGAAAAAGTAACTATTTCATCACTGAAATGAGTGCGGAAAAGTGGACATGTCAGCAGACTA
This sequence comes from Phaedon cochleariae, assembly GCA_918026855.4. Lineage (NCBI taxonomy): Eukaryota > Metazoa > Arthropoda > Insecta > Coleoptera > Chrysomelidae > Phaedon > Phaedon cochleariae. The sequence goes on from OU896723.1 coordinate 4,626,789, forward strand.
GTAGAAAAAATAATAAGCTCATTTCATTTTGAAGGAAGCTGCGAATTCAGCCATGTTCGGCTCCGCCTACCAAGCCAAACACGGGCTGATGTACAAAGACACGAAGACATACATAGAAATCACCTCGACGTTGCCGGATCCTGAATTGATTTGTGTCCCATACAAAGATGCAGCCGAAATTTACGACCCCATGCTAGCAAGATACAAGACCATACTTCAAGAATTGACCAAAAATTAGGATATTTGATCTATGGTGCTTTTGGGCGCTCGTTGAATGTAGTTTTTGAAATTTGAATAGTAAAGTATTTACTTGAGATCTCGTTTCAATCGATAAATAATCATTTTACTTGATTTTTTGGGATTTTCCTCGGGATTTTCTCTCCTCGTTTCTATAAAATAAAAATATGCGTATTATTTCAATATATTTGTTGTGGGACAAATCAGATGATTTGCCCCAAAATGTCACTGCGTTTAACGAATTTTTCTATCAGGGAACCTTTAAGAAAAATCCAGTAGCTTGTCAATGACACTTCGTTTGAAAAAATGTTTGAAGAAAAGAAATATAGATATATTGAAAAATATTTTGCATTTTCATGTTGAGAACGGGAGCAGATTCGTTCCCGAAACGTCCAAGCAGATAACTAAATAAGTATTCGATATTTCCTCAATATATCTATATTTCTTTCCCTCAAACATTTTTTCAACCAAAGTGTCACTGGCAAGCTACTGGATTTTTCTCTTAGGCTCCCTGATAAAAATTCGTTAAACGCAATGATATTTTGGGGCAAATCATTTGATTTGTCCCACTACAAATATATTGAAATAAAACGCATATTTATATATTTTGAAGAAACGAGGGGAGAAAATTCCAAAAAATCAAGTAAAATGAATGTACTACGTCCTCCATTAACCTACAGACAGTATTTGATAAAGAGTCACTTCATTTTTAAGACTATACAGGGTCCCGCCGATTCAATAGGGACATTATTTTCTAAACGGGAAGAGAAAGGAAGTTGATTAAGTTAGACAAAAGTGTGTAATTTGAACCTCTTCAATAATAAGTTTTGCAATTTGAAAAAATGTCAGCCTCTCCCAAAATATTTTGAAAATACTGAGAATCACTGATTTCGTCTTCGTTCATTTTCTTGGTTAATATTAGAGGATGCAATTTGAAATTTTCTGTAAGCAGAAGATGTGAGTATCAGAAATATTCTTTCTTCATTATTTTCTGAGATATACCTTGAAACTTTTGTTCTTCTTATCGGCGCCATACTTGATTTTTATACCATTGAATAGAGCTAAAAATTCCCTTACAAAGAAATACTTACATAGAAATCACCTCGACGTTGCCGGATCCAGAATTGATTTGTTGAAATTTGGATAGTAATAAAGTATTTACTTCCCAGATGACGAATGATCACGTCACTGTGACGTCCCTTATTGGTGATTTTTCGTCAGAGACGTCACACACCAATTTATGACGTACTTTCTATGACGTGATAATCACGTCATCGTTTCGACGTCGAGTGAACGTCACTTAGGTGGGTAAAAGAAGACGTCAGTTTCATGACGTTGTATGGATGTCCTGTCGACGTCCATTTTTCCCAGACCTTCTCTAAACCATGAATACTTACATATTATCATGTGAAACAGAAGTATAACTCATGAAAGCGAATCAACATGCAAGTTTTATTCAAATTATTGATATACCCGAAAAGTAGTAGTATATAGTATATCTCGGAAACCAACAAGCTATGTATATATAAATGATTGTTTAGGTATACCTATATTGAAAGCGTTACTCTTATGACGTTGCAGTGACGTATCTATGACGTCTAAAAATCACGTCGGTGTGACGTACCAATTTGGTGAGCTTCGTCATTTAGGAAATTTTTCAATAATTTACTATCTTGATTTTTGTTGGGTGACATAGAATGCATCAATATACATTATTCAACAAAGTGAAGCCAAATTCGTTAACATCCTTTCCATTGCTATCAAACTATTCTTTGTTTGCTTACATCTCACCGACACAAACTACATAATTTTTTATACAAATACGAGTAACTGATTACATTCTGATGGAAATGCGTACTGAAGGATGGCGCTGCTGAATAGGCGAATCAATGAACATGACACAGGAGGGACCTACCAAGCAGACTCAACAATGCATAATCAATATTATATAATGTCATCAGAGGCTAGTGGTGTTTATCACACCATGTTGTAGGAATCTTTTTTACGTATCATCGCCAAATTCAATCGTCATTATGACGTCAGTTGGACGTCACAGTTTGGTGAGTGAATGACGTCAATACGTCATGAGTAACATGACGTCATTGTACTGTGACTTATTCACGTCATCATCACGTCAATGCGACGTCAACTACTGACGTCACCTTGGTCATTCAAGTGACGTAAAAAAAACGTCACTGGAACGTTATCTGGTTGCCTGGGTTGGTAGAAAGTGACTTTATTGCCAAGATGATAAAAATGTCCTCTTGTCCCAGGCACATATTTTTTATTCTATCTTATCTAAGGCCTTCGACTGTGTCTCTCTTGACATCCTCATTGACAAACTCAGCTACTATGGAATTAGAGGTGTAACTCTCACCCTCATTGAATCACATGAAACGAATCATTTTCAAGCTGTTTATTTCAATAACAAACTATCTGAATTCAGAGAAATCAGATTTGGTGTTCCCCAAGGCTCTCTTTTGGGCCCTCTACAGTTTATAATTTACATCAATTACCTATGTCCATATATGACTCCATACGATAGTAGATGACACAATATTGATTTATTCTCAAGAAGTATATATGACTCCCCTAAATTCTCTATCTGATGACGAAGTAGAGGAAAAAGCCGAACTCTGGTTTATCGCGAACAAACTGAAACTAAATAACGAAAAACCACAGAAACTCTTTATCACTACTACCACGTCCTTGCAAGAAGAGGGGGAAGTAAAACTATTGGATCTTACTCTAGGCGATAAGCTCAATGGGCGTGTACACCTTAGTAGAACTTTTAACTCAAACCATGTTTATAATGATCCTTTTTATAAATAATGATTGACGATATAATTCGAACGAAAAATTTACTGGAATGTTTTACTTTTGGACATAAATAATAGTACCTTCTGAAAACGGACCCTCTTATGACGTAGAAACCTCATCTCGCCGTAGTTAGAAGAGAATACCAAACGCCCGACGGAGACTGAGGCAACTGATATATTGATTCTTTCAACTGTGATCTCGCGCTAATTCACTCTGTCAGAAATCATGTATCATTCATCTCTGTCTGGAATAGTCTTGTTTCAGTACTAGGGTTTTGACGTCACATCATCGCCTCGTTTTCAGAGGTCCGAAAAATCGGGGATTTCAATAATTTTTTATTAATCGTAGGGAGCTCACAGCAAGAAACGGTTTGCGGTGGTGAGCTAGTTTGGGTGAGCTCTATCGAATTATGAAATAAATTTTTTTGTAATATAAGCCCATCATAAATATGAAACTATCTAGCTCACTTTTCAATTTGCGACAACTCAGACGCATCACTAACCCTATATTGAATATGATCTCATTGCTTCTGAACTCTCTCAATCAACGAATTAAATTGTGAGTTTGGTGTTTTCACGATTCAGAAAGCACTAAAAAAGAAGTATGTGATGGCCTTCTAGGTCTCCGAACAGTATTAGACTATTATCCATGGAGACATATGAAGCGATTGGTATATCAGACTGAATTCAACACCAGAGAGGAACTGAGGGAGAGGATAGTTACAGATTCAGATATGATCATAAATAATGGGCAAATTATTCTAAGAACCATGAGAGGTTTCCTGAAGAGATGCAGATAATGTGAAGGAATTGGAGAAGAATATATCGAAAATCTTCGTTGAACATTGTTAAGGTATATGCAAAGTTTTTTCGAAAATTATGATTGCTTTCTTGTTTTTTTCGGAAATCAAGCCCGGTCCTGAAATTTTTATTGAAAAAAACTTGTTCTCAACTCTGCTGGTATTTCAATATGCAAAAAAAAATTATTCCAATACCTCAAGTCGAATGTAGAGAGTAACGGACGAAATCGAAGAAGAATTCATCAGTATTTTGTTTGAACTTTTTTACCCAATCGGTCGAAGTGTGTCGTACAAATTGAGAAGCTGCACTTGTAGTGTTTTTCCTGATCTTTCAAGTTAGGTCAAGTCAAAATTATGACATTTATAAAGAAAATGAATTTCCCAAGTCCATCTCTGGATTTTTTCCCATAGTAGGCCATCTTATGGAGTGTTAGTAGAGGTAAGTTGCTGATCATTTTCAGACGATAACATCGAGATGTTCGTGTAATGAATAATTTCGGCAGAAGTAGACGTGGACCAGTCACCATATGCTCGGATAGCAAAGCTGCTATTATGGCATTAAGATCCAATAGAATCACAACTAAATTGGTGTCCGAGTGTAGAAGTGCCTTAGAAAATATGGCAAAAACTAGGAAAGTCAGCCTCATGTGGGTTCCAGGACACTTTGATATCCCGGGGAACGAGGAGGCAGACAGACTATAGCCAAGATCGGTTCATGAACGACACCCATTGGACCAGAACCAATAGTGCGGCTATATGTCCTTCATGAAGAAAATGCTGCAGTGGCAGTTTCTTGAAACATGTCGGAAAACACCAGGAATGAGACAATCAAAACTCCATATAAAGGAACCATCAAAAACGCTCACGAGAGAGATTCTGTCACTTAATAGAAGGGATCTCAAGATGGTAGTTGGGCTCTTAACTGGGCACAACCACCTCAACAGGCACCTAGAACTCATAGGGATCAAAGATGATCCCATCTGCAGATGGTGCTTGGAGGATGATGAAACATCATCACACATACTCACTGAATGCCCCGCGCTGGTGCATCAAAGGTAAGCTGCCTTTGGGAGCATTGTACTGCACCCAAAGGATGTGAAAGCGACTCAGCTGAGGAAGCTGCTGAATTTCGTCAAAGAAATCGGCATGCAAAGCTGATTCACAGGACAAGTGGGCGCACAATGGGCACAATGGAACGACTGAAGAGGCCTGAGTGCAGGGTCTACGCACCAGCCCACCTGTGCAGAGGAGAAGAAGAAGAAGAAGAAGATCTTTCAAGTTAGGTCAAGTCAAAATTATGACATTTGAAATAGTATATTACATAACAAGAGTTGTAAAACGCATATTACGCACGAAGTGGAGAGAGTTACACACGATGCCGCATAGCGGCGAGTGTGTAACTCCACAAGTGCGTAATTGCTTTACAACTCGAGAATTGTACTATACTTTTTCTACGACTACACTATATTTTCTCCCGGATAGTGGAGATATTGCATTAAGGCACAAATAACGAATACCTATATATACACGTCTCCCGTGACTAACCCAGCTGCATGAAGAGTTACAAATCAAAATTCTTTGATTTGTTTATTGATACATTGCATACCGAGACATTTTCCTCAATTCGAACTGAAATGGAGCCGTTTTTAATATCTAAACAACTTTATTAATAGCCAAAAACACATTATGTAAAAATATGAGATTAACATTCATAATGGTTATTTATTGTAACAGTGCAGAACGAGAGATTCTGTAATCGTTATTGAAAATAATAAAAAAAAGTTCTTCAACTGTGCTCCGATCCACCGACCTTTGGACTCGGAGCCAGCGCTTCCAACAACTGAGCCATCACCATTGCTTGGGATTAGTAGATATTTTATAAATATAATTTCGACAATTGATCTTTTCTGAAATTATTCCTGTTATTTGAAGTAAAAGGAATTCATCAATTCAATGTTGAGTATATATGTTATTTGAAAAATTACCTTCATAAATAGATATCAACAGGAGCAATCTGCAGAAAATAATTGATTTGTTCAGCATTAAGTATTTTCGATTTTTTACTTCGGAATCCATCCGATTTCCTTTCGAAGAAATGGGATATGTTGCTATATTAATATTGTGATTGATATTTAGTATTGATCGTTACATGGAATATATCGACCAGAGTGATGATGATTTCATCGAATTTGATAATTCTTGAGAATAATATACTAAAAAGTTATGTTCCGAAAACGGCACGGTATTATTTTTCTAATTCTCTAGTCCAGGTATTTTTAATGTGCTATTTCGTATCATTCACGAGACTTAGCGGGTAGCAACTCATTTTCAGCCATTCTAGCTTTTTCCAACATTTCACGTGGTGTAGAAATAATCTGCTCATCGTCATAGCTGCTGACATTAATGAAATAGGTAGTTAATTGTTGTTGACACATCGCCTAAGCAAAAAAACAAAGTCATCTATCAACATACCTATGGAAACCGTGCGATCGCTCTCTTTACGCACACGTGTGTAAGGAGAAGCTTACTGCCATTGTTTTGTGTACAATATTCATCACTTACAGTAGTATTCGTAGGAAAAATATATTTTTCTACGCCCATATCTGTAAACGTCAAAAATCGCACTGTCAACATCACTTAACATACACGTGCGTTTTGAGAAGAAAACTTAAATTTCTTGGTTTAATTAAATTACAATTACATTTTTATTTTCGTACGACTTTATTTGGGCTATTTACACAAATTTAGTCAATTGAAAAGTATAAAAACTTTTAGCATTAGCGAGATATATTCAGGATTGAAAAAGTGATGCCCCTAAATGTAGACAACACGTTATGCAATTCCCGAGGTAATTCCTAGTTATTCCTAGTATTGCATGCTATGAAAATAAATGTCATGTCATTTAAATTGTCAATTTCTAGAACAAAATATAATTGTATCTAAACATTTTCTCAACTTTATCTACGAATATGTCTGATAGTAGGGAAAGTGATGAAATTATGAGCAATCCACCGGAGATTTTAGAAAAAGCTCAAGCTGCCACACATAATTTGTTATCGCTAAAATCCAAAAAAAGGTACGAAATTTCCTATCAAAAATTTATGGATTGGCGACACAAGCATAATGATTACGATGTTTTTTTATTTGATGGAAGAAAATAAATGGGCTTAGAAAAAGTATAGTACGTTATTACACGAGTTGTAAGCCCATTACGCACTCATGAAATTTATGCACTCGCCGCTACGCGGCTTCGTGCACAAACTCTTTCATTTCGTGCGTAATGGGTTACTTACAACTCTTGTTACGTAATATACTATTTTTCACATATACACCGTGTCCCAGCTAAAATGTCCCCCCTGTAAGAAATCAACTCGAAATATGCTATTGAATAAATCGTAGGTATACAGGGTCACACCGAAGCGCACCTAAACTTTCCTATTTGAATAGGGACAACCAGTATATTATTCCATATTCAAGTTGAGTTCATTATTACAAATTCAACAATGCCGGGTTTGATGGGATTTTTCAAACGACTACGAAGATATGGCAAAAAAAACGATTCAATAAAAAATTTATATGATTAGATTTTATTTATATAACACGATTGAAATCGAATTAAAAGAAAATAATTGAAACCTCAACTGCTCAATATGTCGTCCATTCTGCTGCAAACATTACCTATCTCTTTTGATAACGTTTATTGGGACCCTATGTATCACGTTGCGCATAAATTTGTGATTTTCGCTTTCATTCCTTCCATATTCAGAATTGGCGACTAATTAACCTGTTGTTTCAAGTAGCCCCACAAAAAATAAAAATCAAGTGGGGTGAGGTCTGGCGACCCAGCTGGCCAGTTGCTATAACCATCGAGACAATTGGTGGTTATTAGATTTTCTCCAATTCGATGGCAAAGATATTCTTTTACGAGTCTGTAGTTATGTATCGTTTTATTTTTTGCCATATCTCCGTAGTCGTTTGAAAAAATCCCATCAAACCCAGCATTGTTGACTTTGTAATAATGAACTTTACTTGAATATGGAATAATATACTGGGTGTCCCTATTCAAATAAAAAAGTTGAGGTGCACTTCGGTGTGACCCTGTATACCTACGATTTATTCAATAGCATATTTCGAGTGAATATCATCGAATATACTGAGTGGCCAAATTTCAAGTCATTCGATCGCTCGATTGATTTTTTACAGAGGGGGACATTTTAGCTGGGACACGGTGTATATCAACTCACCTTGACTCCCTCTATCCGCCATCAAGCTATGGCTGGTTGGTCATTACTCACCCTGTATATTCCCTCGAAAGCGTCCTCCATAGACAATATAAGAGCAACGCCATCTGATTAGAAAAGGAGGAAATAAACACTTCGAAACCAAAAATTCCCATATTTCCCTGTACCTACTGATGAGAGTCAAAGAGCTCGAAACCGGTATGTAGGTGTCTAGCGTGGCCTGGCTAAATCGAAATCAATAGGCATTCAGGAAATAATTACTTATTAGTATTCGTATATACGAGTCGATGCATAGAGATCTCGGGAGGATGTAATTCAGTGTTCTGCGTGGCATTAGCCAGGAAAGTAGTTGTTTTTTTCCCGAAATCTACCATTGCTGTTCATTTCATGAACATTGTGTGGAAATGACTTGAGTTTTTTGTATTCATTTGATGAAAAAATGTTTTTTTTTATTTTCTCGCGTTAATGCTTATGTTTTCGAAAAAAACTAGTGGAGATAAAAATGTAGTAGATGACTTGAGCATTCTAGCCATTTCCGTTTCAAAGAGAAATTTCAACAAAAAAAAGTTGTAAGAGGAGATATTTTAGGGTTGTTCAGTTCACCTCTTCTAAGCACGCTCCAGGGTTGAAACCATCCCAAAATGTCTAGTTTTATTGACAAATGATAACAACCAAGTTAAGTGTATTTTGCTAAATATACAGGGAACATGAAGAGAAGAAACCATTTATTTCATTTTCGGAGGGGTAAGGTACTTCAACAAATTGTATACTGAATACCCACCATGTTTTTAATCAAGGAATCACCCCTTAATTTTTAAGGTGTTATTCAGGTACACCCTGTTTATAGGTAATCAAACATGAACAAGTTTCAATGCTGATTAGACGATATGGTGAGATTTTTTTGAATCCATGTAATATTCATTATACCTGTTTGTGTCTATAGAATTTCATAAAATATGAAAAGGCGAAGAGACAGTTTCATCGATTCAATAACTTACAACCCATTATATAAATTAAACTAGACCTCTTTATATGAAATGGTCTCACTCTACTACAATATAAAATCATTTATCACTTATGAACTTAATTGAATTGCCTAGTCACCTAAAACAGAATACATATCTCTACTTCACAAGAGAATGTTTTCAGGTGATTCCAGTGTCTTTGAAGAAATGTCGGCATCAGAGAACAAACATTTGAGTAAAGATATGCAAGTGTTTTTGGTTAATTGCAAAGTTGCGAATTTTATTGGAGTGGCGCCACCTTTGTTACAAGAACCTTCAGCAACGAAACAGCGTGGATATAAAATGTACATTTCAACGCTAATTCTCACCTATACGATATTCTCAATTCATCAACAGCTTGGACGAAATAATCTTTTCCTGACGAAAGAACGAAAATGGATCCCGGAATTGATATTGGATACCGTTTTCATCTTCTCAGGGTTACTGACTGTAATCACTACTTTAATAATCAGCATTACACGTTGGAGTATTTGGAACGACTTTTCAACGAAACTAGAAACTTTAGAGAAGGAATTCAACAAATATGGAATAAGGGATTATGGTGATTCGAATAAACTTGGTGTCGAAATGATCAAATTTAGTTTACTGACTATTTCTTCTGTTTTTCTCAATATATTCGAGCACGTGATCCACGCTCAGGAAAAAATGCACATTGAGAAAAGTTACATCGACTTTCGAGTCTATAATTTCTACAACCTTTTCATCGTCCTTATGATCAGCCATACCGCTACACTATTTGGAGTCAGATACCAATTTCTGAGCAAAATTCTCACCAGCGTGGTATCCAGAGATAAGCTTTTACCTGGTCAAGCATGCGAGAAAATCAGGAATATAAACATTTTGTTCATGAAGCTGAATCGTCTGATGGAGAAATACAATGTTTTAGTTGGTTGGCCGATATTTTTCATACCAGCCAACGCCGTTCTAACTGTACTGCAGTGTTTCAACTACTGCTTCTTCAGGAATGAATCGCATTTGGACTTGTCATGGAAATTTTTCGCTATCAATGGTGGGATATCGTTGTATTGTTTGGTGAGTATAATAATAATATCAAATGAATATTCCGAAAAATATGAGGGATGATATCAAAGCACTATAATCATATGGGCATTGAAAAATCGTTATAACGAGCTCGCTATACAGTATATTGGCCGTTTATGAATAAAGAAATATCTGATACAGTGCATGCACTGAGGAAAATTCCTATCAACCATAGTCTGAAATCGAATTACCCCAGCAAAAAACTCTAATAGCATAGGGAACAAGCGAGTTATCACCTGTGATTATGAAGTCGACTTTGCTGATTATAACCCACTTGCGATTATTAGATATAGAACCTTGCTGCCACTAGCGAGTGCATCTGTATGTTCTTGCTGTAGTTATTCAGTTATTTTCCAGGATTGTTGTCATCAAGAAAGGTGAAATTTTGACTGAAATCCAATTTCACTTTCCATAATTTTCACCCTGATGTTTGGTATGAATAGCAATTTATTGATTCCTGAAGAAAATTTCGGACCAATGATCTTTGAAATTCAATAGATCAATTGATTCATTCAGGAAAAACAAAAGGTTTTTGAGTAATTGATGAAAAAAAGAATGTTTCTGAAACTTTCTGAAACCATTGTATTTCGAAAACTAGGCAAGTTATTACAGATGCGTACAGGAAAACAAAATATGTTATCAGTAAAATCATTCAAATAATTTCAAACCTGGACATTCTTGCTCACAATAAGTTTTTAGACCACATTCTATAGAGAAGCTCTGGAACATATTTGACAATTTTGAAGTTTCACAGTAGGTACCAAAAAGAAGGATATGTTGAATGTAAAATATTTGAATTTCAGTCGAAATACCTCGAAAAAACTCACCGTTATCATTCCATCAATCCTGGTAATAACTGAAGGACTCAGATCTATGAAATGCCATTTTATGACACTGGTGTTATAAGTGAAATACTCTTAGCACTAGTGCTAAAATTGATCTATTTTCATAAGAAAATATAGAAACATAATTCGAAATAAAGTGTTTATTCAATTAAACGTACGATAATTGGTGAAACTACATCAATTATAATAAGAAACTCCATGGCCAGTATCATTGGTAGATGTAACAGATTTTATTTTGGTGAAACTTTTACCAGAGCAGAGTGGCAGAGAGCAATCTTATCCGTCGAAGTTTCGGAAAAAATTTGATCCGCAACCCAGTAAATACAAACTAGTTGATAAAACGTTGAATAACGGTTGGAATCGTGGAAATAACGTTAGCAGTTGAAAACTTCAACGTTGAAATTTGGTTTAAGATGACCAAGAAAAAAACACGTTATTTAGATGTTTTATTTTCAACAATTCATAACTTCCTGTTAATCTACAGCCACTATTTAACGTTAAAAAAAACGTTGAAACTTTCAAGCAACAACCCGTCATTCTATTTCAATAAAACGACACATCCACAATGTACGGTAGAATAATTGCTAGAACCTGCATTGCATAACCTGTTTATAACGTCATAAAACTAACAGATTCAAACAACAATGTCTTGTTTACTTCAACGTTTCAAATTCACATATTTATAACTGTTGAGTTACTATTGATACGTCATTTGATCAATTCATATGAAAATGGCGTATGTTCGATTAACATTTATCACTTACTCTGGAAAAATTCGATCAACTCTGAAACAAGGTGTCCTATTGGAATTAACAAGAATGACTTCACCTCCTGACAAAACCGAAAGTTTGACAATGATGAAAATCTTCAAGTTGGAGTTCCCATTTTCCCTCTACTTTTTCTACAAATTTTCAGAATCATGAGTCTAAGAACCGTACCGTCATTCAAAAACGTGTATTTCACATGGTAAACTATTTTTCATTGTTTTGGCAGAGTTCTCACAGTAAACTAACGCTTTTTCGAAACGTTTATTGAACTGTTGA